>OZ005743.1:24091267-24238814 GCA_963930735.1 Dioctria linearis | reverse complement strand
CCTCCTCATTTATATAGATTTGTTAGGGTATGAGAATCATTTCAGTTTGAACCACTGGGGAATTCAGTAGTACAAGGAAGAAATAAAAAAATATGGAAAGATTAAATGATGAAGTGCAAATATTTCTTAAACATTTCGATATTAGCAGATTCTTGCAAGAGTATGACAAGTTGTTACTAGAAGAACATAAGGAGGAAATAGAAAAATCCTACCGCTTTTTGCATGAATATAAAGAAATGAACATTTTGACTTCAAAATATGGGGAGCATTATGAATCCTGCAGTTGGGCTTACAATACTTCAACATCGGGTCCAGATACTTGTAATTGCCGGCATGTTAAAAGAGAATTTTTGCGAATATCCAAACTATTGAAGTTATATAATAGAATTAAGGGGCCTTGTTGTTCCTATTGTATAAAGGAAATATTTTAAATAAATAAATAAAAATACATACATATTCTTTTATTTTTCGTAACAATCATACAAAAATTTCAAACATAAATGACCACATATTACAGAGTTATATGTTTGATATGGGGAATAATTATACCTTACATTACTAGTTAAATATTTTATAATTTCTAATGGTGGTTGTAGATTTCCAAAGCTATCAAAGTACTGAATATCTTCATCATTTTTATAGTACGCTACCCAATGAGTTCCTGGACCGGATGATATATCCAAGTTGATAATACCGCATTCCTTCTTGTTAAGTTTCTTTGGAAGCTTATCACGCATGAAAACTCCTCGAAAATGTGGTAGATCCTTTGCATATTTAAGTAAGTCTACCTCAGTTAGCGGTCTTTTAGGCAGCGTTTTCAATAGTTTTTTGGTTCTGGGTTTAAGTACAACCCCAATCCTTTTTTATGAGGTTTTAAGTAAAGGCCTTTTCCTACTAGCTTGGATTCCATTTCTTCATTATGCCTCTTACTCTCTTTGAGCTGCTCTTTTGCATCTTTAACAGAATTAACAGCGTTTACAATAGCTGATGCACCTCCTCCTAGCGATCCTAAAGCAGAAAGACCTGCAAATAAAGGAACGAGGAATGGTAAAATACCGCCAGTTTTTGGTATAGGTATGACTCGTGGAACTTTCACATATTTCTTCCTATATTTAATTGTATCTCCTACTTCCTTTCGTGCCAACGCAATGGCTCTTTGCAAAGAATCAGGTTTTTGCCTTTGAATAGATTTTCGCACCTTTGAGATAACCGCTCTCAGGGTAATGTTTTTCTTAACTTTTTTATTTTTCTTTCGTGTGCTCATTTTCGCCATACCCACCCCGAATTTAGCCTTAGCATTCATGATATTGGTAACTAGCAATGCGTTTGCACGCTCACCTAGGTTTGCGTCAGTAGATTTAACTCGACTCCAAGCCTTTTCAGCCAAAATCCGATCTGCTATGTTGCGATCTGGTGTACTTTTAAATTTAGAGTAGGCAATATCGTGTTCTTTACATGCGCTATCTAAAGGATTAATACCAGGATCACCCCGAGCTAATCTTTTTGCTAGTTTCGTACCAGGTCCGCAATATTGGTAGCCTGGTAAGTGTAATTCAAACGGCAACCTATTAATGAGTGTGTTAATTACCCCCGCTCCTTTCTTATTATGCTCAAGCATAAGTAAAATGTCTTTAGCCTTCAACACTCAGATACAAACTAAAAAAGTATTTAAATTCAGTAAGCATTTATAGGTTGTAGTTAGTATTCAAAATGAAGTTCATTAAGCAAAATCTATCGCTGCCAATAAGAAATAATGATTTTCAGAGCAATGTTAAAGAAACTGGAAGACATAGTTCATTATTACCCAATAGTATACGTGCTCTAATAGTTGGTCCCTCCAATTGTGGAAAAACAAATGTTATGATTAGTTTGCTGGAACATCCTAATGGTTTGAGTTATGAAAACGTTTATGTATATTCAAAATCACTCTACCAATCAAAGTATTTATACTTAAGAAAACTTTTGTCACCCATACAAGGATTAGGCTATTATACATTTTCTAATAATGATGATGTTATACCATTTGATGAGGCAAAACAAAATTCAGTTTTTATTTTTGATGATGTAGCATGTGGGAAACAAGACAACATACGCTCTTATTTTTGTATGGGTCGACATAATAACATTGATAGTTTCTATCTTTGCCAGACTTATACTCATATACCAAAACACTTGGTACGAGATAATGCCAACTTTCTCATTTTATTTAAGCAAGATGATACAAATCTTAGGCACGCTTATGATGATCATGTTAATACGGATATGAATTTTGATACTTTCCGAGATATGTGTGCTAAGTGTTGGGGGGATAAATATGGGTTTCTGGTAGTAGATAAAGACAGCCCCTTAAGCAAGGGACGTTATCGTCAGGGATTCGATACATATATTTCTGTATAAATATAACAGACCCGTTAAAGCAGTCAACAGATCAGTTAAAGCTGTTAACAGATCAGTTAAAGCGGTTACGACAGCAGTTAAAGCTGTTAACAGACCAGTTAATAAAGCCGTTAACAGATCGTTTTAAAAATAATTATCATTACAAATGGGTAAAAAGATGGAAATCATTACGAATAAGAAGGAGTTAATCAAGGATATTATTAAAACTAGGAATGCTATCAAGAAAAAGTATCGAACTATAAAAACGGGGCGAATCGATGTTGAATCTCAACTTGAAGAAACATTTAAGCCCATAACAAGACCACTTAAAGAGCTTGTAAGTGATACAAAAGCAAAACAGAGGCTTCATGCTGATATCAAACCAGAACCAAAAAAGGAAAATGAAATAAATGATGAAGATGATGATGATTATGATGGCTTCGAGTTAAACCCAAAACAAATGTATATGAAAATGGAACCAACAAGCACACCGCTAAAGTATAGAGACTCTTCTTTAATGTCATCACTAGACGAGTATGGAACACCTACTCATTCAAGAACCTTAGCTAATAAATCGGATTCCACCCTCAACTTATCAACTGGGTTAGTTAATAAATATTTAGAATTTTACCAAACCAAAAGTCCTAAAATTGACAACACTTATGGTGTTTATATGGATAATGGAGGGTGGAAAATTGGGAAATCTAGCATTGATATTGATTCACAACATTTTATTATTAATGGGAAGCAATATTACATAACAATGGGTTTATGCGAACTTCTTTTTATGAAAGAACCATCAAAGAGTTTATATGATGAAAAAGACTTGGCTAATTATCGAGAAATCTTGGAAAATTCTAATGCCCATAGACGTGATTATAGTGCAGATGGGCAAATAAGAGGTAGTAAAGGTCCTAAATATATGAGAATTATTAAGAAATTTAGCAGTCATGAAGGTAAGGGGCTCATGAAGCTTCCAAGAGACACTATTGACTATGTTTACTGGGACGATCCAAATGAATTGGTGGACAGATTACGACTTTTAATTGGCTCTCAAGTAGCTGGAAATAATAGTCATAACAATGAAATTGTTTCCATTATTGAGGAGTTAAGAGAGTCTGATTTAATTTTATAAAAAGCCTTCTTCCGCTTTTATATATTTATTCATGAAATGAGTGTTGACAAGTTCGGACGATCGCTAAGAGATGGTAATATTGGACGTGGCCCCCCCGGACCTCGAGGAGAACGGGGTCCCTCTGGACCACCAGGCGAAAGAGGCCTAAGCGGACCTGCAGGAGTGGGTTTTCTGTTAACTTCAGATAACAACTATGATATGCAATTCAAGAATATTAAGAATCTCAAAAATCCAGAAGAAGATAGTGATGCTGTAAACATGCTATATATAGATGAGACAATAGATAAATATTTAGATTTATGCAAATCCCATAGTAGTTTAGAAACAAAAACAGCTAAGAGTGAATTAGAGGAAAAGCTTGCGAATGTACATAATATTATTAAAATAACTAGAGAAAAACTGGAAACATTGACACAATCACACATAAATAAGTCATTTGAAAAGTTAAAAGTTTATATTGATACAAAGTGCGAAGACATTGAAAAGAACTTACGAGGGTTAATAAATGTAGAATCTCTTATAGTCAAAGCTAACAATGAGTAAAGAGGCCCTTGTGAGTGAGCTGCATAAAGCAGCTCGTCGAAATTTTCCCCGGCGTCGTGTCATTATGAAAGATTTGGATGATCTCTGGCAAGCAGATTTGGTTGAAATGGGTGCTTATGTTCGCGAAAATAATGGATACTACTATTTGCTAACAGTTATTGATACATTTTCAAAATATGCTTGGGTAAAGCCCATTAAAAATAAAACTGGAAAAGAGGTAACGGCTACAATGGAAAAAGTTCTAAAAAGCGGTCGGATTCCTAAACATTTGCAGACAGATGATGGTAAAGAGTTTTATAATAAAATATTCCAGACACTAATGGTAAAATATGGAATCAAACACTATTCGACTTTTAGTATAATGAAAGCCTCAATAGTTGAAAGATTTAATAGAACATTAAAAGGTATGATGTGGAAAGAATTCAGTAAGAATGGTTCCTATCGTTGGATTGATTTTGTACATAATCTTGTTCATGAATACAATAATAAAAAGCATAGGACCATTAAAATGCGCCCCTCCGATGTTAATCACATTAATAAAAATATTCTACTACAAACAGTATACAATCACATAAAAATAGCGGGGGCAGCAAAATATAAGGTTGATGACTATGTTCGCATCAGCAAGCATAAACATATATTTGAAAAGGGGTACACACCGAACTGGACGACTGAGATCTTTAAAATTAAAAACATACAAAATACGAATCCGGTTACATATCTGCTAGAGGATTATGAGAGACACCCAATCAAAGGAGGATTTTATGAAAAAGAACTACTAAAGACTAAATATCCACATAATTACCTTGTTGAAAAAGTATTGAAGAAAAAACGGAATAAATTTTTTGTAAAATGGTTAGGGTTCTCTGCAAAACACAATTCATGGGTCAATAAAAATGAAATATTATAAATTTGCTGTATAAATAAATAAATGATTTATAAGACTAGTAATTAATCTTATGGGAACAATAAAAACAAAAATTCTTATAATATGAAGCCTTTTATTTTGCTAAAATTTCAATTGTTCAATAAACTGTAATGACCCCAAGGTAAAGTATATGTGGAGCCATTTATAATAAAACGTTTATCATCAAAAGGGCTTAAGGCAATTTTATTTTGAGTTATACTAAAAACATTATGATTGACAGATCGTATACAATTTTGTTGTCTATATATTTCAGTAAATTGATCTAAACATTTTTTATAATCTATAAAGCAAATTGATTTTTTAGAAACATAACTTTTAACTCCTTTAGCTTTATTTAAATAATCTTTACCATCAACTCGTAAACTATACATCTTGGCTCTCAAACCAATAAACTCAGTCATGACACGTCCATTCAATTCATCCTTCATCAAGCCTGGAACTTTCTTATTGCGACGTGGTAGATCATAAATGTTGTTTACAGAATAATCACTTGTATCAAACATATGTATATCTCTTTTCATTATTTCATATGGATCTATATCATCCAGTTCATAGATTAATGAATCTGTATCTGTATAGATACATCTAGATAAATTTCCATAAGCACGCTTCATATATCCATAATGAAATTCATATAAACATGTTTTGGATATATCCAGTACAGCTTGGCCTATATAAATAGGTTTATTCATAAGCACTTGGGTTTTATTTAATTCAACTGCAATTAAATTCTCATCGAATATAGTTCTACTGTGAAAATTAGGTTTAGCTATCATTGCTTTAACTCCATATCGACCATGCCACTTAGTGAGAAGTTTGATATTCACACGGTTCCGAACATTTTCCATCGTCTTGCCAAATACAGCATTATTCATAAGCTTAAAAAAATTTTTTTCAAACTCATTCGTTGCTATTGTTCTAAAAGCTGTGTTTAAATCAATGTACTCTTTTAACCATGGTGACTGATTGAACTGCAAAATTCGATGTATTTTTTTTAATATCAAACCATTTTTTAAGCATTGCTTGAGACTGCGGTAATGAATAACGTATCGATCTTTATTATATTCGGTTAGCAATAGTTTTGAATTCATCGATTCAGGAGGTTTCATTTGCGTTGGAGCAAATGGTAAGTCTTTATGATGATCATGTATTTCATGTGGATACTCTAAGTCAACCTCCAACAAGTATCCAACATCTGAATCGTCGGAAGTATTTTCAATATCAGCACTTTCAATCCACTTAAAATTTCCTGTAGGTAAAAACTGTGACATTGCCCATCCATATAAATTATTCACATCAAAGTACATCAAATATTTTATTTTATCCTGCGGCTTATAATCTGCCATATATCTATTATTTGCTTTGCTATATCGCCCACTACATTGGGTTACACCCCCTCTAATACTTCTTTCAATAAATAATAGCATGTCAATATCTGTAATGAGCTCTAATTTCACTTTGGTGTGCATCAGCATAGCGTCCCAACTTAGACCTGGAGTTGTAAAGTAATGAGCTGGATCTAGTCGATGGCTTTGAAGACAACTATTACGAAAATTTTCAAATATTTCAGCTAATAAAAGAATATCAGTTTTTAAATATAGATCAGAGTATTCACCCACTGTTTGAATATTGAATACTCGCCATATATTTTGCGCATGTGCATAATCATCATCACTGATATGGCTATCGTTAAGTTTATTGTAGAAATTTTCTTTTGATGGAAGATGAACCTCATTTAATTTTACCCAGCTGTCTACGTAATCGTAAGGAAATACCCCCTTTCTTGAAAGAAGGTGATGATTAATAGGAAATTCTCTCTTTATTAATCTGAAGTCATCACAGTAAGAAGCTAATTTTTCAAGAGATGTTGGTAAAAATCGAAAGGAGTCTATAAATTTATATGTAGCTTGAAAACCTTCTACTTTTTTTGTGAAAGCAATGTATTTTTCTTTATTTAGTGGTAGTAAATTAACTTTACCATCAAAAGCTATAGCAATATCTTTAATAATAAAATGAGCATCGTATCCACTCAAATTGTGAAAGACCACTGGAATTACACGACTATCTTGAAAATTTATGTTGCAATTTTGATGAGCCATCCCCCGCACCTTCCCGGTCATATGGCTGTGATCTATTACACGTACATCTGAATTTAAAAATTCGGATTCACATATATGACAAACGGTCTGACTTCTTAATTTACTGGCAAGTTCCTCTGTGATTTCTTCTATAGAAATTTCGCAAAGAAATGTTGCCTCAATATCCTCAGCTAAATTTCTGAGTTCACAGGCAAACCATTTTCCACAATCTGATCCTCGATATGAATGATAGAAATTGAGAGTTGGATCATAAGAACACATAAAATAAAGTCCAATGCTATGTATCTCATGCTTTTGATAACGCCTAGTACTACTTCCAGCTGCAACATTAATAGGATGTAACAAACTCTCGGTATCAGCATATACTATATATGGACATCGTTGTTTATAATTAAAATTCTTAAATGACAGCCACTTCGCATCTTCTGTCGGTAAGATTATTTTACATGAGTTAATTTGCTCGCAGTCCATGGTGTGGTGCTTTAGCTTAACTTCAGTATGGAAATAATGAAGGCATCGGTCGCATATCCACTTTTTATGTCCTTGCCGTGGTAACTGTGATGATACTAATCGTGATAAATTCTTTATCCAACAAAAATGATAATTAACTTCAGCATCATCGTCATCATCATCACTATCATTGCTATCAAAGTCATCAGTATTATCTACGTATTTATCCTGAAGCATTAACAAGTTGATATGTTGCAGTAATTTTTGGTTGGTTAATCTTGTTGGTACAACAGTAAAATCACCTCTCTTTTTTTTCATTATATATATATTAACACTAATGTTATTTTTTTTTTCAAACCTGGAGATGTCTTTCATTTGTATCGGGAAAGTGATGCCATCTAAATTAAGTATATTAGCGTAATATGGATATGAGCTTGGACGATCTGCATGTAAAGTAGTTGAATGTATAGCACTTACAACACTCCAAGCAAAACATGCGTTATCTGAATTTTTTACATTAACACAAGCTTTTTTCCGTTTTATTTGTGGAGGTAAATCTATATATGATGAGCCTGTAAGCGGTACATATTTGTTGATGTTCACCGCCAAGTTAATAATTTGACTTAAAGCCCATCCGCTATCACGCTCTTGAAACTCATCTAAATTAGTTAACAATACACCTTGTATGTTCTTAACAAGTTCTTTTAAATTACTTCCACCATCAATTGTATTATTTCCTGTTGTTAGATACTTATATTCTCGAACTTCTGTACCATCAGTAGTTAATTTTTTAAATTCACAGCAAAAAGAAGTGTTCACTTTAATTGTATTAAACTTTCCCAATATTTTTTTCAATCGCGTCACTAACAGTGTTCCAACTCGTTTCAAAAACAGTTTAGGATCTTTAAACGTTTTATTAATAAAAACACCTGTTTGAATGCGATTTTTGAATGCTGAATTTATATCTTTCCACACTATAGACTCATTTCTTCTATCAAGTTTTACTCTACCACCACCACCACCACCACCAACATGAACTAGTGATGTAATATCGCATAAAAACTTTTTCATATGGCCTATATTCGTTTCTAAGTTTTTCTTTTCACCTATTGTCTTAGCTCGTTTTAGAGCTTGATACATTAAACCAATATTACTTTTACAATATTTTATCCACTTCTTTAACTCATAAATATTATTTGCTTGAAGTAAAGGTATAACTTCTTTTAAATTATTTACTATTTCATTTGACATTTTTGTATAAGAAGCCATCTTTAGAAATAACTAAAATGCCTGATTCAATCAACGTGAGTAAACTGATCAACGAAAGCGAAAAGCTGTACTCCTTATATACCCCTCCAAGAAAAAAAGGTATGAAAATAGTTGAATAAAAGGCTATATGTATATACACACATACATCTAGAAGAAAAAAGTAGAGAGAAACGAATGAATAAAAGAAGATAAAAGACCTACGAGAAGTAATTTTCATATAATATTTATATCTAGTGCATTATTGCAATTAGTACATACTACAAAATGTTCAACCAAAAAATCATCCAAATCATCAAAATTAAAAAACGACCTATTTACTAATACTTCATCATCAATTATAACATTTCTATTGATTGCACAATAGATGCAGTAGGGTTCAGTATTTGAAATTATGTAGTGGAATGATATTTTTATTTCAAAGTTATCGTCATCTTCATTATCGGAATCTGTATCAATCACTGCATGGTCCAAGTGTATGTTCATATCCTCATCTTCATCATAATCAGACTCAGGAATTTCTTCATCATCATCGCAAAATAAATGTAATATATCAAGATATTCCCGCAAAGAAGCAATACGATTTATCCCTCTTCTTATATCATCTTCCAAAGTATTAGATGTAGCACTTCTTTCCGAATTTATTGAACGAAAGTAGATTTGGCTATTAGATTTTGGGGCCATTGAAATTCCTGAGCTAGAAAAGTAAAATTGTACATGAAAGGGGGTGTATTACGCTGATACTTAAAGATCAGTCAGTTTTCTCAAGTGGCAGTTATTAATTTGTATCTACCTACCTTCTATTAATTTTCAAATTTTCCTTAGGTATTTCAAAAGCTTAAGAAATAAATAACTGATAATTGTATCATTTTTACAACTGTATTTATACTAATTTCCATCATTTATTTTTGGTGCGGTTACCATTTTCCTGTAAATTTATTCTAACGAAAAAAAAGAAAACAAAGCGTTTTGCGGCTTTATTTTATGTATAGAATCTTTGTTCATATATGAGAAATTTAATTACAGTTAAATTGCTTAATTTCTATTTCTCATGAAATTTTTATCAAAAGTTGCGGCTTCTAATTTTTGGCATAACAGGATATAGTGGTTTGAAAACGAATTGACTTGAATTTCTCATGAAATTTTTATTCAAAAGTTGTGGTTGCGGGTCGCTTACTAAAATAGATGATGGGAATTTTACGCTCTAAATTTGTTAACCACAATTGATTAGATTTCATTGCATTTATAAAAATTTGGCAATTTATGATTGATGTCTAATTAGTTTAAATCGAGCAGTTGTACGTTATTCTTATCAGTTTCGTATTCTGGTCATCGAGCCAGTTTCATACGTGTTATCACCATTATGAATTTCAAGGCCAGTTTTACGCTAAATTTATTATTCGAAAAGTCTGGGGTCAGTTTTCTTATCAACCTCGTATTGCGGTCATAGAACTATTCTCATACGAATACATTATGCTGCCGGCGCAATTCTTATCAGCGATAAAACGTCATTATGCCAAAAAATATTTTTTTAGAAATTATCTCTGGTGAGGTAAAATAAAATAATCAACTTTAACAATTATTGCTTACTGTGTTTTAATGAATGTTAAGAAGTTCGAGTTGTGCGTTAGTAAAGATCAGCTACAATTATTGTGTGTGGGTATTAACAAAAAATAAATGTGTAGGTGTGTGTGTGTGTGTGTGTGTGTGTGTGTGTGTTTGTAAGGTCGGAGTATAAATTTTTTTTCAGAAATACCACCCCCAAAAAGCTATGTCGGTTCTAAACCAATTTTTATCGAAATTTTTCTAAGTCCAAATGTCATTTCTGGACTTAGAAAAATTTCGATCAAAAGTGGTCTAGAACCGACATAGCTATACTACTAATCTGTTGTTGAAATCAACATCTGCATACAGTGTAAGTTTACATGATCCTTTATGAGCTCTCCAAGTATACAAAATGAGAATTTCTAGTGCTAAGTTAAATCGCACTTTTTAAGGTATGCCTCGTAATTACTTTTTGTCAATGTTTGGTAGAATTTATATAGCTTCACAACTTATTTTAGGCGTCTAGAAACACCACAACATTCACATGTATCTGGTCCATCCGTTGAATCATCTCTTGACCAAGGGTAGCTTATATAGTGTTCACCAAATTTTGACTCGACTTTTTTCAATATTTTCATATAATTTTAAAAAGTTATAGCATTCTTGAATGTGTTTCTTATGCTCATCGAGTAAAATGTTATTATATTCTCCTAAAAACTCCTCAATATCCATCTTAACAGTTCAGCATTCGGGAATACACTAACCACTAACCAAACTCTCGTGCATTTTTCCCTTCCCCTTTTAGATTTTAAATAGGACATGCCAGATTCTTATAAAATTGTCTGCTTCCTAGTAGATTTTGGATTTTGGTTCTCGGCACCGTTTTGGGGATATGAATTTTTTAAAATCACTATATACCCTAACTAATTTTTTTACAGATATTTATATACCGGGTTTTTATATAGAACATATGGATTTATATAAGGCTTACACATCAGGAAATGCATAAAATCTTGGATTTTTCTTTGGAAAATACTGTTACAAGATTCTAATAAAATTTTCTTCTGCCTGTTAGATTTTGTATGGAACATACGGTTACCGGATTCTTACCAGATTCTTGCCAGATTCTATGTGCCAAATACATATAAATAGTAGTTTCATAACTTGTTTTTCCAATTGATATTTTGCTCTTTACCCAAACAGATCACTGTTTCTTGGCAAGCTAATTACACAATAATTTCAACATGAGCTCTAAGGACACTACAAACCTTCTAAAGCCTACGGATGAAAGGAGTAAAGAATATTCATATAAGGCTCAGTCTACATATATGAAATCGATGCTTTCCAGAAATAAAGAAGAAAGTTTTTCATCCAAAAACGAGTCGACTGTCCCCTACCAACAGGTCGAAAAATCAGGATATTCCAACAAAGATCGCAAAAGTAAAGATGGAGAGATGTTATTTGTGAAAATGGTGCACCACGAACCTTTTAAAGCCACATTGGTGTAAAGGCATAAGGAATATTCATTATAAGGATCAATCTATATCTATGAAATCTTGGCTTGCTGAACTAAAGAAAAAACGACTTTAGACTTAAGCTATAATACAATTAAAACAAATTATTTCAATAAATGGCATTATAACCATGATACAATTTTTATTTACAATACATATGTTAGACTAGGCTAGACTTAATATATTTTCTGCGGCACACATCGCTTAATAGTGATAATTGAAGCAAGACTGATTATTGCTCACACCGTGTGTCGCTTTCAGCCATATTTGTTGTTTGCAGATGAAGTGAACTTACTTTCCTTATGTAATCTTAATCATATTATGTAATTTTTTCAGACTTGGTAAGATTTAAAGATGAATAAATAATACTTCCATATCCTACTAGAATTATATCATTCCAAATACCCACTCTCAACATCGGGGTCTACACTATTGAACTTGAAGCATTCTCAACTTTTTTTCGGTCTTTCTGATACTCATACAACACTATTTCGAGGAGATAAATACCAAATACCATCCATCAAAACTTTTAACGTAATACATAGCTTACAGTACCTACTCTCAACCCCCCATCACGATCTTCACTATGGACTTGTAGAATTATCAAATATCCAGCGAGATTGCTGATTAGGATTTTACTGCTTATTCATAGCTCCCATACAACTTCCACTACTCACCTCAGACAACATATCATACCACATTAATATTATAACACAGCGTTCTTCTATCAAAGCTTTTAATTTAACCCACTCTCAACTTGATGTTAAGTAAACAATGCACCTGCCCCAATAGTATGAAGATAAAAATATCATATTCTTATCAGCTTCATGTGAACTATGATATCATGGTAAATAACTCTGCTACCTTCCAATGCTCACCAGCCCCAGACACAAAAAAACAAAAATCAATTTGTTTATTTTATTCGAATGTATTTGTTTAAGCAAGAAGTTATATTACTAATTTATATTACTCATCTAAGTCGACATATCATCCTACATTAATATGATAGCTCGTTAATGCTTTTAATTAACCCACTCTCAAGCTAATGATAATATGTAATTTTTTCAGATGTGGCTGCTCAAACCACTTTCATGCTAGGCTAACAAGTTCCTCTAGAAAGATTTCATGTAGCAACACTGGTCATGCCATTACACCTTATCACCAAAAATTTGATGCAAAGTCTTTTACTATACCAATAAAACTTTCACTACTCATCTAAGTCTCATATTATATTAGTAGGTATCACCCACATTGATATCATAGGTGATCAAAGCTTTAAATTTAACCTGCCCAAAAATAAATTTTATTGAAAATAAGAAAACAATTTTTCATAAAACCTAAGATTTTTTCAATACACACACACCCACACACACACTTACACACACCTGCACCAAAAAGCAACCGTGATCTATTTTTAGATATCGAATATCATAGCATGATCCGTCTTGTTTATAAGATATTTTTAATCCCCAACTTACGTTATAGTTGTTGTTGTTGTTTTTTTCAGCAAAAGAAATTTTCAATTATAACTTCCACTACTCATCTAAGACATCATATCCTACAGATTAATATCGGTTGTTCTTGTTTTCAGCTAAAGAAATTAGGAATCTTTCATAAATCGCCCAATTTGTTTACTTTACTCGGCTGCTGTGCGAATTTGTTTACATTATTCGACTGCGAATGTGTTTACTTTACTGAACTGTGATAATTTGTTTATGAAAAGAATCAAATTAGAAGTGTTACACCTGAAGAGCAAAATTAGGCATTTACTAATTTCCATTACATATCTCAGTCAACATATCTACCTACATTCACCCCCAAACCAGCTTCACCTGATCTATTTTTTAGATATATCACCTGAGAAGGTAAGATCGCTAATATCTTGAACCATAGAGGATTTCTGATGAATATTTTATCCCATCCCTAGTACTAATACTATTGGCATGAAAAAAAAATATCCTAGGACTAACTTGAATTTTTACTACTATTAATTATACCAGCAAAGATAAGATCGCTAATATCTCGAAACCCATAGCCCGTGGAGGATTTTTGATGAAAATTTTGTCCACCTCTAGAACTAAGACCCCCACTGGCACCTTCTAGAATCTATTGGCATATTGTAGGGTTAACTTGAATTATTACTAATACTAATTACACTAATTTCACAACATTTCTTATCCACCAGCTGCACACATCCACACACGCCCTAGGTAACGTTTCCTCAGCCACCAAGTAGCCCAGCCCAACATACCACAGGCACTCATACTAAGTAAATGACTGAAACCAAACTCAAGCTGACAAGTATACAGTCCCCGATATAAATTCGCTTAGGGTATTTCACATCATTACTTAAGCCGCACACATTCTACCCAAGCATTGGTACAGGTAACGTAGCCCAGTTCAACACACCCCAGACAGTCCTAGTCATAGTATCAGATATTGCCACTAAAGCTCTCAGCCTCCAGTACCCAGACGCAGGAGGGGGCACCTCAAGGTCAAATTGTAGCCTGCAAGACCAGATCAAACTTAACCAGCAACCTCCACTAATAAAGCTTCCCGCCCCTTCACAAGATGCCAAATTTTCAGTACAAAAGCGGCCTCAGAACCACCTCAAAATTGCTCACCGTACCTCAATTTATTAAAAAATCAGGCAAGGCAAGAGCTTGAACAGCTGACGGGGATCAGCTAATCAGTTGATATCATCCCCTGGTCAGCCAGACGGTAGGAAGGAATTCCCCCAGGCAGGCCCTGTGACGTAGACCACTAGACGGAATCCCCCAGGGGCCCAGAGCCTCGGTCCAGAGCCACCAAAATAGTTGGAATTTTCCGGACACTTTTTGTATGGAAAAAGTGTGCTGGTGGCGCCATAGCTACACTACTATTAAGGGAATATGTAGGTTATCCAGAAACACTTAAATTGCTTCAACGAGCGTTTTATATGGACGATTTAGTGCTGAGTGTAAGCACCGAGGAAGAAGCTGAACGAATTTTTATTGATACTTGCGACATTATGCAGAAAGCTTCAATGAATCTACGGAAATGGAATTCCAACATTGGGTATATGAGGTCTAAATGTAGTAAAGGATGTAACGAGATTCCTAAGTCACAAAAGGTCCTTGGGATTCAGTGGTATTGTTTAACTGACGAAATATTAATTGATTTCGAGCAAGTAAAAAAGTTCCTGACTGTAGTAATGACGAGTGGTACAAAGAGGAATGTGCTCCAGTTAATTTCAAGGATTTTTGACCCTTTGGGTATACTTGCGCCATTCATTATTAAATTAAAAATATTATTCCAAGAAACCTGGCGAATGAAGCTGACATGGGACGAGACTTTACCCAACAATTTGCTTAAAGACTGGAACAACTGCTGTACTGATATACACATTTTGAGGGATATTTCGTTACCTAGATGTTTGATTCCATTTGTCAGGTCAGTAAATCATCAAATACATCTTTTTGCAGATGCTAGTGTTCAAGCATATGGAACTGTTGCCTACATTAGAAGTGTAAATGAAAACGGCGCAGTAAATGTCCAGTATTTGTGCTCAAAGAACCGAGTTGCTCCTCTAAAGGAAGATGGAAATAAAGAATTGTCACTGCCGAGGCTCGAACTCACCGCAGCTTTAATTGCTGCCCGTCTAGGAAAATATTTAGTAGGACGTGTTAACCTGAATATGGATGCGGTGTTTTTCTGGTCTGACGCTAGCATTGCCCTTCATTGGATCAGCGGTGATTCCAGACGCTGGAAGCCATATGTCGCAAATCGCGTTAATGAGATTAAAGAACTTTCTAATCCTACTAATTGGAAACATTGCCCCGGTGATCAGAATCCTGCCGACCTGTTGACTAAGGGAGTTTCAGGAAAACGATTGATAGAGTGTAATTTATTCTTCCAAGGTCCGTCCTGGCTATTGGATGAAAAAAGTAATTGGCCCTCTCTGGATGCAAGGATTCACAACTCCACTTTGCTATCATGCTTAGAGGTTTTAGCAGTAGCTCCGTCGCACAATTTAAAAATCCCTCTTTTCGACCTCGAGAGATTCAGCAATTATCAACATGTTTTACGTATTACTGCTTGCATACAACGATTCACGAAAAAAGCCAGAGGCATATTTAAGCATAATAATAGGATCCTGGTTGCTGACGAATTAAAAATAGCTGAAATGTACTGGATCCGCTACACTCAAGAACGGGAATATTCCGAAGAAATTCTAGCATTAGAAAGTGAGAAACCGGCACCTAAATCTTCAGGAATTTTAACATTAAACCCTATTCTGAATGACGTGGGCTTATTAGTAGTGGGAAGCCGTCTTCAGTTCCTTGATGCGGATTTTGAATTCACATTTCCAACTATTCTACCGAAGTCATCGTATTTGTCTAACAAAGTTCATTGTAATGGATGTTCATCAGAGTGTCTTACATGGAGGGGTTAATTTTACTCTTGCAACTCTTCGACAGAGATTTTGGATTCCTCAAGTACGTCAGCTGGTAAAGGCTATTATATCAAAGTGTGGTGTATGTAAGCGTCTTCGTGGCAAAGCAGCCGCACAGCCTTTTGCTCCAATACCGAAATGTAGGTTAATTGCTTCTAAGCCTTTCGAGACAACTGGTATAGATTTTGCAAGTCCTCTGTATGTGAAAACTACCCAGTCTGAAAACAATACGACAAAAGCCTACGTAATGCTACTAACTTGCTCCGTAGTTCGAGCCGTTCATCTAGAGCTTGTTCCCAGTTTAAGTACAGAGTGCTGTTTGCTGGCTTTACGTCGTTTCATTGCACGCCGCGGGATACCTAAGCTCATTATATCGGATAATGCCAAAACATTTAAGAGAGCTTCACTGGAATTAAGAGCGCTTGGAAATATCATAAACTCTGAAAATCTTCAAGGTTACGCAGCGACTCACGGAATTTCCTGGCAGTTTATTGTAGAGCGTGCTCCATGGTGGGGAGGTTTCTGGGAGCGTCTAGTTCGAAGTGTTAAAGAGGTGCTACGAGTAATAATTGGACGTGCTGTCTTATCTACCGAACAACTTCAAACTTTGCTTGTGGAGGCCGAATCAATCATTAACTCCCGGCTCTTATCATACCTTAGTGATGATCCCTTGGATTTAACTCCTTTAACCCCGCCGCATTTCTTAATAGGGGCGTTTCCTTCAGTTATGTCCTTCGCTGCTCCAGGCTGCGAGGTTTCTGATATCCGGGATAAATGGAGAGCGCGTTTTCGTCTTGTAAGCTTTTTCTGGAAACGCTGGAGAACAGAATACATCCAACAGTTACGTTCAGCTCATCACATGAAAAGGGGATACGCTTCTAGTTTAAAGGAAGGTGATGTTGTCCCCGTTCATGAACAGTTTACTCCTCGAGTTTTGTGGAAACTTGCAATGGTTGAGAAAACATTTCCTGGGCGTGATGGGAAAGTACGATCTTGTGAGATCCGCCTTCATAATGGCTCCCGGATGCGAAGGCCAGTTCAGTTATTGTATCCTTTAGAGGTGTAGTGAATCAACCATTTCCGCGGCCGGAGGATGTTTAAAATCACTCAGCCTCGGGCCACTCAAAAATGCATAATGTGTCATCAATCGTAGCAGTCTAACTTATCTTTGTAACTTGCTTGGTAGGCTATGATCCAACGTAAAAAGTTCTGACTGTTCAGTTGTTTATAAATAAATGATTGTTATATATTGATATATATTGATATACATAGGTGTCGTTTTGATTGTGGAATGATAAAATCTATTGTATATTTCTATTGCCTTAAGAAGTTGTACTCTGATGGGCTGATTTCCTTCTAAATTAAGTGCTCTAATTTTTCTATTATCGTTCCATTAAGCCTTTCAATATCTGCGTTGCCAGTATGATTGTTAGGTTTCGTGACGTGATATTCTATATTTTCTATGTTGCAAAAATATTTTATGTATTGGGAATTGAATTCATTATCGAACACCAACTTTTTCATTTTACCTCTTATTGATATCATTTGTCCAACCTTTTCTAGTATGGTTATGTGATTTCTATCCTCTAAATGTAGACTAATGGCATGTTTAGAAAATTTATCTATGAAGTTTAAAAAGTTATGTTCGCTATTGGTATATACATATATCCATATGAACAATTTCGTTTATTGTTTTAGGTGTTTCGGTTACCGCAAATTTCTTTTTGATGGGCTTCCTATCCTATTTTGCCCCTGAACAAATATCGCAACTATTTAAAATCTCATTTTAGATTTTAGTTTTGAGTTTGGGATTAAAAATTTTATATTTTAAGTCTTCATAAGTAGCGACTATACCTGAATGACGAGATTCTTTTTTATGAAAGAGCGATATTTGCTTCTTTAATTCCTCGTCGTTTTCTATGTCTTTTGCAAAATAACTACATTTCACAAATTTTACGATGTCTCTGTTTGGAAATAGCTCTATTAATTTCTTTTGCAACTTATTATACTCGTGATCATTCAACTGAGAGTAAATGCCAATTTTTTCTTTATCTATATACCTCCTAAGAACATCTGTTTCCGCTTCTAAGTCTTTCTTATCTACGAAAATTCTTCTATAGTTGAAGATTTGTTCAAATTCCTTTTCTTTATTTTCTACCAAGATAATTTGTGTTCTAAACCTATTAACTATAGTTTCTAACAAGGGTATATGATCGTTTAAATCTTCCTCCTGAGAATGGACAGTTTGTACTTCCATTGAATGTAGTGGACTGGTGTTCAAATTTTCAGTATCAGTGCCTTCGAAATTTTCTTCTGATGAGTTACTATCTAGATTTTCAGTACTACCTCTAGTTTGAAGATCTTCCCCTATGCTTTCCTTTTCCTTGGGTGTGTTTGTTTCGAATAAGTTAATTTCATTGGTTTCTGCGTTAATTCGACTTAAAAAGTCGGCAATCTTATTCTCCTTTCCTTCTATGTAGTCTATCTTGATATCGTACTCGCCTAACTGTATTAGCCATCTTTGTAGTCGTTGGTTAATATTTTTACCTGTATGCTTTGCTTGCTGCCACTTAATTGGTTGGTGATCTGTTTGCAGATCGAATTCCCTACCAAACAGGTATGGTCGAAAATATTTCGTTCCCCACACTATTGCCAATAACTCTTTCTCGATAGTTGCATAATTTTTCTCATGATCGTTTAGAGTTCTAGAGGCATAGCAAATGGGATGACCATCTTGAGTAAGGACGGCTCCGATTGCTAAGTTACTAGCATCCGTTATTAATTTAAATTTTTTGTTGAGATCTGGGTATCTTAATATGGGATAATTAATGATAATTTCTTTGAGTTTGTCAAACGCTGTGATATAGCTAGGGTCATTTTGATTAATTTTTGTATCCTTCTTAAGGAATTTTACCATAGGTTGTGCAATTTTTGCATAATCTCTTACGAACTTTCTGTAATAGCCTGTTATACCTAAAAATTACTTTATTTGTTTTTGCGTGGCTGGAAGCTTTAGATTTTGCATTACTTCTATTTTATTAGGGTTTGGTTTTATTCCGCCTGGTGTAAATATATGACCCAGGTATTCGGTCTCTTTACTTAAAAAGTTGCACTTATCAATTTGTATTTTAAGTCCTGCTGATCTTAATTTATCAAAGATTTTTCGAATACTTGTTAAATGTTCTTCCAGTGAAGTACTGAATATTAGTATATCATCTAGATATACAACACAAAATTTATTTATATATTCCCTCAATACTGAGTTCATCAATCTTTGGAAGGTGGACGGAGCATTCTTCAATCCAAATGGCATTCTTAGATACTCATAGTGTCCAAATGGAGTTGAAAATACCGTCTGTCAGATTCTTTCATTAAAATCTTATGAAAGCCCTTTGCTAAGTCAAGTGTCGTGAAATATTGTGCTCTTCCAAGTTTGTCTAAGATACACTCAATATTAGGGATTGGGAATTTATCGCTTATAGTAACTTCGTTTAATTTTCTATAATCGATAACAATCCTCCATTTTTTCTCGCCTGAGTTATCTGTCTTTTTGGGGACAATCCATAACTTGAAAGTATGTACAAACTCTGAGAAAGTTGTCAGAAAAAAACAATTAATTACGCTTTTTATCCACTAAAAAATTAAAAGCACTTATTTAAAAGTGTAAAAAAAGTATTCACACGGGACACTTTCCACAGGATAAAACTAATGGGAGCTGAAGATAATCCTTTGAAGTATATGCAAGGAAGTCAAGAAGGAAGGAAGAACGAAAGAAAGAAGAAATCAAATTCGCTCGCCATTTAATAATGGTTGGAAAGGATTTAATGGTCTCCGTTTACATTTTATGACTTTGCAAATGAATTTTCATAATATTTTAAAATGAGTTTCATTTTTACAGCATATCTTAGATGGTTGTTTTGTTACTCATTTGCAACCCTTTTGTTACATCTCTTTCTTTGTGTACTTGTTGTGTTGAAAAAGATGTGAATAGTTCTGCGTAGATAAAGTTTTATTTTAAAATTATGAGCATCCTTTCTATAGTTTGCAAACCTCATAGAGCAATGAATAATTTGTGTAGCTAGCATTAAAAAAGCAGTTAATTATCATCACAGTTTCTACGAAATCTTAAGGAATTGAATTAATGCATTTTCAATACAGAAGGATTGGTAACTACATTGAAATATCAGGCGTAATAAAACTGAATTAATTAATTATGTACATTTAAGTAAATATCAACTTTTTACATTAACCGTCAAGCACTTACCTCAAACGAAAATATAACTAGACAAAATTACTTTTCCGCCTCTCAGTTGTTGCCAAACTTTGAAATAAAATATTTCTATCCGGCTAGATTGGCTAAAACAGGGAACCGGCGGTCGTTTTGCTTTCTTCTGTGTTTGGCTCTTAAAACCGAGCAGTACTTTTTACATTTGTATACCCTAGATGAAATTTATTGGGTATACTAACTTTGTCATTCCATTTGTAATGCACAGAAATAATGATGGTAGAGCAGAATGGATTGGGCACCCACGCATAATTTTAAAAGTTATTTTGATTTTGGCTTGTCCGTCCGTCTGGCCATCTGCGCCGCACGTTAACCCGAGAACTCGTTCACATAGAAAGCTGAAATTTCGTACACAGACTTTAAAATAAAAAAGTAAGGTTAATTTCGAAAATGAGACAACTCCTTCCTGGGGTTGCCATACAAAAATTTCGTTTTCCACTATATATTTGGACACTGCCTGAGAACACGTTGACATATAGAGCTGCAATTTGGTACATGGTGTTTTCATTGTACTGGAAAATAAAATTTCAAAAATGGACTAAATCGGGCAACTCCTTCTTGGTGTTGCCATATAAAAATTTAGGTTTTTTACGTATACTGTGGAAGCGATCAGTCCAAGACATTTTTATTGTACCAAAAACTTCTTCAGAATACGAAATCCGATAAAATTGGTTATAATAATTTTTTTTTCCGACGAACCATTCTAGAAATATGTGCAAAAAAACCACTGTAAAAATCAAAATTGTTCAAATTGGTTCCCATACGAAATTTCATACGGGCATTCATCTAGTCATCGTCTAGTTTTCCTGTATTTGTTTGGATAGAGCAATACCCTTTTGCGATTTCTTGATTTGTTTAGTTGCTTCTTGTTAAGCACACGTAGCCATGCTTAACAAGATGGAGCTAAACAGAAGCTTTGAAGTTGTCGGAGAAATCATGCGAGGAAGCAGAGAAAGGAAAAAGAAGGAAACTTTGAAATAATAAAAGGCTAGAATTTATTAAATTATCAATTTTGTTGAACTTTTTATGGTGATTAAATGCTCCGCATGATTTAGTCGGCGATAAGTTTGTAAATTTGTTTAAAACCTCCAAATACACTGTATCTTAGTTGCATCAAAAGAACCCTCTTTGTTCTTATTTTACTGATTCTTGGATAATCTAGAAACCCAAGTGGCGCCCATTGATCACTCTCATATATATCTATATAGTCCTCCTGCGGAATATGATAAATCTTGCTGTCGCGCTGGGTGAATTACAAGACCGCACTCTACCTCCATGAATTAGCCGCAAAAGGAAATTCAAATACCTTTTATTGTTAACGACACAACAATATATTTGGCGAAATGCCGAGCTTCGGTGAGTAGGTGCATAATGCCTCCTACCGGGTTGAACTATCCTGAACTGCGATGCCTTGAACTATTGCTTGACGTATGGAGACCTCTGAAGGCCTGCTGAAAGCGTGGAACTGCGGTCTTAAGCATCTGCTTGGCACAGAAACAACTGATGTCAGTTTGCTTAGATTTGCTTGAATTCAGAAGTTGTAACGGTCGGTACATCTTTGGGAGCATGTACTGCTTTATGTTGGGGTGCTTGTTTCGCGCTGGAACTGGTAGCGATGGTTTGACCTCATTACCGGTCAAACGCTTGCTCTATGGAAGACTAGCTTGAGCTGCGTCAACTTCATGTCTTGATATATTTTTATATTGAAAAAGATAGTCAAGTTGTCTTAACGGCAACTTGAAGTTCACGAAGTGAAGCTAATTGACACCGTGCCGGAGGAAGCTTTAACTTCTTCAGTCCAGGCTTTCGATACGAATGCCCGAACGGGTGCTATTCCGTTAGGGAGGGGGTGGTGCTGGGATCAAGCTGACCCTATGTCGACTTGACAACTGCGACGTTAGTGAGTCGGGAGTTCTGTCTTAAGTCGACCGTATGTTGACTTGAGGACAGTAGAAACAACAGTTACGATGCTATTACTGCGGGCTGGATCCCCATCTGCCGTACCAAGTTGACAGTTCGTTTATGATTAGCCTAACAAAATGTGGCCTCACAAGCTTATCTGGGAGCCATTAAACCAAAACCTAGGCTCATCAGTTTTGTTATTATTTTAGACCTGATTTTTAAAACTACATTTGCAACATTGTACTTAACAATCTTTCAAATACATGGTAAAATCTGTCATCTAAGGAATAGAAGAAGAATTACATTATGATCTATGGGGATTTAGTCTAAGACCACTAACAAAGTAACCTGTCATGTAGATCGTCATTAGTTCGGAATAGTTACAATTCTCAATTAGCCCAATATGTCGACTCAGGCACAAGTAAATATTGCTTGTATATCAATAAATGATCTTATTGTCTGCCAAATCAATTGTAAGGAGGGTAAAAAAATCATAAAATCAGATCCTTATTTTATAGGTATATCACAAAATGAGAAGTAAACTACATAAAAAACTATTCATTCAGCCTTGCTAATAAGAAATTAATAAATTTACTTGCTGATATTATAGATAGTTTTTTGTTCAGTGCTATTCGAAAACTTTGTGGAAAAAAGAAGTATTCTCAGAGCTTCGATCTGAACAAACATACTTCTGTATTTCCAAGTAATTTTCAGGGGCACAACTAGTGTAACACTTTAAAAACAAAACGACTTTTTTGCTCAATTTTCGATACTCTATACCTTCAAGAATAACATACTGAAATTTCAAGTGCGTATGTATATCAATACTCCAATCGGAGTAGATCTGCTACCTTTTTCTTTCCATGGGTCATGTACTCCGGAGAATCCGAATGGTACTCCTTTTATCCGATTCCATAGTAGTCACGATACGGGGCAAGCATGACCAAGTCATATCCGACCTCATGCAAAAAGCCCTTTCTAAAGTCCGCACTTGGTGCTTAACCAAAGGCCTCAGTGTAAACCCAAACAAAACGGCTATCGTTCCGTTCACGAGAAGATCAAAGCTTTCACTAAAGGCTCCTCTTCTCGATAACACGGAATTGATATTTTCAGAAGAAGTCAAATATCTGGGGGTCACCTTAGATAAGAAACTTTCCTGGAATTCGCATCTGTCTAGAGTGACGGAAAGAGCGATAGGATCTCTCTACACGTGCCATCGCTTCATTGGCAGAACATGGGGTCTGAAGCCAAAAATGATGTACTGGATGTATACCACGGTTGTTAGACCCATGGCCACTTATGCGGCCCTCGCATGGTGGCCAAAAACTAATGAAAATAAGGCTGAGGCTCTGCTTCAAAAAACACAACGGCTTGCCTGTCTAGGAATAACTGGTGCCATGAGGACCTGTCCTACAGCAGCCATGGAAGCCTTACTAAACCTTCCACCCCTACATCTGCAGGTGAAAAAGGAAGCAATCTCCAGTGCTATTAGACTGCAAAATTAGAAACAGTTAAAACCAGGGAATCTGGTTGGTCATTTAAGTATCTTAAAACAGATACGCTTTGAGCAAATGACGACAATATCTGATATAATCACACCCAAGGTGGATTTTGTAAGACCATTCGATGTGGTTTTGGGAAACCGACAGCAATGGCGTTCCACTAAACCGTCCTTTCAACAAGGATCGATGGTGTGGTATACAGACGGTTCAAAAACGAACAGTGAAGTCGGACTGGGCGTATACGGCCCCAGATGCCATATATCAAAGGCCATGGGCTCTACCCCTACCGTATTCCAGGCCGAGGTATTGGCCATAGAAGAATGCGCCAATACCTGCATTAAAAGAGCCATAAATGGCTCAACTATTAATATTCTCTCGGACAGTCAAGTTGCCCTCAAAGCCTTAAAGTCCTACACCATCAAGTCAGGGATAGTCTGGGAGTGTCTACAAACCCTAAAAGATTTATCAAGAGGAAACAAAGTTATCCTCATGTGGGTACCTGGACATGAGGGCCATAAAGGCAACGAAATTGCTGATGGCCTAGCCAAAAGAGGAGCGGAAACTCCCTTTGTCGGACCGGAGCCATTCTGTGGCACCTCAAAGTGCTACCTCAAAGCTGCCCTAAATAACTGGGAGAACAAACAAAAATCCCTATACTGGGAAAGGCTACAAGGACTTCGTCAGGCAAAAAAGTTTATCGACACCTCTGCAGGAAAAACAAAAGAACTATTACTCCTCAAGAAAACAGAGCTCAAAATAATTACAGAACTCTTCTCAGGCCATTGCCCCTTGAGGTATCACCTTAACAAGATGGGCTTGGCTGAGACTTCATCCTGCCGCTTTTGCCAGGATGCTCATGAAACCTCGGAGCACCTGCTCTGCAACTGCGAAGCATTGACCAGGCGGAGACTACTCCATCTCGAACATGCTTTTCCTACACCTAACTACGTACGGAACCTCAATCCCAGAAGGATCCTAGACTTTATTAACAGTCTGAACCTAGAAAGGGAATAAATTCAACGGGGACTCACAATAGATCTTTTAGGTCGCGGTGATTGCGAGGCTGACGCCTACACACCCCTCTACGAATCTAATCTAATCTAAATCCGATTCCATATATACCTCGCAGAGCCAAATAAAATAAGATAAAAATAAAAACAAAAACTAATTTTCGATTGAATCCATCTATTTTTTGAACGCGAACGGAATTTTCCTTTACAAAATTTTTGAACTCATCCCACCTGTAGATGATTGCTACACTAGGGCTCACACGATTCACTTTTTGCGGGTGAGAGGCATTCTTATTGATGACGTAGTTATTAATATTCGTTTCTAATTGGTTACAGTTGCCACCTTTCTCAGCTAGAAAGGTATAAGAAGTATTAGTAAGGTCTGTAAGTCTACAAATTATAAATAGTGATGCACCTAATAGTTGGTGTGCTAGTTCATCAACAGAATTGTTTATATTAATATATAATATATACAGGGTGTCCAGTAACTCGACGTCAAACCGGAATCGGGTGATAGACCAAATCATAACAGTTACCAGAAAAATATAAAAAAATCTAAGTCATGTATTTTTTAAATTATTGACATTTCTTTTGTTTTCGAGAAAATGTACACCCTGTGATGGTTTTTTAGCTCCTGTTGCTACAAATCTTTACTTTTTTCAATTTTATTTTTCTTATGTAATCTCGAATAGTGCTTATGTAACTTGTTGTTTTAAATTCTAAGCCAACTGCTCCAGCTTGGAAGAAAATGTCACATTTTGCCGAACCAAGAATAGAAAATTAATATTTCACCCAACTTTAACTGACTGTAATGAAAAAAAAAATGTACTACGCTAGTTTGGCAAAAAACTTAAAAAGTTGACGCATTTAATAAGGTTTCTAAAATGGTATAACACTAATTGCAATATTTCCTAGATTACGGAAAAAAAAAATTTTTTCTTCAAGAAACCCAGTTTCAAAAAATTTCTTTTAAGATTCTAGTTTGAGTGGGACGGAGAGTCATTGCATGAAGTGTGAGTCAGCAAGATGGAATCATCGAATTTTTACAAATGTGCACCGTCTACTCTTCACAGAGGGCCGACTTCCAAACCAAGTACATGGTGAAGGAAGTGTTCCTTACCTTAGGAGGACGTGGTACTTCAAGCAGTTGAAGAAGATCCAAGTACTCGGTACGTGCAATCCAGGAAAGCACAGGAGTGTCTAAAGGTATAGTTCACCAAATTTTACTAAAATATGAGCTCCAGAATTACGGAAAACGGAAGCAGTTGAATTTGTCAACAATGGAAGATTTGCCAGTCTGATAACCCGATGTTTTTTAAGAAGATGTCGAACTTGTATTCCAGCTGAAGGAAGGCAGCTTGAACATCTTTTGTAAATAATAAATCTTAGCATCCAAATAACTGGTGTTTAATTTTAAACTTACGGAAAATTTGTCCTAAATTTAACAAAAAGATAGCATCTCTAACTTGAAAGCGTCACTATCTGTCTCACTTACACTTCATGTAATGACTCTTCGTCTCGCTCAAACTAGAATCTTGAAGTTACGGTCTTACGGCAAGCTTTGGGTACACTAGACTCTTTTTTAGTAGGTGAAAAGAAGTTTTTTGAAACTGAGTTTCTTGAAGAAAAAAAATTTTTTTTTCCGTAATCTAAGAAATAATGTCGCAAGTGTTATACCATTTTAGAAACCTTATTAAATGCGTCAACTTTTAAAGTTACTTGCCAAACTGGCGTAGTACATTTTTTTCCATTACAGTCAGTTAAAGTTGTGCGAAATATTAGTTTTCTATTCTTGGTTCGGCAAAATGTGACATTTTCTTCCAAGCTGGAGCAGTTGGCTTAGAATTTAAAGGAACAGGTTACATAAGCACTATTCGGGATTACATAAGAAAAATAAAATTGAAAAAAGTAAAGATTTGTAGCAACAGGAGCTAAAAAACCATCACAGGGTGTACATTTTCTCGAAAAGAAAAGAAATGTCAATAATTTGAAAAACACATGACTTAGATTTTTTTTATTTATTTTTTGTAACTGTTATGATTTGGTCTATCACCCGATTCCAACTTGACGTGGACTTACGGGACACCCTGTATATATGAACATTTGAAATTCTGTTCCATTCTTTTAAAATTTACTACTATTTTATTTCGATTCTACTACTCCTTTTGCCCTACTTGGTAGGATCACTATTCTCACATAATTTTTCAACTGCATAAGCTGAGTTGCCGTACCTGAGTTATTGTTCCCTATTGCTAATCCGTGGGATTAAACAATAGTGGCCATTGTTCGGGCTCTATCATCATTGTAAATATTCTAATAGTATTAGGGATGCTATTCTCGGCCTCTAGGTATATAGATATGTATATGTATATAGGTATACGCCAGTCAACATTGCCTGTAATGGCAGATTTGCTCTAGGAATGATATTGATAAATTTATAACAATGAAATCAATTTTTTTCAACGCCTTTTTCTCACTGACATATATAGTATGGACTGCTTGATCTCCTATTTCATATGGGTCCACTTTTCTTGTAAGAAGTGTGAAAAGTATCTTAATCTCAAGTTTCATTTTCGCTTTAACATTCATATTACAAGTTCAGCAAATTCCTAATATATTCAAAGTTATTATTTTTGTCGAAGGCTTATTTCCAATAACATGAAATATTCCTTAAATTCGATTTTTAAGGAAATAAAATTAAGCAATTTTTGTCTGCCTATCCCTAAAAGTAGCTATGGGGACAGACAAAGGATTACAAATATTTTATTGCCATCTATTTCTATTCTATATATTCATTTGGAAAATCTACTGAACTGAAACTGAACTATGATGGATTTCGTATAGAACTTATTATTCAAGTTCAGTGGAATGCAGTCGTTAAAAGAGACAATTACAGAAAAGTGATCCTTTGATAATGTAAGAGATTTCTGTAATGTTAGCGTTCCATGCTATACATGGCAGTGGTTTTTCTCAAAACGACATTTTTCGAATGGACAATGGAAACGCTGACCTTTTAGCTAGGTCTGGTTCCGATTCTCGGTTCTTCGGAATGGAACGCGCCGTAGGCGTTGCCACCACGAGTATCGGGTCTTTCATTAAAGCGTATGTTCATAGGAAACATCAGCAGAGATTGGAGAGCCTGAGTAATTGCAGGTGCACAAAGCTGTTTCTTGATGGGCCCAATAGGAATATCTGATTTTCTCATCGGGCTCGGAAGGAAATAATGTAGAACTGTGGTTGGCATCATCACCGGCCACAGCTGGCTTCACGCTCATCTAACAAGTAAGGGAGTTGTTGACAGCTCAGACTGTCTGGCCTGCCGGAAGGAGAGCCTGAGACAACAGAGTACTTCCTGTGTGCTTGTCCGGCCTTCGGCCGGAGCAGGCTGGATACTCTAGGGTCTGCCTTCCTATCTGTAGATGAACTGAAAAATCTTCCTCACCAAGACCTGATGCGCCCCTTTTTTTTGGATTATAATTTTTTTCACAATCCTGTGTCACGGTACAGGCAGTACCTTCTAGTTTAACGACCTTTTTTGATTTCAGGCACTCTGAAGGCCGCAATCACTGTAGCAGTAGGAGAGCCGCCTTTTTTTTAGACTCAGGAGACGGCGCATAACTCGTTGAAAATTGAATATTTTCATACAAAAAAATTACCGTGCATACATATTTTATACACAAATATATTTTTGAAATTTCAAAACATTCGATGCAATAATTTTCAATCAATAAATTCCCGAAAATCAAAGTTTTTTTGGCAGTTACACTAGTTGTGCCCCTTAAATAAGGCTGAGACTCACAGTTGTAGTTATTACAAAAATCAGTCTACCAAATCGTCATCGTTATTGTAGTTGCATATTAATAATAGATATTTTGAACACTGTATCCAAAAACAACAAAATGCTGATGGGTCGAATACTTTAGGCAGAGGTAGCATAGACTAGAATCTCAGTAGCTATTTTCCAAATTTCCGGGAATTCAATTAAATTCAATTTACTTACAACCAGATACAAAATAAACTTCCTATCTGTACCGAACAAAATAACCCCTAAAGAGGAAAAACTATAAGCGTGATATGTTAATTTGAAAAGAGTTATAAAACGTAACATACTTATATTTCCTTTCATCTCAAGGCCGTGAAAGTTTCTGAAAATGTATTCTCTAGCGTTTTGCCCACCTTTAAAAAAAATTAATGCATATTTGTAGACAAAAAAAATAATTTTATAAACTGATTTAAAAAAATTAACCCCATAGATTTAATCTACATACAATTTGTCAACGTCGAATTTGATTGCAAGAGTGATATTGGCAGTGAGAGTGCAGGATCGCATGAGATCACGTGAAGACACAGTCACTCACTCACAAGATCTCTCATCCTTTATAAGTGTATTGGGTGTTAGGGTGCATTGATGGTGTTGTGTATACGTAGCGTAAGTGTAAGTGTATGTGCAAAGGCAAAAGTTAAAGCGCAGGGAGTGCAGATGTGTGTTGTATTGTACATTATAATAGTGTAAAGGGGTCCCTCGCGGACACTGGCAAGCAAGTGCAAGTGTAGTGTAAAGTGAAAAGTGATACTCAAAACTGAGGTTCAGTGAAGTGTGGAGGAGCGGATGAAGGAAGGACACCGAAGGAAGGGGACAAGCAGGAACAAGTGGATAAGTGGACCAATGCAAGGGAGTATCATACTATTTCATATTCAGATTCAATTTCTGATTCTTCTATTCGCTTCGAGACATTTTAACTATTTCATATATATTTAAAAAAAAAAAAAAAAATGCATGAATTAAAATCCTTCCTTTCCAGCTGATCCTTCCTGAATTATGTTATGATTTTATTTTATTTTATGTGTTGTCTTGTGTGTAGTAGTTAGATATAAGCTGCTGATGCGTTTATACGCCCAGCTTATTCCAAATACCTTCTTCCTTATGTGTTTAGATTAGTTGGGGGGTATGGCTGGGCCTGGCCGCTAAAGCAGGATCGGTGTAACGCTGGGCCATATCTTCAATACATACATACATACATACATACAATTTCTCAACGTCGAATTTAATTTTCTCATTAAAAATATATTTCGGCACATTTGTGTTCATGTAAAGAGCACACACAATAAATAATTCTTTAGCCGGAATATGTATAAAAGCGTGTTACATGTTCGTTGTATAATTCCAATACCTTGCACCATTCAAAGGCCTCATATTATAATAATTTTGCTATTTACGTTCATAATAATACGCTTAAGGATATGTATATGTTTCATACTGACCAGGCCTTCTCCTCGTGGTTTTCCATCATCATGGAGCTATGTATATTTGAAAAAGGCACACACACGCCTTGATCCTAACTATAATCAGGGGATATTACAAGCACAAAATGTGGGGTGCCATGTTAGTCGATTGAGATAAGGACTAAATTCCTGGCCATTATCGGGAGTAGTACATTGAACTCCCGCCCAAATTGTTTAGAAGTAGCGTGAACATTGAATTAACTTGCACGCTGTAGTCATTGTTGTTGTTAAATTGAAACACGATATACACGAAAGCAGTTGCTATTAATATTACTACTGCTGCTACGGCTGATAAGTATTTTAAAGTGTTCTGACACGCCGTTAAATAAATTTTAAGCAATTATTTATTGATATAAGTTGACAAGGTACTAGGAACCCTTATCGTTTGAGTTGTCACCATGTGGAATTTCTACATTTCATTCCGCTTAGAGTCCTTTTATGAAATAATAGAAAAGACACAGACTTTGAATTAGAAGTTGCTAGATTTGTAACAATTTGCTGTATAATGAAGCTCGATTGTGAAATTCCTATATATGTATGTAGGTGTATATATGCCCATACAACTTACGTGAAAGACTTCAATAAGAGGTGAAATGCTATAATTATATAATTTACCTGTCATAATAGCACCCATTTTTTTAGCCTAACGCAGGTATATGCAATGCAAAATCCTGTGAAATAATTGCGAAATTACCGGAAGTACATGAATATAAATTCCGCTAACTTGAAATTGTTAAAGTATGTAGGTAGTATGAAGGTTTCAATTATGTTATTAAAGTCTCAGCATTGTAGAAGAGAACTCTCTCACCATACAGAATTTGAGGTATTGTTGGAATTATTGTGTTACAAAAAGAATTTTAGATCCAATGCACCCTTCGACTTGCTCCTGAAGAAGAATGGCCATATATATTATGACTTTTCTCTACCTCAGTTTTTTATTTTTAATTAAATCCCATTTCTTAATTAAAAAAATGTTTTTGAAAGATTAGAAACCAAAGCACTAAATAGTTAAAAATAATTCTATGGTCACGAGTCAATTAATGATAATATCATAAACATAATTCTTCTGCACATGCAATCGATTTCACTTTTGAACCATGGGCCTTAGGATCAAGCGCACAATGTCCTACGCAAGCAATAATTGTTATTGCAGTTTTCTCTTTACCATAAGGTTGTGCAAATAATTCTTAAGTCTCTTTGGTGAAAATAAATCATATGGTATGGCAACATTTTCAATCAAAATAACGTAATAATTTGTCGAAAGGGATGGTAATTCTGTAATAATGAGTCCGTGCCAAGCCGTACGATATGCGTTGCTATACGAGAGATGATCATTTTGAAGTGAGCAACCCAATCGCGGGCAGACGTCGTTTGCATTCGTTTTCCGCTACCGCGCAGAGTCATATGGGTAAGCCTACTATACACGCAGCTCGTTTGAGACAGCAATGGTTAGCTGATACAAGTGAAAACAGGAAAAATCCTTTAAGAAAAAATAGGTACGAAAAGCAGGGTATATACTAACAGAGAGTAAAGAGCAAAGAGATCATATGCATTCACAAATTGGAACCTACATAACTAGAATCCTGCACAATGAAAACTACATGTATCGGCCCCTTGCCTTAATGTAATACTCGAACGTTTGTCAACCGAGCCACAGGAGCTTAGCGTGCTCGCTCACCGTCTCAGTGTGAAAACTTATCTAGTGAACAAGTTTTTCAAACAGACATTAATTCGCTGACTTCCTTCTGTTTGTAAAACAAGAGATATACTCGCATACCTATTTGTATAATTACATTAATCGTGATTCACTTGCTGCTCTCCGTTGAGAAGTTCTATACTCCATGTCCAAAGGTCTTGATCAGGTCTTCACTAAATTATTATAGGACCACCCTACCTGAAGTCCACGGGTTACACCAGTACCGACATTCAGCTAAGTCAAAATTGGCAAAAAATGATTGAAGAGAGTCACTTTTCTGCAAATTTGATTCTGCTAATAAACTCACTCACTCACTTCACTCATTTTCACTTTTCCGGTGAGTGGGAGTGGAATCATCGAGCAGCAATTTTATTTTAGAAATAGTTAGCATATATAGTTAATAATTATCTCTAATAAATTGTAACTCGCCATTTGCATACTAGAAAGTTCTGTTCTAATTGATGGACTAAAATAAAGTTATGTCGTATTAAAGGGGAAGCTTGTTAGTGCACAAGGACCCCAATGCATGCAAGGAAAGAGCGGAAAAATTAAATTCTTGCAATATGTAATATTATATTCGGTGAAAAAACTCTTTATGCAAACGAAAAATCTTTGAAAACAGAAATTTCATTGCGAAAAGAGGGCGTTTCGTATAAGCATGAACAGTATAATCATCAGTACGGCTTAGTTCCTGCCTGCCGTATACGCCAAAGCAAACAGCCAAGCTGACCTCATATATGGACTTAAAAAAAATTTAAGTGTGAATTATATGAGACGAAATACTACGTATTTACTTGAATGCCTAGCAAGATTAAGCCCTAATCGGGACTAGCATTTCATAGAGTATTTTGCTATGAAAATTCATAGAGAAATAAGTCAATCTGAAATTGACTTAGTTTGCTGCCAAGTCAAGTCTGCAGCTCGAGAATTGAGTGGAAAAACTCTTTATGCAAACGAAAAATCTTTGAAAAAAGAAATTTCATTGCAAAAAGCTTGGCTCCATTGCAAAAGCTTGGCTGTTTGCTTTGGCGTGTACGGCAGGCAGGACCCAAGCGGTACCGACGACTATACGGTTCGTGCTTATGTGAAACGCCCACTTTTTGCAATGAAATTTCTCTTTTCAAAGATTTTTCATTTACAGAAAGAGTTTTTCCACTCAATTCTCGAGCTGCAGACTTGGCAGCAAACTAAGTCAATTTCATATTGACTTATTTCGCTATGAATTTTCATAGCAAAATTCTCAATATTATATTCCTCCTTATTAACCGCATAAAATGTATAGAGGATAATAACTCGCATCCGCGTTCATTTTCACACATAAAAAAGCCAAAAAGCTGTGCAAATAAATTGACATTCAAGATTAGTTTTCGAAGTGAGTTAAAGAAGTGGGTGAAGTAAAATACTAACAAATTAGCTGAATCTCGGTACAGATGTATTGCTGCACGACTGAAGCTTGGATTACAGTTTAAGGTGCTGTCTAGATCTGGGTGTTGAAGTGAGTACTAAGTGTATTACCGTACAACTGGTTGGACCAAGTGATCCTTGTCAACCACTTCAGAAAAATCTAGATACCTCGCCTAAGAAATATCCTTGACGTGTCACCGGTAGGTTGCCAGATGATGCCTGGGTACACGTAACTCGCGCCTAAAATTTAACGCAAATTTAAGTAAATGTAACGTAGTGGAATTTCGGGCAATGTTGGTTCCTGACAGGGACCTGTAGTTGTCCTACACAGAGGAGGACCTCTACTCCTTTCGGTCGGTTGACGTTTAGTACGGTGTTACCAAACACTCACTCACTCTAAAGGAATCGTGGAGACCCAGCTGACGCTATGTCAACTTGGCCAGCGCATGCTGAACAGAACTACCACACTAACGTCTGGTTGATCTGGGAGTCGGAACTCTTGGGACGAGTTGGCGATATGCTGATCTTTAATAATCAGCGCAGTATATGGTGCTGACATGTTGAGCTTGGAGTTTCTAATGTTGCATCGGGCTGTCCACCAGCCAGCGGTGGTATTCTTTCGGGATGTTGAACCATCGGCTGCCTAAAAGGAAGTATCTGAAACGAAAAGAATGGCAGGACTGCTAGCGTTAATGAGCATGAACTTAAGTCATCAAAAAAACATTCAATCAGGCTAAAAAGTGTTGCTCTTTTTTTATTTTCTGTTTTTGTTTTTTTTATTAGTTCTATGATATGTGTACTTCTTTAGATATTCCTTCAAAACACACTTTCTTGGAAGCTGACTTGAGACTGATATTCCCATGTTTACAACTTTTTTTATAATAATCCAAGCCTAGCTAGTTACGGCTTTCTACGATCAGCAAGGAATTACTACCTGCGAACTTTGCAAAATATGTTGCCCGATTTTCATGGTGTTAAGCGCTCAGAATAGTGCGACCAGACGCACACGTGTCGTCACAAGGTGACCTTCATAAAAGAAAATCAGTCAAAAAAAGTGATTATAATATGCCTTCACCCTTAGATGTGTTGCCCTAACTAATTAATTAATATATTTACGGTATTAAGGCTGATGCTATTGGTACGGACAATATCTTGTCGAAGTTTAATAATATCCAAATGCATTACATTCATGAGATACAATTTACACGTCCTTAATTCTTGCTTGACTTCATCTTCATTCCATGTGGACGATTGCAGTATTCATTTGTATACGAATGATGTTCATTTATATTTGGCACGTCCAATAGGCTTCATGAAGCTGTGCAAAATTCATCCACTATGGTTTAGTGAGTAGTCGGGAAAGCTATTTCGTACTAAGTCTTGGTAAACTGCTATCGAGTGCTGAAATTTTGCCCAAGGTCTTTTTAAAAAAAATTAATATTACATTTGATGTAGAAGTTGAAAGTTCACAACACGGCGTTTTCATAAAAATAGCAGGTATAATTTCAAAAATTGACTTAATAGGGCAACCCATTCTTCGTGTTGTTATATAAAACTTTGAATTTTATATATACATTTGGACACTGATAGAAAACTGGTTGACGTAGAAACCTAAAATTTTGTATGCAATTTTTCGTATACCGTAAAAACGATCAGACGTTTTTATTGCACTGAAAGGCTCTTCAGAATATAACATCCTATGAAATTTGGTATAATCCTTTTTACCATTCTATAAATAGATGCCAAAAAACACTTCTACAATTAAAATTGCACATAGAGATGACCATACGAAATTATATACTGGCATTCATTTAGCGTATCGTAAGAATTGGTCTTACACCATTTGTAGCTTTTGTTACTTCTTAATAACTCATACATTACTATAAGTCAGTGTTACTCAAAACCAGGGACCGAAATAGTTATAAGAAATATTTTAAAAGTCTGGTTTTAAAACTTTGTTATTGATAGTTTATATTTTATCTTCTAATGAAATAGTTGAAAAGAGAATTTTATTTTCTTCTGAGTAAATAACAGTCTTATCTTAAGTTTTATATTTCTCTCTCGGTTTAACATTTAAAAATGAGTTTTATTTTTTCTCCCAAAAAATAAAACTCAAAATTCGAGTTTTTCATTTTTCTCAGCTTTTAACAGTTAAAAATGAGTTTTATTTTTTTCCTCAAGAAATAAAACTCCTTAGTTGAGTTTATCATTTTTCTCAACATTTAACAGTTAAAAATGAGTGTTATTTTTTCCCTCAAGAGATAAACCTGTCCGAGTAAGGTTCTTAGGGAAAGAAAAATTGGAATTGGTGTTGCTATATATAGCTTTGGTTTTTCACTGTAAACGGCCGTTTTAAAAAAATGTAAATTTAAGTTCAAAAACAGGACCAATCAGGCAACTGTTTCGTACGGTTGCTATACAAAATTGATTAAAAGAATTGACAAATTGTATCTTCTAACAAATATATGACAACAAAAATATTGAACGTCTATTGATAAGTTTTATTTCCGGAGGAAAATATAAAACTCGAATTATGAGTTTTATTTCTTGAGGAAAAAAATAAAACTCATTTTTAATTCCCATAATAGACGAAATATGTAAAACTCTGGCAAAGAGTTTTATATCGCTGTAAAATAATATAAGTATTTTTTTTAACAGTTAAAATTGAAATATAAAAAATAAGTCTTACAATAACAGTTAGGATTGAATTTATATATTAAAATCGAAACTTTCTTGATTTCAACGTTGGCAGCTAATCTAAGTGCTGTACGTAGACCTCTTTTGTACTACGCTACTTCGTTGAAAATTTTATGAAAGAGTTTTTTCGCTCACAAAAAAATAATAACAGTTATTTTCGGTCCCTGCCCAAAACCTATGAAATTTCCAATATGATCCCTATCCTCAAAAAAGCGGTAGCAGACACTCCTATACCGATTTCATGCCTATCAGTTTACTCCGGTAGCTATCTAGAATGCTCAAGAAGTATTGCCAAGATCAACAGTACATACTCGAGGATGATCTTCTTAGTGAACTTAACCCTAAACGTAGATCCGATTTTTCGAACAGTGCCATCCATTTAATACAAGAATTGCATCACGCCCGGCAGAAGAGGGTTACTTTGGAGAAAAAGAATGCTTCTGCTTTGTTGTATCTATATTGTGGAGTCGCACAGGGCTGCATTCTGGGCCCTTTACTTTCTAGTTCTTATGTCAATTATCACAACATACAATTTTCACATATATGCCAATGACGAGTAAATATATGTAAATCGTCCTGTAGCCTTGATCGAGAATTGTGCAGCTCGCCTGAACAGTGACTTGCACAACATTTTCATATGGACCTTGGAAAATAAGCTCAGGTGTAAACCGAGTGCGTCGCAGTACATCGCTTTTTATCGTAGAATTATCGATCTTATTACGTTTCCTGCCATTTCAGTGAGCAGTTTTCTCATATCATATGAAGATCGGGTTCTTCTTCTATGTGTGAATTTACACTCTTAAATTGTGATCTCGTTAAAATAAATATTTCAAATATAGCCTCTGTTTTTGTTTGGTAGTGTACTTTCGTTAGCTCAACAGGAAAACCTGCCGTATCGCGAGGCAATTATGGCCTGCTTATGACAGGAAGAGGAAAAGAGAACTGCTTAGTGCCAGCAGTACATGTACCAGGAATCTAGTAGGGCTCATTACGGGTCATTGGGCCGTAGGAGACCATGTTAGAAGGCTGGGTATAGCGGCGATCGATTTCTGTAGGAGCTGTAACGACTAGGAGGAAATCGAATCTGTCCAGTATATACTCCGCCAGATGAACAAAAGAGGTAGGCTACTGGGCAGCTACTTTTTTTCAAGTCTGGGGGAGCTGCAAAATAAAGAGTTCAGATACATCCTGAGTTTCCTATGGGAAGTATGAGCCTTTCAATGAATGTACTAAAATTTGTTTTATTTTAATTTTATTTTTAGTATGTATTTGGGGTATTATTATTATATTTCTTAATTATGCCGAAAAACCTAAGCGGCATAGAGACTATAAGAGTAGCGTCTCCTGATAAGTAGTAACTCGGGCTGAAGCCACAGCATAGTTAATATCTTCGTCAGAGAACTGAAGGATCGTCCTAGAGTTAGTAGCTCTGGCCAAAACTAGAGCACAGCCAATGACTTCGGTAGAGAACTGGAAAGTTGTTCTTGAGTTGATAGTTCTAGTCGAAACTAGAGCACGGTTAATGACTTCGATTAAGAACTGGAAAGTTGTTCTTGACTTGATAGTTCTAGTCGAAACTAGAGCTCGTCTAATGACTTCGATAGAGGACTGGAAAGTTGTTCTTGAGTTGATAGTTCTAGTCAAAACTAGAACACGGCTAATGACTTCGATTGAGAACTGGAAAGTTGCTCTTGACTTGATAGCTCTAGTCGAAACTAGAGCTCGGCTAATGACTTCGATAGAGAACTGGAAAGTTGTTCTTGAGTTGATAGTTCTAGTCGAAACTAGAGCTCAGCTAATGACTTCGATTATCTTCGGCAGAACTGATCTGCTGTAGACACCTGGAATGTTTGGCTCGTACCCAACCAATGGAGTTACGTAGGCCAAATCGGAGCTATGTCGACTCGATGGAAGTCGAAGGATTTAATACCACAGAATGTCTTCAGTGATAATGTCAGACATCAGATTATCAGGTTACTACAGTAATGGCCAGTTTCACAGTCTGAGTTTAAACTAAATATTTAGTTTAAACTCGACGAATGAGTTTCACAGTTTGGTTTAAACTCCGGTTTAAACTAGAGTTTAAACCGTGCCATCCGTCGGTTTAAACTCATGATAAAAGTATTTGAAATGTATGACATCTTATTTTGACAGTAGCATTGTTTGCTTGTATCAAGAAAATAATTTCGTCGAGGATTTAGATTTAGACATTTCTAGCGATAAAGAAGATTTTTTTTAGTTAAATTTACAACTCTGTCGACGACTGAGAGTAATTAGAAATCGGCCAAATCATTTTATTGAGTGGGACGACGTTTATTTCTATGCTAGGTTCCGTTTAAGTACAGAACTTTGTCACTTTGTCTTCGAATCTATTTTTGTTCGTTTTCGTGCGCTCTATTATATATCTTTTTTATGCACTAAGGAAGGCAATAGCTCAACTTCATTTATGCTAAAATTTGCATCCTTTTTTAATGTTGGCATATTTAAAATTAGCAAATAAAACTACATTTTTTTAATTTTTTTTTCTGATCTGTTTACTTTTCTGATTGACAGATTGATTGATAGAAAAATTGCTTCACAATGGTGGCGATAACTAATTTAGTTCACAATTTAATCAGTACTACCAACGTTACTAAAAGAATGCACTGTGAAGCCCGATTTGGTTTAAACTTCGTTTAAACTTGGAGGATGGTTTAAACTCGACTGTGAAACTGGCCATAAGAGACGTCTTCTAGTAGCGGAGCAAGGTATGGCGCATTTAGTGCCAGCGTCGTCTGAATTAAGTACGTGCCGTCTGCAGAAGGTACTTCCCTGTCACTGAGTCGTCTCGATATTTGATGTGCAAGTAAGGCGGTCCTGTCGACGCTGACTTACTGGTGTGCGAACTCTGGAAGGAAAAGTTTATCTATTCCCCAAAATTCATACCAAAGAAAACATCCATTCCCATTATACAAAGGGGTTGATTTTCCCTTGCTTGTTATGTTTAATCTTCTTGATAAGTCGTTTGGTTTTTTTTATAAAATTTACAAGTTATTTATTTTTCTTTTCCTTTTATCTGTCTCTCAGCAAAAACTTTCTAAGACTGATTACATTTTTGTTTTTTTACAATATTTTAATTTAATCGCCTACCTAACTAATCTCCCTTCTGTCATCAACCAAAATGTTTCAAGGTACTTTTTAATATTTTATTTCTTTACAGCGGTTTTAGCAACTATCGGATGTACGGTCTGAAACGAATGCGTCGCCACAGGGACAACCATGTTTCTCACCTTAATATGACCCTGTTCGGTTGCTCTCTTGGTATATATTTGAAACTGAGGGAAAAGCTTTTTCTTTTTAATTTGTTTCTCTTGAATTCCGTGTTTCAATCCGTAAACTCCACTAAGGGCACAAACTGTTTACTTCCATGGTTCCCAACTTCTATATTCGATGGATCTTTATTTCTTTTAATTCATATCAAATTTTATAATATCGATTCCCCGAAAATAAATTAATTGAATTTAATGTGAGAGTAAAAATAAACACTAACTGTTCAGTGGTGACACAAGTATTATGGATTCGGTACTTGACTAGCAATATTATATAGTTACATCGTAGGTACCAGCTTAAATCTATTGCCGCAATGTGAACCAATTAGAAATTTCCAAATGATCACTTGGAAGACTGTATATAATCAAAAACAATTGATATTTTTTCAACAATAATCTAAACCAAAGCAGCCTGAAATTAGAGCTCGTCGAGGAAACAATAGTACAAACACTAAGTAAATATATAGTATATTCTATATAATCACAGTTAATTATATATCATGAACTCTCTTAGTACTGACAGCTTAATTTAATTAAGTCTCTCTCTCTCTCTAACAGTTTCTCTGCAGAACTTTGTCACACGCACAAGATATCATGCTGACTCACCGATTAGTTTAAGGTAAAACAAGAAAAAAAACTTTTCTCCACTTAAAGCTAAATAGATTTTTCGCGTGCCCATTGGCAATAGATGGACTTTCATAAACACTGTCATAAAATACACATAACAACACATACAACAACAAAATTGAAATTGAATTGAAAAGGTAAACCTTAACTTTAGCAATCTATAAAAGGGGTCAAGTACATTTTGCTGGAGCACACATTAATTTAAAATGAACTTGTCCAATAAAAGGACTTTTATCAACGATTTATAAGTGAAAACCCCAAGAGGTTGAGTAGCTGATTTTTTCTTCTCCTTTTTTTGTCGTTTTCTTTAAGAAATATTCAAAATATATGTAAGAAGACAAATAATATACGAAAGTAAATTTGCTTTATATTTACTATACATACATGCCTTAAAGTTACTTAATAGCAGATAACGATGAGTTTTATCTGTTTCTTGATAGATAGCAGCCAGTTAGACCAAGCCAATTACTTTTCTTACTTTATCTTAATGAGTAAAATTTCATTTTAAGTGAGCTGGTTGAACTTAGAGTGCCGTGTCCGAAAATGTTTAAATTTATTTATTTATTTTTTTAATTTTATAATGTTATTTTATTTAGTAACTTTGTATGCAATTAGACTGCAGTTGGTAAATCTGTTAAGTACAAAAAAAAATCGGTTAGATGCCTGAAGGTCCTAAATAGAAGGTAAAGCAGGTAGAATCTGCGCTCGCCAAATAATTCTCTAGAATATGTGCAATGCTTAGCATTGGATGGTGAACTCATTTACCTTTGAGTCTAAGCTGGTCTTGGACTATTTTACTGTCTTTAAGCAACTGTCCGAAACAAACGTGGTAAAGCTGATATGGTGCAAGGCATGAAGGCAATTAGGGCAAGGAGCTAAATCTCCGTGTATTTGTTCTGAGCCTGTTTTTGACATTCAAAAGGTCACCAATGAGCTCAACTCAGGTGTTGGGAGGACAAATCCCATATTTATGCAAGTAACTTACGTATGTACCTTATGTATTTTACTATATACATAAGGAATACTGAAATTATGATACATTTTCGACACACCTTCCTGTGCGAACTACCCTCTGCACATATATAGCAGCACAAATCTCTATCCCTTATCATTACCTATTCGTTAGCCTTGTCTTCTCTAAGTGTTCCCTGAAAGGTATGTAACATGCATAAAAATTCGACGCATCAATACATTACGTCTGCCTTCCCAAACCAGCTCAACGTAAAGTATATTGAGTGGAAAAAAAATCCTGCAAACGAAAAATCTTAGAAAAAAAATCTCTATGTAAAAGCAGGCGTTTGGTATAAGCACGAACCATATACTCATCAGCACGGCTTGTTTCTGCCTGCCACATACGCCATAGTGTACAGCCAAGCTAACCTCATATATGCACTTAAACTAATTTTTAAGTGTGAATTATACACGAAGCGAAATACTAAATATTTACTTGAATGCCTGGCAAGATTAGCCTACGCGGGAAGACCTTTCGATTGTAAAAGATTTTTTCCACTCAATTCTCGAGCTGCGGGTTTTGCAGCAAACTCGGTCCAGCATGGCTGAGAGGAATCAAGCCGTACTGACCAGTATATGGTTCCTGCTAATACGAAACTTCTGCCTTTTCATAAATTTTTTTCTTAAGATTTCCACTCAATTCTCGAAGTGCGGATTTGGCAACAAGCTGTCAATTTCATATTGACTAAATTCGCTATGACTTGAATTAAAAAACTTTCTGTAAGGTATATATTTATGTACTCTTTACTAATTAATTCCAGTAAACGTTATCTAAGTCAGACATTCCCATTTTTCCAGCTGGGTAAGAGTTCACACTTATACTTTTATACTCTCATGGAGGAATAACTACAATTTCATCTGTTTAAGATGTCTCTTATAGCTTAAAATCGCTCGCATAGATAAGTGAAGTTATAACAAATTATGAAATGCTCACTCCTTTCCAAAGCCACTGCGGAGGTGAAGTGCAGGGTACGTTTTGTTTACGTGGTATCCTCAATATGCGTAATCCAAATCAGCCCAATCAATTTTAAATAGTGGTAAAAATATAGTACGTAGAGCAAAGTTATGCAAATTATGGTATTTGATCGAAATCCATGCTAATTTTATATGAAAAAATCCTTGAGTAAGACATAGCAAGAAGTGTCTAATGTCGGCCGCTAACCTACCCACTATGCTCGCATTTAATTCATATTTCCTCGCTGTTGATAAATTTAGCTATGAAACCCGACTAACATACAATAAGCACTTACCACTTAGTCTTTCAGTATGCTTGACAATTTCCTCCTCTATAATTTTTTCGAAAATTTTAAAAGGAAAAGGTAATTTTCTGACACTGTTACAAATCCCAATAGGTGTAATTGTAATTGGCAAGCTCAGGTGGGGGTTGGGTTCCAATATACTAGCGATTTACACACAATCCTTGTTGGGTGCCATGTGGTTTTATAGGAGTCCACGAACTCAAAAAAACAAACCACTCGGCTACTTTTAACGACATAAACAAAATAAATTTATTTTAATTAGGGAGTAAAAAAAATAATGAACATAAATATAAATACATGAATATATTTAAGCTATAGAAAAAGAAAAAAGAAAGATTCTATATTACATTAATTTTAAGATAAAAATGGCCACCAACAATCTCGACATCGAGGATTTAATGTGGAAAACTAAAATCAATATATAATATAATTAAAAGCAAACAACACTTAGCTTTTATCCTTTGCTCTCTCTGGTTTTCTCTCCCTTTTTTTTTTTTTTTTTGAAAATCCTGAATAACCGAACGGAACAACTCGATTTTAAAATACTCTACACTTCAAGAAATTTAGAAAGAAAAAAGACTGCGTCACTCGAGTACCAAGATCGTTAATTTATTTGTTTTCGCCACCTATTGGAAAAAATGATTTGTACAATTCCCAATGGAGACATTTTCTTCCAACGACTTTCGAATTGGCCGAATTTTAAATATTATTTTTTTTTTATTTTTAACGTAAAATATTCTTTTCGGCTCTGTTCTTTAGTGGCATCATATTAGAAATATTTTCTTTTGCATAATTTTTGCACACAAAAAATATGTTTTGACAGAAGGACAGAAGGCCATTTCATTTGATAATTTTTTTAATTGACCTGGACTTTGGATTGATTGCTTCATTTTTCATTGGTCTGTTTGGTCGTAAACCTAAAGTTTTTTGTGGGAATTCCAGAGATTCCGGACAATAGGATAGGTTTACCCATACTTCCCTTTGCAAATCCTTTAATTTAAAAAAAGGGTTCGGACAGCATAAAAGTTTTGTAAATTACCATTTTATTACTTTTCTAACTGTTATTTTCAATAAATGAGATGTGCTATGTCCCTTTGTGAATTGGTAACATTGTATGGTGGGCTGATAGTGATAACGCAGCTGATCCAAGATACAGTTGACTATAAATGTATCTTTCTGCTTGGCTTACCTAATTGCTTTACTTTTAGGGTCGCAAGGTCGTCCCTGACCATGTGCCTATGACTTCAGTGCTGACACCTAGCCAGTCCTGCTGATCCACGATACAGGTGGATGTATCTTTCTGCTTGACTCTCCTATGCGCTCTATTTTAAGGGTCAGAAGGTGGATCATGACCATTTGCCTCTTTTTCTTTTTTAGCTGAGTCCGCGCTCAGGATTCAAGCCTCAGATAGTACCTATAGTATCTAAGCTTTAGACAACACATCAGTAAATTAAGGCGACTTTTCCTCAATGAAATAGTTGTTTTGGGGCTGCTTCTGGTGTTGTGGTCGACTCCATAATGAAAATAATAAATACTTACATACAACATCTAAGACTTAACACAAACCCCTAATTTCTCTTCATATACTACGGAAATATAATGTTTATCTATTTTCAAGTTTCAGAGACTCTGCCAAGCCTTAACATGCTTTAGGTTTCAAAATCGAATAAATAAAATACTTTAAAAATCACACGAAATGGATTCTCGTAAAATGCTTAAACTTGTTGTAAAAAAATGCTTTTACAATTCTTATTTTGAATATAAAAGATATTTTGGAAATGGAATTTTGTGAGAGAGATTCTGGAGAAAAAGAACATTACCATAACAGAAATGATATGCGATACTCCAAAAATACTGCGTAAGTTGAAATAAAAAATTGTGAATCCTCTGCGCCAGATATTGGCGACTATAATATTGTTACGTGCAACAGAAAGAGACAAATGGCAATGGAGTATAAACAACTTCAGGTTCGGAGAATCGATGATGAAATCTTGGGGAAGGTTCAGGAATAGAATGAATAGAATAGTCAAGAAGCTTCTGGAATAGAACACTCCAGAATAATCTGGAGAGTTTCTAGGGTATAAATATAACAGTTGTCACCGCCAAAGAAAGAGTCTTGTCTTAGACGTTGCAGTGTTAACAAGCGAAAGTAATAAACGGGCGAAAGTGTTGTAATTGGATTGCGATAATTGAAAGCACAGTATTAGCGATAATTAAAGTTGAGTTGATTAATTGAAGGATTGTGAATTTTATAAGATTAGAAGTGGAATAAATAACTTGTATACTAAATACATAATATTGTGTTTTAAACAACGAACCAAAGGCCAGGCTCGCAACAATATATATAAAATTTTTTAACATAGCAATTTGTAAAAGATATTTCAGACAAGAGTATTTTATGTTAGAGGAAATGAAAATGGCACCCGAACAAAATTTGATTCTCTCTTTCAGATGAAACTTAATCCTCTGACATTTTTTTCTTGGTTTCTTGTAAAAAATTCCATTCAAAATCCAGCAGATTTTTTATAGAAGTGTAAAGCGTATGATACGGTTTTTGTTTTTTTTCAAAATTTTAAGCTTTCGAAAGAGTATACTTTCGAAATCGCAATAAATTTTAGCTGTATAAAAATTTCGGAATTTGGAAAGTTTGAGTTTTTCAAATCGCAAATTGTAGATAGTTGTGGCATAGTTTTTTTTTAAATCCCACGTTTTAATTACCTTGTAGAGCCAAGATATACTGCTCAACCAATTTGTATTCCTTTTCTATCTGAATTACCGGAAAAATGCTTCTGCTTCTGCTTCTGCAAGATTTTATCAACTGTTTTTTTAAATCGATTACAACAAAATAACTTCTAATATTGTACAGACATTGACTTTATGTAGAATGAGATCAGACCCCCCCCCCCCCCCCCCCCTTCTCCACCCATAGTTTTTGCTGATGTTATCTTTCCAAAATTCATTAGTATTATTGAAAGTGAAAAATTAAATCATAGCATTTGGATAAATGAAAGCTTTCATAAATTTTCTGTACGGAATTTTCCTATAAGCTATTGAGAATAAGAATAGCATCACGAGCCTATATAGGACACACAGTTCTTTCACAAAATGTTGAATAGAAATTAATCGCGATTTTGTCGCGGGACTCTGGTTCCTAATTACTTTTAGCAGTTTTCTGCACATATAAGTTTCCGTTTCGACCAAAATTACAAACTATTTCGACGTTCCAATTTTCTTTTGATATATTCCATTGTAATGCGTATTTGATTAGCTATATTTATGATTGCCGCATCAAAAACACTAATAATGTATACGAAGTTCATTTATTACGAATATTCTGTTATGAGTTTTGTGCGTTTTGTGACCGTTTGCATATATATTAATATTTATATAACTTTCTTTACGATATTTCTGGTGAAACGTAACTCGATTGCAATCACTTTAAATCGTGCTCTGAAAATTTGGAAGGATATTTCAGATATTACAGAAAATCGGAATTTACTTGACACCAAATGTTTTGCTTTATTGGTATAAACATCTTTTCCACATCACTTATATATATTATTGTTCTCAAGATCGAAAATTCCAAACTAATGATATGCTACATTCGCGCTATTAATGTGATATTTTATATTTCAATATTTATTGCTTTTCTCGCAGCCGAACTGAAAGCACTTGAAAGTTGCTTGAATAAAACCTGTAGCGAAATATACCTGTTAAGTGTGAAATACGAAAAAAAAGACATATTCTAATGAAAGAGCACTGTGACTACAGCGATAGACTTGATAGAATTTCAAAAATATATCCAAATATTTTCCAAACATTTCGTGAACTTAAAGAAAACTTTCAACTGATAATGGCTTTCATGTATTGTGGAGGAACTTTTTACATCTTGGGGCATGCACCTAATATTTCTGAAATATTTGTTGTTTTTGCTATACCTATTAGAGTTCCTCACAATGACATTGATTCTAGATCTTATGTCAAATAAGTTACGAATGCTGAACAATTTTCTAGCTGTAATCAATATCAAATGTGATGAACGTCTAAAAGAAACGGTAATAATTTGAATTTATGCTTTCAGGCATTTTTTTAATGTACTAAATGCAATTTGTTTTTCATCTTTTAGCTGGAAAAATGTCAACATCAACTTATTTAGAATACGATCATAGTTGATATTTGGAGTATGTTTCGAGTGAATAATGAGAGCTTTTTGGTGCATCTAAACTTTCTACTTATTCACATAATATTACTTGCACAGAATCAATACAAATAGGAGAGGTTCAATAATAAGAAAGAAAATATATTAAAAAAATAACGAAAAATTATGAATTTATGTAAATTTTGTTTTCATCTTGGACTTTCCAATTAAATTAGATTGTAATAAAATTAATTTATCTCTGAATACGCTTACAAGTAAAAATGTTGCTTCTAAGTAGATATATGTATGTATTGGCATAGATAAAGGTGATCAATTACATATGTGCTGGCATCATTTATTTTTTATGGCCTTGGTAGCTCAGTTGGTAAAAGCGTTGTCTAACATGACAGCCTATAATTACTGAGCGAGCATTATTTTTTTTGCAAATTTTCTACGTGCAGAGAACTGAAGAGATTCCAGCTGCTTACATGAAACTAAGAAACCGGAAAATGGCTATTAACTTCGCAGGAATAAAAATTGTGGAAAAACTCTTAGTTGCACCGGTTTTTATAGAGAGGAGAATTAGTCGTTGAATTTTGATCTAGTTCTGAACATCCTAAACGTATATGTATAGATCTACCTCTCCATACATTAACCATGTTTATCTTTTAGAAGAAACTCTTAGCTCCAAACGTTTAGTCAGCGAGAAAAATATTAGATAGGTAGATGCGGTTGATGTTATGCAAATATTTAAAGCGATTAAATCTAAGAGGTTCTCGGATCAGGAAGGAAACGCAAATGAAACACAAAATGAAGCAGCATTAACGGAAAATGCCTTAACTCCGGAATGCTGTTCCATTCAGGCATTTAGAGTGTAGTTGAAATCACCTCCAATGAGAGTTTCACCGCTAAAATTCTTCAGATATGATTAAACACTATCAATGACTTTTATTGTACTATTCTGGTCATGAGGAAGAGTCACTACCTTGATATTTTTGTCGTGTACGACAAAGTTCAAGGAAGAAACGAAACCTGGGAAGATGTCTGTATAAACAGGAAACGATAGCGTAATTTTGTTGAATACAGTGATTGCACCCTTGAGCCTTACATATCCAGTGTATTAGTAAGCATAACGTTCAAGGTGTGTGTAAATGTCTTGTGTAAAATTCGTCTCCTGCAGAATTGTTATGTCTACATCCAACATTTTTATATCTTCGATAGTGCTGTGTAGTGTTATATGAGCACTTAAGTCCTCATTATTAAGACAAGCTATCTTATACATTCAAAGTGGTAAAAAGCTCTAAAGATTATAGCACGACGTCTTTTGACGAAGAAAATAGTCCAAGCGATGCTCCTGAAACACATCCTGTACCTTCTTGGCAAGATACTCACAGCGCTTGGGAGACTCCAGGTAACGCAAGCGAAACTGCGGAAGTAACAACACCAGGTTTCTGAGCTCCCTTACTACAGATATAGAGAGATAGTCCCCATCTCCCTTGCAGATGCAAACTGGCTACCAGTCTAAATGGCATTACCGTACGTTTCGTAGACACAGAAGCTGGAGAGGCCAGTCTCGTTTGAACTGGTCATCTCGCAGTCCGAAAGTTGCTCGAAAGAAGCGTCGGCTTCTCTCATAACAACCTTCGAATTGAAAGCTCCACTTTCATCCTTCTCTGGGATTGTTTTGGACCGACTGGCTTTACTAGCTCTACATGAGATAGCATCGCCCGATCGACCATGGTCTTCTTCCTCATCCTCTTTTGCTTTACTAACTTTTACTCGACTCCTAATAGCTATACTTTCGCGTGCTGACGTGGTAACGTTTATATCCGTAATATTTTTTGTTTTTCTGAAAATCTCGGGCACCCTAACCACTGGGTGCTCCACGATAGCAGGTTCAGCACTGCCAGAACGTTACCTTTCCAGAACCACTACTGTAGTAGTGGTATATTTCTGAACAGCCTTCTTCCAATTTTCTTGGGGCAGTTAGCAATAAAATGCCTTATCAAATGGCAAGCATGGTGTTTTGGTTCGATGTCTACGTCAATCCAGTATCTTGAGACGGATATGCTCAAAATATGCATTACAACTTATCTGGATTTAAGACTGATTTATTATATTTGGCCCACGATTTTATTCAAAATAGGTCGTCCAATAGTTGGGCCACGCAATCCTCAAGAAGATCGATAGGCCTGCTAATATATAGTTGTACGTCGTCAACGTGCAGATTGATCCTCCCATCATTTAGTATATTAGGTCGATTATTTATATAGGCACTGAAGAGAAGTGGGCCGAGGATTGATCTTTGTGGTACTGCACATGGTAATGGCAGAGAGGATGAAATTGCATATCAATCATACTATTAAATACCCTGGAGGAACCGAGAAAAGCGAAGCCAGTAAAGCCATACAATTCCATAGAACATTTAAAATTTGTGGTAACTCTTAGGATTGAGGGCTCACGGTTATGTGAGGCACGAAAACCAGGTTGCCAGTATGATAACAGATTATTGTTTTTGTTGTGTTCTAGCTTCTGACCGTATATGAGCTTCTGCAATACTTCTGATAACAAGCACAACAAACTAATTGAACGAAAGTCCGACGGCTGTATTTGAGATTGCTTTGTTTTTAATGGTAAGTATCGTGGCAATTTTCTTGCTGCTGGGGAAACATAAGGATGTTATGTTATGTTTTTTTATTGGTAACAATAGCTTAATGAAATGTTCCACCCTGTGTCTTCGGATTTTATGGAATATATCAATTGAATAAGCTTATCGAAGCAAACGCCCCGGAAAAAAGGAATCACATATATTTGGATGTAAAGCACTATTGTTTGGTCTTAAGGATAATGATTCCTCGTTATGAGCATAAGAGGTACTACATGCTATGGAAGTAAAGTATGCATTTACTTCATCCTTGTCACATACCGCTGCCTCTTGAAGATTTTGCCAAAGAAATTTTGATCGAAGATTAGTGTTAAGTTTCGTCTTTTAGTTAGGCGATTTGCAGTGCGAGCATGTTCGGTTCTTGGAGCACAATAACGATTGTAAAAAAATACCTATGCCATTTCCACAACAAGATGTCGGAGAGAATTATGGACAACCAAGTATGAGTAATGCCATTTTCTTTAACGAGACATATTTGTCGAACATGTATGCAAAAATAGCAATTCAGAAAAATTTATCTCATGGGAAAGGAGACCATTCGCTTAAAAGAAACTCAGGTTTGATTGGTTCTTTCTCACTAGCAAAAATTTACTGTGAACCATGGGTATCCAGCATTACGCAAACGCAACGCAAACGTTAATCTGATCCAAACTTAATATTCATCGCCAACGAGAGCTTATTGTTTTTTTTTATTGTCACTAATAAACAAGAGGTCATATCCCAATATGAAAATATGTAGTACTTCGAGCTTAAATTTCCCTATCGAAGATTTGAACATGTGACCATCAAGACAAGCAAATTTTAACCACAAATCCAATTATATGAGGCTTTTATGTATGTAAAATAGCGGAAAACTAAATAAATTCTAGAAATAATAATTTTACTTGTGGATGCAAAAAAACAAAGACTTCTCTCAATGCAGGTCGAAAAGCGCGGCTTCGACAAAATTAGTTCATTTTGCAAAAGTATTTTATAATGGTTTCGGTATTGTATGCGGAAGTTTTCAATTACCATTTTATTTCCATCCAGTTACGAAAGCATCTCTGGAATATTTAATAAAATATTTCCTTAAGAAGGTTTTTTAGATTCAGGAATAGAATTGTGAACAAATAAGGAATAATGGAATAAAATATGGGATTTTGGCTGAGCTGTATGTGGTTGTATTTAATCAATTCAACTGTAATTTAATAACAAGGTAACTTTGCGGTGTAATTTTGTGCAAGAAAGTTGAAAAATATCTTCATTTTATATTGATGAAATTTGAAACTTTTACCTTAACCCTAAGTTTTATGTCAATATTTTCAATAATGCAGCCGGATAGGATAGACTTTTAGCATCTGGGTGGTGTGGATTTTTCATTTTAAACACTTTTTCTAAACTGCTTTTAAACTTCTTTATATTTTACATGATTAATTAGCTCCTTTTGAAACTCGATTGAAGCACGTATAATCATTAGACTTTTCATTCTTTTACTGTGACTTCAGAGCTAGTTCAACAAACATTTTGCTGTTTCATTGACTCTATTTTCCTTTTTTTATGGTCACGTACGTTATGATCATATTTAAGTCTACAGGTGCAGTCTTCTTGGTTGATGCTTAGATATTTACCTTACCATTTATCTCCTAATACTGATACATAAATTTTTTACTATCAAAAAGCCTTCGTACTCATACATGTACATATGAGCATTTAGAATTTCTTCCATCACCCCGTAATACTCAGTCTTATTGAACAATGTTCTATTTCATTCGAAAGAGGAACGATTTTACTTTTTAATTTGATAGATAAAAACTCAAATAATATTTTTCATAAATTCGTTTATATTTTAATATTGGTATCCAGTCGTCACATTAAATTGAATTGAATTGAATTATTTTATATCTACTTAGTACTGCCATTTAATTTTGTCCTTTAATTACTAACGTACATTGATTGTCTATGCACGAAAGGAATTGAAAATGTGCTTATATAAATTTTCATAATTTATGTAAAATTGCAAAACTAATCATTCATCGTTGAAATTCTATACAACAGATGTTTTACCGCAACATACAAATTTCAACAAAATTTTCATTACATACTGAAAATTTCTCTTTATTGTGAGCATTGATTTTATACTTATAAATAGTTCTAGGGTGCTGGAAGAATTTTCGCGAATTTTCGCCTATAGTTTGGTATTATATATCAGACATAACACTAAACTCAATTAGGTTTAGTCGGTGGCCATAGGCTATTGTTATTTAGAAAATTGAGCTTTCAGTATGCTTTTATTTAAATATAGGCCCGGTAATAGACTGGAGGATTGTCAATATACTTTGGCCACAAACTACATACAATGTGAATTGAACAATGTATGTTCCACATATAATCTTGGGTGAGGGGTAATGTGGTGTGTGTGTGTGTATGTGAAAATTTTACCGTAAATGGGGAGTAATAAATCAATTATTTTTATATATGTTACAGTCAAAACACGAAATTCGTCAAAACCCGATATTACTAGGAAATTCTAGTTCTAACAAAGCGCTCTCGGTAATTCTAGTTTTAACTAATATAACACAGTTAAAACTAGAGTTAACGAGAGCGCTATGTTAGAACTAGTATTAACTAAAGAATATTTAGTTAATTCTGGTTGTGGCTGAATTCTCGCGTAGCTCTTAGTTAAATCTAGAACTGACTGGTTGCTAGTAGTAAATTTGCGTTACAATTGAATTCTCTCGCCCTTAAACCTTGATGTTTTTTAAGGATGTGGCTATTTATACATACAGTATGTATACGCAATAGGTGAAGGGGGGGGGGGGGGGCGGTAGGCATACAGATCAGTGACACACACGCCCCCGTGCACAAGTCGCACACACACCACATCCGTTCGCGCGGATGTGTGTGTGTGTGGCGACGTGTGCAGGGGGCGTGTGTGTCACTGATCTGTACCCCCCTACTTCAATTTTTTAAAAAAAGGAAAATTTTGCTTTGGTAAACGTGCTGAAAGTAGATGCAAAATTTATGTAAAATAACATTCTCATTTTTTTCCAAAACATTAAGAGAATCTATCATGGCGCCGATGGTGAGAAATTATTGAAGTGCCTTTAAGTATTTGTTCAGTAAAACGATCCCAATTTTGGATTTATTTTATTGTTGATAAAACTTAAAATTAAAGTGCTCAACGCCACGATATAAAATAGAGAAATAAAATGTGTGAAGAAACTAAGATTTTCCGGATACAAAGTTTTCTGTTCAGTTTATGAGTTATGAACAGTGATCAGAGCTTACATAGATTTTTCATGTGTTAATGAGGATGTTTATATGCCCAGCGAAAGTGATTAAGAGGCTGATATAAATAAGATCGTAATGTTTTCTTCTTGCTTAATAGTCGCAGAAACAGAAGAGGATGTTAATATGCAAATTCCTAGACGTAGAATGGTCAATGTCAGTATTTAGAAAAAAATATTACAAAGCGAATGAGGAACTCTGAACATGTATACATAAATAAAACTCCTCATAAATATACTTGCAAATCAACTAAATATTAAAATAAGAAGAAGAAAACAACCTTAAAATGGACAAGGATGGTCACTTGAAGAAAGTAGAACAAGCTCGGTAATCTCTTCTTAATGAAGACTTTTCGTCTGAGAAATACTTTTGTACATTTGATTTCCAAATGGCTCTTCCGTGTAGAAAAATTACAACTTCAGGTACGTACTATAAAAGAAATATGTAGGATTTTAACTTCGGAATACATTCTATGAACTTAGGAATGTGGTTTGTGCATATACGGGATGAAACTGCGAGGAGCCAATGAAGTGACTTCTTGTTTCAAGTCTCGGTTTCCAAGAGATTTTGCTAGCGCAAGTTTGCTGTAATCAAACACGAAGGAAATTATATGAATGGTTTCCAAGAAAACTCACGACGAACTTAGACCCGCATATGCCCACGCTCATACGTCGGAATCAAAATGGTTTGATTCCGACGCATTAATGTAGCCGTTTTCAGTCGACGTTTGCACTTAGCACCAAGCAGTTATGGCAAAAAGTGTGAATTTTACGAAGGAGGGTGATGAACTCGTTGATTTAGTAAAATCGCATCCTTCCCTTTACAATATTAAATTAAAAAGTTATAAAAACCTTACAATTAAAGACAACATATGGGAAATTATTACAAAAAAAAAAAAAAACAGGTAAGTCTATGAAATTTTCAGATATAGAATATTATATTTAATTAAGGTGAAGAGCCTTTCCTAATACTAAAATACGTTTTAAGAGTGTCACGCATTCGTTTTGAAAAATAATTTGTTTGTCGATGTTGGGCTGCCTTAAATGGTATTAGATTGTTTTCCTGTAGAGATGGTCTTGTTTTATTAAATGGAAGTTTTGAATTCCTCATCAAATTGTGAAGTATGCAAGCTACAGTCACTAATTTATCAACCACATTAGGTATCGAGGAAATGGGCGTATCAAAGAAACGGAAATAAAGCATTTTCTGTCGTCCGTCTTGCTCACGCACACCGCTTTTGTTAAATCAGTTGAAGACTGTCTGTGGGGATATGGTTTCACCATGGTCTCCCGGATTAATATATAAGGCAATATAATCCGCGTATCTGGAATAGGAGAGGTTCAATAATAAGAAAGAAAATATATTAAAAAAATAACGAAAAATTATGAATTTATGTAAATTTTGTTTTCATCTTGGACTTTCCAATTAAATTAGATTGTAATAAAATTAATTTATCTCTGAATACGCTTACAAGTAAAAATGTTGCTTCTAAGTAGATATATGTATGTATTGGCATAGATAAAGGTGATCAATTACATATGTGCTGGCATCATTTATTTTTTATGGCCTTGGTAGCTCAGTTGGTAAAAGCGTTGTCTAACATGACAGCCTATAATTACTGAGCGAGCATTATTTTTTTTGCAAATTTTCTACGTGCAGAGAACTGAAGAGATTCCAGCTGCTTACATGAAACTAAGAAACCGGAAAATGGCTATTAACTTCGCAGGAATAAAAATTGTGGAAAAACTCTTAGTTGCACCGGTTTTTATAGAGAGGAGAATTAGTCGTTGAATTTTGATCTAGTTCTGAACATCCTAAACGTATATGTATAGATCTACCTCTCCATACATTAACCATGTTTATCTTTTAGAAGAAACTCTTAGCTCCAAACGTTTAGTCAGCGAGAAAAATATTAGATAGGTAGATGCGGTTGATGTTATGCAAATATTTAAAGCGATTAAATCTAAGAGGTTCTCGGATCAGGAAGGAAACGCAAATGAAACACAAAATGAAGCAGCATTAACGGAAAATGCCTTAACTCCGGAATGCTGTTCCATTCAGGCATTTAGAGTGTAGTTGAAATCACCTCCAATGAGAGTTTCACCGCTAAAATTCTTCAGATATGATTAAACACTATCAATGACTTTTATTGTACTATTCTGGTCATGAGGAAGAGTCACTACCTTGATATTTTTGTCGTGTACGACAAAGTTCAAGGAAGAAACGAAACCTGGGAAGATGTCTGTATAAACAGGAAACGATAGCGTAATTTTGTTGAATACAGTGATTGCACCCTTGAGCCTTACATATCCAGTGTATTAGTAAGCATAACCTTCAAGGTGTGTGTAAATGTCTTGTGTAAAATTCGTCTCCTGCAGAATTGTTATGTCTACATCCAACATTTTTATATCTTCGATAGTGCTGTGTAGTGTTATATGAGCACTTAAGTCCTCATTATTAAGACAAGCTATCTTACACATTCAAAGTGGTAAAAAGCTCTAAAGATTATAGCACGACGTCTTTTGACGAAGAAAATAGTCCAAGCGATGCTCCTGAAACACATCCTGTACCTTCTTGGCAAGATACTCACAGCGCTTGGGAGACTCCAGGTAACGCAAGCGAAACTGCGGAAGTAACAACACCAGGTTTCTGAGCTCCCTTACTACAGATATAGAGAGATAGTCCCCATCTCCCTTGCAGATGCAAACTGGCTACCAGTCTAAATGGCATTACCGTACGTTTCGTAGACACAGAAGCTGGAGAGGCCAGTCTCGTTTGAACTGGTCATCTCGCAGTCCGAAAGTTGCTCGAAAGAAGCGTCGGCTTCTCTCATAACAACCTTCGAATTGAAAGCTCCACTTTCATCCTTCTCTGGGATTGTTTTGGACCGACTGGCTTTACTAGCTCTACATGAGATAGCATCGCCCGATCGACCATGGTCTTCTTCCTCATCCTCTTTTGCTTTACTAACTTTTACTCGACTCCTAATAGCTATACTTTCGCGTGCTGACGTGGTAACGTTTATATCCGTAATATTTTTTGTTTTTCTGAAAATCTCGGGCACCCTAACCACTGGGTGCTCCACGATAGCAGGTTCAGCACTGCCAGAACGTTACCTTTCCAGAACCACTACTGTAGTAGTGGTATATTTCTGAACAGCCTTCTTCCAATTTTCTTGGGGCAGTTAGCAATAAAATGCCTTATCAAATGGCAAGCATGGTGTTTTGGTTCGATGTCTACGTCAATCCAGTATCTTGAGACGGATATGCTCAAAATATGCATTACAACTTATCTGGATTTAAGACTGATTTATTATATTTGGCCCACGATTTTATTCAAAATAGGTCGTCCAATAGTTGGGCCACGCAATCCTCAAGAAGATCGATAGGCCTGCTAATATATAGTTGTACGTCGTCAACGTGCAGATTGATCCTCCCATCATTTAGTATATTAGGTCGATTATTTATATAGGCACTGAAGAGAAGTGGGCCGAGGATTGATCTTTGTGGTACTGCACATGGTAATGGCAGAGAGGATGAAATTGCATATCAATCATACTATTAAATACCCTGGAGGAACCGAGAAAAGCGAAGCCAGTAAAGCCATACAATTCCATAGAACATTTAAAATTTGTGGTAACTCTTAGGATTGAGGGCTCACGGTTATGTGAGGCACGAAAACCAGGTTGCCAGTATGATAACAGATTATTGTTTTTGTTGTGTTCTAGCTTCTGACCGTATATGAGCTTCTGCAATACTTCTGATAACAAGCACAACAAACTAATTGAACGAAAGTCCGACGGCTGTATTTGAGATTGCTTTGTTTTTAATGGTAAGTATCGTGGCAATTTTCTTGCTGCTGGGGAAACATAAGGATGTTATGTTATGTTTTTTTATTGGTAACAATAGCTTAATGAAATGTTCCACCCTGTGTCTTCGGATTTTATGGAATATATCAATTGAATAAGCTTATCGAAGCAAACGCCCCGGAAAAAAGGAATCACATATATTTGGATGTAAAGCACTATTGTTTGGTCTTAAGGATAATGATTCCTCGTTATGAGCATAAGAGGTACTACATGCTATGGAAGTAAAGTATGCATTTACTTCATCCTTGTCACATACCGCTGCCTCTTGAAGATTTTGCCAAAGAAATTTTGATCGAAGATTAGTGTTAAGTTTCGTCTTTTAGTTAGGCGATTTGCAGTGCGAGCATGTTCGGTTCTTGGAGCACAATAACGATTGTAAAAAAATACCTATGCCATTTCCACAACAAGATGTCGGAGAGAATTATGGACAACCAAGTATGAGTAATGCCATTTTCTTTAACGAGACATATTTGTCGAACATGTATGCAAAAATAGCAATTCAGAAAAATTTATCTCATGGGAAAGGAGACCATTCGCTTAAAAGAAACTCAGGTTTGATTGGTTCTTTCTCACTAGCAAAAATTTACTGTGAACCATGGGTATCCAGCATTACGCAAACGCAACGCAAACGTTAATCTGATCCAAACTTAATATTCATCGCCAACGAGAGCTTATTGTTTTTTTTTATTGTCACTAATAAACAAGAGGTCATATCCCAATATGAAAATATGTAGTACTTCGAGCTTAAATTTCCCTATCGAAGATTTGAACATGTGACCATCAAGACAAGCAAATTTTAACCACAAATCCAATTATATGAGGCTTTTATGTATGTAAAATAGCGGAAAACTAAATAAATTCTAGAAATAATAATTTTACTTGTGGATGCAAAAAAACAAAGACTTCTCTCAATGCAGGTCGAAAAGCGCGGCTTCGACAAAATTAGTTCATTTTGCAAAAGTATTTTATAATGGTTTCGGTATTGTATGCGGAAGTTTTCAATTACCATTTTATTTCCATCCAGTTACGAAAGCATCTCTGGAATATTTAATAAAATATTTCCTTAAGAAGGTTTTTTAGATTCAGGAATAGAATTGTGAACAAATAAGGAATAATGGAATAAAATATGGGATTTTGGCTGAGCTGTATGTGGTTGTATTTAATCAATTCAACTGTAATTTAATAACAAGGTAACTTTGCGGTGTAATTTTGTGCAAGAAAGTTGAAAAATATCTTCATTTTATATTGATGAAATTTGAAACTTTTACCTTAACCCTAAGTTTTATGTCAATATTTTCAATAATGCAGCCGGATAGGATAGACTTTTAGCATCTGGGTGGTGTGGATTTTTCATTTTAAACACTTTTTCTAAACTGCTTTTAAACTTCTTTATATTTTACATGATTAATTAGCTCCTTTTGAAACTCGATTGAAGCACGTATAATCATTAGACTTTTCATTCTTTTACTGTGACTTCAGAGCTAGTTCAACAAACATTTTGCTGTTTCATTGACTCTATTTTCCTTTTTTTATGGTCACGTACGTTATGATCATATTTAAGTCTACAGGTGCAGTCTTCTTGGTTGATGCTTAGATATTTACCTTACCATTTATCTCCTAATACTGATACATAAATTTTTTACTATCAAAAAGCCTTCGTACTCATACATGTACATATGAGCATTTAGAATTTCTTCCATCACCCCGTAATACTCAGTCTTATTGAACAATGTTCTATTTCATTCGAAAGAGGAACGATTTTACTTTTTAATTTGATAGATAAAAACTCAAATAATATTTTTCATAAATTCGTTTATATTTTAATATTGGTATCCAGTCGTCACATTAAATTGAATTGAATTGAATTATTTTATATCTACTTAGTACTGCCATTTAATTTTGTCCTTTAATTACTAACGTACATTGATTGTCTATGCACGAAAGGAATTGAAAATGTGCTTATATAAATTTTCATAATTTATGTAAAATTGCAAAACTAATCATTCATCGTTGAAATTCTATACAACAGATGTTTTACCGCAACATACAAATTTCAACAAAATTTTCATTACATACTGAAAATTTCTCTTTATTGTGAGCATTGATTTTATACTTATAAATAGTTCTAGGGTGCTGGAAGAATTTTCGCGAATTTTCGCCTATAGTTTGGTATTATATATCAGACATAACACTAAACTCAATTAGGTTTAGTCGGTGGCCATAGGCTATTGTTATTTAGAAAATTGAGCTTTCAGTATGCTTTTATTTAAATATAGGCCCGGTAATAGACTGGAGGATTGTCAATATACTTTGGCCACAAACTACATACAATGTGAATTGAACAATGTATGTTCCACATATAATCTTGGGTGAGGGGTAATGTGGTGTGTGTGTGTGTATGTGAAAATTTTACCGTAAATGGGGAGTAATAAATCAATTATTTTTATATATGTTACAGTCAAAACACGAAATTCGTCAAAACCCGATATTACTAGGAAATTCTAGTTCTAACAAAGCGCTCTCGGTAATTCTAGTTTTAACTAATATAACACAGTTAAAACTAGAGTTAACGAGAGCGCTATGTTAGAACTAGTATTAACTAAAGAATATTTAGTTAATTCTGGTTGTGGCTGAATTCTCGCGTAGCTCTTAGTTAAATCTAGAACTGACTGGTTGCTAGTAGTAAATTTGCGTTACAATTGAATTCTCTCGCCCTTAAACCTTGATGTTTTTTAAGGATGTGGCTATTTATACATACAGTATGTATACGCAATAGGTGAAGGGGGGGGGGGGCGGTAGGCATACAGATCAGTGACACACACGCCCCCGTGCACAAGTCGCACACACACCACATCCGTTCGCGCGGATGTGTGTGTGTGTGGCGACGTGTGCAGGGGGCGTGTGTGTCACTGATCTGTACCCCCCTACTTCAATTTTTTAAAAAAAGGAAAATTTTGCTTTGGTAAACGTGCTGAAAGTAGATGCAAAATTTATGTAAAATAACATTCTCATTTTTTTCCAAAACATTAAGAGAATCTATCATGGCGCCGATGGTGAGAAATTATTGAAGTGCCTTTAAGTATTTGTTCAGTAAAACGATCCCAATTTTGGATTTATTTTATTGTTGATAAAACTTAAAATTAAAGTGCTCAACGCCACGATATAAAATAGAGAAATAAAATGTGTGAAGAAACTAAGATTTTCCGGATACAAAGTTTTCTGTTCAGTTTATGAGTTATGAACAGTGATCAGAGCTTACATAGATTTTTCATGTGTTAATGAGGATGTTTATATGCCCAGCGAAAGTGATTAAGAGGCTGATATAAATAAGATCGTAATGTTTTCTTCTTGCTTAATAGTCGCAGAAACAGAAGAGGATGTTAATATGCAAATTCCTAGACGTAGAATGGTCAATGTCAGTATTTAGAAAAAAATATTACAAAGCGAATGAGGAACTCTGAACATGTATACATAAATAAAACTCCTCATAAATATACTTGCAAATCAACTAAATATTAAAATAAGAAGAAGAAAACAACCTTAAAATGGACAAGGATGGTCACTTGAAGAAAGTAGAACAAGCTCGGTAATCTCTTCTTAATGAAGACTTTTCGTCTGAGAAATACTTTTGTACATTTGATTTCCAAATGGCTCTTCCGTGTAGAAAAATTACAACTTCAGGTACGTACTATAAAAGAAATATGTAGGATTTTAACTTCGGAATACATTCTATGAACTTAGGAATGTGGTTTGTGCATATACGGGATGAAACTGCGAGGAGCCAATGAAGTGACTTCTTGTTTCAAGTCTCGGTTTCCAAGAGATTTTGCTAGCGCAAGTTTGCTGTAATCAAACACGAAGGAAATTATATGAATGGTTTCCAAGAAAACTCACGACGAACTTAGACCCGCATATGCCCACGCTCATACGTCGGAATCAAAATGGTTTGATTCCGACGCATTAATGTAGCCGTTTTCAGTCGACGTTTGCACTTAGCACCAAGCAGTTATGGCAAAAAGTGTGAATTTTACGAAGGAGGGTGATGAACTCGTTGATTTAGTAAAATCGCATCCTTCCCTTTACAATATTAAATTAAAAAGTTATAAAAACCTTACAATTAAAGACAACATATGGGAAATTATTACAAAAAAAAAAAAAAACAGGTAAGTCTATGAAATTTTCAGATATAGAATATTATATTTAATTAAGGTGAAGAGCCTTTCCTAATACTAAAATACGTTTTAAGAGTGTCACGCATTCGTTTTGAAAAATAATTTGTTTGTCGATGTTGGGCTGCCTTAAATGGTATTAGATTGTTTTCCTGTAGAGATGGTCTTGTTTTATTAAATGGAAGTTTTGAATTCCTCATCAAATTGTGAAGTATGCAAGCTACAGTCACTAATTTATCAACCACATTAGGTATCGAGGAAATGGGCGTATCAAAGAAACGGAAATAAAGCATTTTCTGTCGTCCGTCTTGCTCACGCACACCGCTTTTGTTAAATCAGTTGAAGACTGTCTGTGGGGATATGGTTTCACCATGGTCTCCCGGATTAATATATAAGGCAATATAATCCGCGTATCTGGAATAGCGGTGGGAGCAGAGAATGAAAATTCATTTCTTGATATACATTTTTCAAAGTCAAATTTAGTTAAAAATCCAAGCGACACTTTGACGACCATAAGTTGATCCAATATAAACAGCGATAAATTGCTAATCGGCATCAATAATTGCAAGCAATACAATAGAAAAATATTCCTTATGTGTAGTTGAAAAATGATGATCCGGAATTCTTTGAACACTTTATCCTCATGGGCTTTTAATCGATAGCACAACATCAGTTGCGAAAAACGAAATTTTAAAAGTACTCTGCTACCATCTTCAGACTGTGTTCCGTTGGCTTTGGAATATTCTGTTTTAACATTTTGATGCTAATACTCTCCAATACTTTCCGTATAATAATGCTGACGCAAGAATGACTTAATCGGAATTGAAAGGCCAATGATCGCAATGATTCTCCACTTGTGATGAACCTACAAAAAATTTTGCTGTTTGTAGTATTATTATTTATGACGTTTCTCCAACTATTTTCTATTTCGCAGATATTGATTGTAGGATCTGATAGAAATCATTGGGGGACCTTTTTCACAGAAAAAAAACGTGAAAATAAAAAATCTAGTGGAACTGCGGCATCTTTCTCACAAGTAAATCATCGAGAGTTTTTTATTTGTACACGCTATGACGGAGGAGAGACATCAAAATTATAGTGATATTATTAACAGAAATAAGTACCTATATATGTACAATTCAGAACAATTAGCAGTGCCCAATAGAAAGTGCGGATTCTAATATATCAATTGAGACAATTCAAAACTCCGAACACAATGAGGAAGAAGAGAAATGTTTCGAATTCGACGAAAATGAAGAGCTGGAGTATGAACATTCTCAATGTCAATTCCATCAGGAAGATAATGGGAAAATAGATAAAATTAAGGCCAAAAGAGTAGAAAGCTCAACATCTAAACAGAAACGTGACATATATAAAGATATAATAAAATGAAGAGGAGAAACATTAGGCTTGATGGAAAAAATGGTGAGAAAAAATTAAACAGTGCAGAAGCAGCGTATTGACTTATGTATTTGTTGAAAGCATCGCTTCAACAACAATGACATTTCCCGATATGCAAATTACAAACGCAAAATTAGAAGTTCTGAATGTCATTACTAGAATGGAAGTAGAAGTTTTGAACAATATATCGTCCACTTCCTCCACTCCAAATCCTACTACATTTTCCGACTTTGAAATACCATTTTGTTGTATTTCTATTCCATCTACTTTGCCATCAGTTCTCTCTCAAATTGACCACAAGAAAACAAAGCAGACATTTTTGACGACAACTCCAGAACTCAGTGAATAGCAGTGACGATTTTTGGTATTTATTATTAAAATTTTAATTTATCTAGTGTTTTTATTAAATCTAAAATTTTCGTTGTGTTACGAATAGAATTGTTCATTTTTATATACCTTTTAATAAATATACGTACCTTAAAGTCATGCTTAGTTTTTCTGCTGGAGTAATAGGACTTCTATTTTAATTGGATAGAAGTTTCGCAATACTGTTTGAAACAACGCTGGTACGGAAGTATTTCGTGAACTTTGTATCGTCATCCATTAAATGTCTTTTAATTAAAATTTTAATTTCAATTTCTCTTGTTTTCTGAAATATTTCATTTACAGATATTATTTTAATTAGATTCATCCTCTTGCAGCAAACAAATGTCATTTTCAAACCTCAACCTACTATTAAAATTTATATTCTGGTTGTATCAACTAGAAATTTCCCACACGACTGAAATATAATTTCTTTGAAAAGCACACGGGACGACGTTGAATGGCAACGCATTTGCGATAGCGCGTTTTGTGTTGCACGTTTGTTTCGGCGGAGTCTCTTGGAAACCGAGGCTAAACTAAGCACTTAATCATGTTAGCGTCAACGCATGTGCATATCTTACTTTACAGTGACGCCTGCAGCTGACAAAACTTAAATATAAAACTTGCATTTGCTCTTCTGAAACTTGTCCTGATAAGCATAAAAAAATTAGAAAAGCATAAATAGCCTCAGTTTACTTTTAAGAAGGTACATTTAAGTAAAACAATGATAGGACGACAATTATATTCATTGAGTACTTTGAAATAACTACCTCTATATCCCGAACGGAAACTTGTAACGCCAAAAAGAAAGATATGGTAGATTTATAAAGTTTATTTCCCCAGATTATCATGAATTCATGAATTTTTTAAAAAAAATTTCCAGTAGAAGTTAGGATGTGAAGTGAAACAATGCTCCCAATGACACCTCAAATGAGGAAAACTATTACATAAACTCTAATTTAAATATATTATAATTGAGTGAAATATTTTATAACCGAATTATTTTTTGAGGTTTTCAAAAATAAAATAAATATCTTTTATCGTCTCTTAAAACAGTAAACATTTTCCGAACAAAAGTGAACCACTTCCATTAATTTGTGAGAAGCAACAAAATATACCTACAAAACATATTGTTTGATTATTAGAATAAATTTTATCATCGTTTTTGTCCTTATAATAAATTTAAATTTAGTACAACTTAAAAACTGGCTATACTTGATAAACAACACCTCAAAATGTCTCACAACTAATAAAAGTGGACTTGGTTCACTTTAGCAATGAACCGGACATAAATAGTTGCACGTGAAAAGCTCAAATTTTTGGGTTACGAATTATAAATAAAAAGAATGTTGTCGAAAATTTTATCTAATAGAATCAGCTCGAAAAATTTTGCATGTCCCGCTTCCAGAATTATGGCAAAATTTTAAAGAAATTTGTATAAGTAAAGCTAAGTTTTCTGAAATATCTTCCAATGCCGGAAAATCGTACATTAGTTCAATGTATCCCATAAAGTGAATAAAAAGAAAGGAAAATAGTAACTTATCTAAGCTATGGTATGAAGTGATTTTTTACAGGCTTATCTTTCATTCATACACTGCTGAGCATAACTATAGACGCACCTATATTTTAACGGATACACTACTCTCGAGAAAGAGAATAATGAATTATATTATATGATGTGTGAGAGAACTGAGAAACATTAACTTTCAACAGAAAATAACACAATTTATTTTTCCTTAAGTACCGTTATATTTAATTTTTTGTTTTTCTAGTGGTGCATAACTATAGACGCAGTTTAAAAATTAACACAAAATGAAAAGAAATTCACTTTCAAGAAAAAAAAAATGAATGTAATTTAAATTTAATAATGAGTAGGACCTCCTTTATTTTGAATGAGCTCAAAAAGGTCGATCTGGCATGCTGTCAATAAGACTTTTTAAAATACTTTCCTCGATGGACTCCCACGCTTCAATAACACCAATTGAATAATTTTTTCATCTGAATTTGGACGGTCCCGATGGTTTCAACTCGTATTGGAGGGATCTGCGGAAAGAGCCCCGCTATTATTCAAAAAGAAATTTCGGTGGTGGTACACTAATGGTTTGGGGAGGTTTTGGTCTTGACGGTGTGCTCGAGTTGGCTTTCCCAAGCACGCGGATGAACTTTGCCGAGTATACCACACTGTTGGGGATGAATATTCTTCCATTTGTACGAAGAAATAGCCGCAAAATTTGGAAATTCCAACACGATAACGCTTCGGTGCACAGTAGTCGTGACACCCGAAGGTGGCTACACGAACAAAATATAGATGTTTTGGAATGGCCAGCCTGCTCTCCAGATCAAAACCCCATAGAAAATATTTGGGGCATTATGGCACGCCGAGTTTATAGCGAAAACAAGCAGTACCAAAGTGTTACTGAATTAAAAAGTGCTGTTATTGAAGCGTGGAAGTCCATCGAGGAAAGTATTTTAAAAAGTCTTATTGACAGCATGCCAGATCGACTTTTAGAGCTCATTAAAAATAACGGAGGTCCTACTCATTATTAAATTTAAATTACATTCATTTTTTCTTTCTTGAAAGTGAATTTCTTTTCATTTTGTGTTAATTTTTAAACTGCGTCTATAGTTATGCACAACTAGAAAAACAAAAAATTAAATATAACGGTACTGAAGGAAAAATAAATTGTGTTATTTTCTGTTGAAAGTTAATGTTTCTCAGTTCTCTCACACATCATATAATATAATTCATTATTCTCTTTCTCGAGAGTAGTGTATCCGTTAAAATATAGGTGCGTCTATAGTTATGCTCCTCAGTGTATATTTGAATCTGATTTATTTATTTGCAGTTCTAATTCTATCTAGTATTAAATCAAATGTTGTTGGAGACTATATGATATATGTACTACCAACATATTTAATCGTTATTTCGCCCATAATACTGCCCTACATTTGTAATACTTGGAACACTAAATCATATAATGACGTCTAATTTCCCTGTCATATGGAAGACGACAAAAAAATTAATAATAATAATAATAAAAAACAGGTTGCGCAGAATATTGTCCTATACTCCTATATCAATTTTTTGCTATCTTTCTAAAGTTTTTTTCTGAAGTATTTTGTAAAGTTAAACGTCTGTTATTAATTAATAAAGATTTAACTTATTTTAAAATTTCTTCTGTAGCCTGCAAACTTATTAAATCTTAGATTTCCTAACGTCATTAATATATTCGTTGCCTGGAGGTATCTTTCAGTTTCCTTGCGCCGTTCGGTTTCGATTTTAGAAATAAACTTCCCTTCCCTACATAGAGGTCGAATAACCTATAGTTATATTTAAAAATCATACTGAATATGGTAAATGCCAAATTCTGCACATAAATAAGAAAGCCTTGGAATGATTTCAAATAGAGCTTTAACCTGGTCTGATTACGTTAATGATATTAGGTGAAGTGTATACCTGTTTTCATAAATTATCTATTTCTGTCGCTTATATCCCAATTGACTATGGAAAATGTTTAGTAAATTATCTTAATTTACGAGTCATAATTTAAAGGCGTTTGCATGAAGTATGAAATTATTCGGTAAATTTGTGGACCTTAATTGTAAGATCTGATTGAGCGGCAGTTCTTTATTCGATCTGTGTTACACTCTGATACACTTTATATAATGAATTGAGAAACATTAACAGTAACGATCAAGGCTTCTATTCTGATTTGTCAAATTTGTTGAAGAATACGTAATAATTTGACATGTAGAAGGACTACATTTACTTCTTCTTTTTAAATTTTTTTACTTGGACGTCATTATAAGTTTAACTGAATTGAATTGAATTAAATTAAAATTTCCAGATCATACAGCTCTGTTAGATTTGTAAAATAAAATTTATTACTTTACTAATGATATTTCTTAACGATACCATTACGAGTAATTGCAATTTTTATAATTGCCATTACTGTCTTGATAATTCTAATGCTGGGTGAATTACCTCATTATAATTACCGGGTAATTAAGTTTACGTTACCATTAACCATTATAATTGCCAAGGTAATGAAGTCATTGTAGTTTAAATGAGATTTGAACTCTCATTACAATTGACCATTTTCTACTGCTTTTCTACTTCTCATTTTGTTGTTGTCTGGGGCTATCAAATGTAAAGAATGAACATCGTAGATCTGTTACTTGGCTCAGTCTCAACTTCAGGTTCTTCACGTGCTATTAGAGACCCGTTCAGTGTACTGTTAATTCTAAATCTCGATGAAAATTTTCTCGTGACTTGAAGATTTTCTGACCAGTCTGTAATCATTGAAAGACACCATTCTTCACCTAAAGTTGTCTCAGAAAATTCTCCACAGATTAGCTTTCTTCTGTTCATGATTTACATACATAAATTCTAGATGGTTTTTTAAAGGATGCCTAATGATAATGTCCAGCATCTCATTGGTAAAATATTACATATTATAATGTAAAAAAATGCTCAACAGATAAGTAAATAATATAAACTACCAAACTTTACTAATGATAAATGTAATAAATCAGCAGAAATATTTTGTATTGTTCTTTGCCCTGTTTTGCGAAACCCATATAAAATATGTACTATGGATACAACCCCGATACTCTGGGTATTGACTATTTTTCAATTTCAATTTAGTCGACTAAGGCATTGTACAATGAAGATGCAGGATCTAATAACTAGCACAAGTTCAAAAGTATATACAAAATCAAAAGAAAAACAAAACTTAACAAAATATTGAATATATGGATGAATTGGATAGATACTATATAATAGGTATGTATATATATGAACCAATAATAAATAATTGTACCGCATAGTTACACGGAGTATGAAAACCTATAACTAAATATCAAGATAAAACAATAATTGCAATCAAATGAAATAATATACAAAGCTGGAAATTAAACAAAGTAGAGTTAGTTTTCATATATTCACAGGGTAAGTTTTTGAAGCAGTTGAATATGAGGATCCCAAAGAATTTCTCAAATAAATTGGTAAAATATTCCAAATTCCGACAGCGTGGACGAAGAACTGGCACAATTTGACCGAGGAATAATCAACGGTACTGTCCTGGTAGATCTATCAAATTGTACGCAGTGGTATAAATAATTAGGAGATTTAAACTTAAGACCTTAGACAAAAATAAGCTATACAGAAACCTAAGGTGTAGTGAAAAACTGCATCCGAATACAAACGAGACGCATCGCGAAACACGATCGTACCGCCGAAGACTGTAAACATGTCGCACTATTGAATCAAAAGCGATATTAAGTTTACACAAGGACAAAGGACTCCGAGTCAAGTTATAGAAGACCTCGCATCAAGGAGAAGCTAAAGAGCGAGCTAGTAATAAGCGCGTCGAGAGTGGAGATATGAGGCAGATGACCACAGTGTGTTACCCCCATGTTTTGACTGGACTGTGAAAAAGCGATAGAGGTACCATTGAGTTCAAAACGGGAAAGCTGTTTAGATCAAGCAATGTTTTATAAATACCGGGGCATTTAGATTTCTCGGGATTTAGTTTAAGTTTGTTCCAAGCTGACCACTTATGTATTGATTTCAAATCCTGATTATTACAAAAACCCCATCCGCAGTCAAACCAAGAGGACGAGAGATGTATAATTGTACATCATCGGCATAGAGATGTAAACGAGAATGCTGAGGGCAGCCAAATATATCATGAATAAATATAATGAACAGGAGCGGTCCCAATATAAAGCCTTGTGGAACACCCCACATTCACTGCCTTCAATGTGGGAAAGACTGCCTGAAAGCGTCCACATAAATAGTCAAAAAGCAATTGTATGGCATGTATGCTAAAATTATCAGTTTATCAGTTTTACGCAATGTGTTTCAGGATCGAATGGAAGGAAGGGTTTTGAAAAATCGAGAAAAACAAGGGGAAAAAACATGTCATTATCCAAACATTCTCTAATATCATTTATAATTTTCACCAGTGCGGTAATATAATCATGCTTTGCTCTGAAACCAGACTGACAGCTATGTAAAAGAAAGTTACTTAACAGAAAATTAGTTATTTCTGTAGACACAATTTTCTCAATTATCTTGGATAAAAATAGAAGAATAGAAATTTTTTACAGAAAAATAAAATTTCCGTCTAACTCACCGATGTCCATCAGTGGGTGAAGGTTTCTGTTGCATAATTATTATGGATACCTAATTAAAATAGATTTGGTTGGGTGGCAATCTGAACACATTTACACATTAATCACCTCTGTTTGTTTCCATACATATATATGCACACATATACACATACCTAATATAATCTGCTGGGAATTATAAATTTTTGAAAAACACTGGAAATAATGAGAACAAATTCATTGTTTGGCTTACGTCTACCTAACTAATTTATTTGGATTTTGATAAATGATCTGACATTTTGCAACTCACAAATTAAAAAATGTATTTACATACATATGTATGTATATATGGACTATACCTACATATACAATTTATCATAAATTCATCCATTATTTCATACCGGATGCTGTGGTACCTACATAGCCACACCAAACACCCAGTCCTGGTGGTGGTAATCTACATATTTCAATTTTAAGAAAAATTCTCTCATAAATTGTACGCAGCACCAGTCATTTATTATCTTCTACCAGAGAACTGAAATATAACATCAAATATACATACTACATCCCACCCCCTCCACCCTTATTATATCGTAATATGAGAGTGTGGTGAATAAAAAATAAAAAAAAGGGGATTTTTTGGTTCGACAAATTTTTTCGCAAGGCTCTGAAATTGGCAGGTATGTAAGGTGTGGAAATGCATTTGTTGCAATTTTTAATGAGGAAGAATAATTCAAAAAAGGAAGAAGCCTTTCCTTGATATAAGACTATGTCTGTTTGCCTATGTACATACATGTATGAAAGGAGAAATATTTCTATTCAGGAAATAAATTGAAACTGTTCTAGATTTTAAGGAAAAACAAATTTCAGCCTGGAGAGGTTATTTAAAGTTTCAGTTCAGCTGTTGTTTTTGTCATCCTTTGAACCATTTGTCAAGGCATTAACTCATTCAATTCTGATGAAATCCAGTAAAAGTTCAATCACAGACTGCTCAATTCTCTACATGAATATAAACTATAGACATTTTGTTCAATTTTTAGTAAATGGGTTGGAAAAGCTTATTTGGAAACTGTCGACCAAGATTTCCTATGAGCTTACGCCGCTATCTTGAAAAAAGTGGTAAATTTGGATTTTTAGCGATAACTCGGCTCTTCGTCATGAACTTTTTTTTCTATATGTTTCACGAAAGAGAAGAAAACAGCAAAGACAAGTTTCAGTCTCTTAATTCTTTACTTTTTCGTCCTATATCTCAACAAGGATCAACGCTACGTGAAAATTCGTATGACCTTAATTGTAAAGAAGGCAACAAAAAAGTATATAATCGCAATTTTCGTATCATGAAGAAGAGCCGAGTTATCTGAAAAAAAAATAAAATTTACCCCTTTTATCAAGATGACTGAGAAAGCTCATAAGAAATTTTGGTTGACAGTTTGAAGTTAAGATTTTCTAAGCCGTCCTATAAAATATCTAAGGATCCACCTGCTCGATTCATTTTCATTTTCAAAAGTCTATAATGACTGGATGTGGTCTTCTGGGGCCGGATTGGGAGATGAGAATTTTCGTTTTCCCCGGTTAAAACTCCCTAACTATCCATTCGAGATTCTCTATCATACTTGAGGAGTTAAAGAAAACGTGAGAAGTATCGAAAAATTGAAAGACGGATAACTCTGTGTGGGAGGGTCGTAGAGCATTGCGGTTTTCTCCTACGGATTTAGAGTCTAGAGTACAAAATTATAGGTGAACAATTTCTGAGGGTGGGGCTTTTGGGGATGGGGTGTCGTATCACCCCCATTGGGGGTTGTCCAAAATACGTCATGTTTGGTATCAAATTAAAGAGGGAGGAACGGGTAATCTAGTAGCGTAGTTTTTTTTGATCGTTTTAACTTCATAACTGACTTTTTACCGCCGAAAGACGGATTTTTTGCGCGTGGGTCATATACACCCCAGTTCCTAAATGTTTAATATATTTCTTCCGTTCTTTATTTCACATCCATTAGTACTCTGTTGTGAACATTTTTCTCATAGAAAGTGAATTTCCACGACTTACCGGTTCTTCATAATAATGAGTTGAGTTTTTGTACCAGAAAACGGCCATTTTTTCATCTTAAGAAGGACTGATTTACTTCTTTTACAGTTATCTCCAAAACTATTTACCGGAGTCAAAAACTAATTAAATATCTAATTAGGGGACAAAATGTAGATGCGATTTCATCCTACATCCAAGCTTTAACGTGCATATTTAAAATTTTTATAGCATCTCTTCTCTAGTGAAAGACGACCAAATTGACCATATTCGCGTGAATTACAATTTTTATCGGGTACCTTCAAACACAAAATTCCTTATTTCTCTGTAAGTATTGCAAGGATTTCCATAATTTGTTTTTGTAAACATAGCCAGGATATGCAGTGAATCCATAAATCAATTTGAAAATCCTAGGTACATTGGTACCTTCACGAAGGACAATAAAATCAGCCAATACTGTCAGTTGAGAAATATTTTTCTTACTTCTCCACACCTAACACAGCCGAGAGTTTTGCCGAGTTGAATAGAGAGTTTGGTAAATCTCAATACAAATTCCACGAGTTACAGAATTCCGTGTGGAGAGTTAAGTGGCAAAAGAACTCTCCTCTCCAAAACTTCACAACTCTCCGAGTTAGTGAATCCGGCCCCTGGGTGGTTGTTTGCATGATTTTTAACTACTGAGCGTTTGCACTGTAAGAAAATTTGGGTATGATTATACCCCAATACTACCTCAGGTTTTTTGCCATTATGTAAAGTTTTGATGGTATATTGATTATAACAATATCACAGTATGCTACCGGGAAAGGAAGCAGCTACTAAATATGCTGAGGGGAACTCAATTCTGGATAATTTCTCAGAAATTTTTTGTACATGTGCAGATTACTATAATTGCGACTTATTAGGATTTAAAAGAAGCTCATTATTATTCATGGATCAATTATTTTAAGAAGATAATCATGAAATACGTTTATACCTATCTGAATATCTCCTAAATGTTAATATCGCGCAACCCTAGAAGATCGTTGATAAATAGGTTTAAAATAAAGGGCCCAAGAACTCAATGCTCTGGTACTCCAAAACTCCAAAAGATATTCAAGTCTTATGGAGAGTCCGCCATCTACTTTTACTTATTGGAGTCTATAAATTAGACAAACCATCTTTTGAAAATTTGTGTCTTCAAATTGGAATTGAGATCTAAACTAGTATTTTGATTTTCTTTTTCAAAAAAACTTTAACAGTAGGTACTCAACGCCTCTTTTTTTAATTTCAACTATGCTAAAGAAATTTTTTTCTCACAAAAATATTCTCCAGATACTTTAATGGTGATTGTAAGTCAGTTAGTTATCTTTCGAAAGAAACCCGATAAACCAATTTTATCGATATTTAAAAATAAAGAAATCCATGTGATCATCTGCAATTTAATAGGCTCTAGTTTCGTATATCTTTGAGATATTACCATACATTACAGCTAATTGGGAAGCATTATATATCCATAAAATGAAAAAAAAAACGCTATCACATAATTTCACGAAGAGAAGAATTGAAAAGAAATCGGTTGTTCGCCAGGCTAAAATTCTCAGATTCCGTGGATGATATAAAAATAGATGAGGTAGTAGAAGCTGAGATTTTGTGTAAATTACTTGACACTTAGGAGACACTCTCAATCCTAGTGCCTTAGCTGTAGACAAGGCAGCAGTCTGGCTACTATTTTCCCTAACATTTTAAAGAGTGGCAATTACATTAAAAACTAATTCAGAGAAATTCCTCCAATCTGTGGAATAGATTATTATAGATCAATTAAGAAAGATATAGAAAGGCTAGTTAAATCGTTAACCATAGATGGGGTAAGCTGACATCTTCTGCCGTCTCAAGATAGGTATGGCCAATACTAAATTAAATTTTATGGAATAGAAAACTTTATAATACCCAGAAACTTACGGCTGTTATTACTGCGAATTGCTTCGTTTCCAAACATGCATATGCAGAGTGCTGCCGTTTTCGTTACAACAAATTCTATAGTAGCCAATACAGGATATTTCCTCCATGCTGATCAATAGAGCAGGAGGTGGTAGTACTCACCGAGATAAACAAAAATTTCTACGCAGAGGGGGAGAGGCCACATCAATCGTTTCGGAGTTACGGGGTTATTAAGAAAAAAAAGCTAGTCTTTCACAAAACATCCTATATCGTAAAAAGTACAGGGCATACGGTCACAGTTGAGAGCTGCAGAACTTCATGATCGTTCCAAGGACTGATCAACCATCCCGGTAATCTTACTATATCAGGAGTTATTGTGGTCTAAACTAAAAATTTCGGATTGTCTTACCTTTTTCTTTATAAAACCTGTTACTGCCGACTCTCCTCTTTAATTTAATCTATTACACACAAATAGACTTTGTCGACTGGCACTATGCCTTATATTCTTCAGCTTGAATTAACTACTTACTGTCCTGAGTAAAAAATATGTACCGACTGACTTGTTGACTCTGGTCGACGTCTTGATGCGTTTCCTCCCACGACAACGGGCTAGCAGATTACAACTTCCTAATGTAATTCTACTAGATCGGGGATTTTGATCCAATTGATTAACAATCATATGTGCTATCTGCAGCCGTTAAGGAGTTAGACAAAAGGAGGGCTAATGAATTTCGAGCTGGAACATTCTGCAAACATAGATATTAAGTCTTTATTAGAATTATAAACGGTTGCGGCTGAGATTCTCACCACTTTTTCGTTATTCAACAAATATACATTAACAACTTCAGCAAAGATTCTATGGCGGGTTGACCGTTCCTTTGAATATAGGAAACACCTCTTTATCTTAACCTAATCTTAAATCGAGTGATAAAATCTCTTTAAACAGAAAAAGTCGTTAAAAAAAAATTCTTCAAAATAGAGGGTGTTTCATATCAGCAGGAATCATATACTCTTCAGAACATCTTAGTTACTGCCTCCCATAAACTGAGTCCGAGCATGGTTTACCAAAAATCGCGCCTTTCCTCTACATCCAGCATTGCTCACTAAATGTGGAGCAAATATTGTATGGTGGGCGAAGCGGGAAATGTTGAGCGTGGGTGGTAGAGGGGATTTTGTAGTTTTGGGTGCTATTCTCCTAACACCCTGATAATTTATATATACATCCTTCAAAAATGACTGACACCACAAGATGATGGTAAACTGTCTAGACTTTCCAAAAAATGTGCAGTCACCTCTACATCCCCTTATTTTCCGGAGTAATGGGACGTCAAATTCATAAAATTGCAAAAAGTTCCACATTTTTCTTCGATTTTCCCGCCAAAATGGATAATCACTATGGAATTTTCTTGTAAGGTGAAGAAACTTCGAAATATCACCTATATGCAACGGTTTTACAGATCAACCTGTATTTAGAGATGCATAACTTTATTATTTTTGCTCAAACTATCAAGTTAACCTGGTTTTCACGCGAAATATACAAGTATTTCCTCCACATTGATTGAGAAATCCTGGGTATATGGCAAGACTCGAGTTCTGTGATACCCTGTATATTCACTTAGAAAACTTTTAAACTGTGAATCATAATACACGGCGAAATACTAAGTATTTATCTGAATGATTATTCAGCTTAGCCCTGGCATTTTCATTTGCCGCAACATTGACTCAAATAAAGCTGATGTGCGTCTACTACAATCTCAGTCATTTCATCTAATTAGGAATAAAAATGCTCGACTAGTAATTACTATTACAATTTCATAATAAAAATAATTATTGAAAAAAAGCAAAGGCTATAGAATAGATTTCTGAGGTACAGCATACTGGGAGACAAGATTGCTTGGGATCTGATAGGTACTTATAACTAAATTTGATGTAATTTTAGAGTATGGGTAGGAGATTTAATTTGAAACGTGCTTCAAAAACATCTAGTTTTCTTAAAGCGCTTAAATCTAGTAAATTGTTACATCCTTATAATTCTAAACAAAATTAATTTCATCCTAAACAATGATTAACTATATCCGGGGTTATAGAAAAAATCTAAAATAACTGGAGCTATCAGTTAATCCATTATGATTTACTCCAATGATATCATTGGGCTTTTGTGCAAAGCTGTAATTACCTCCAAAGCATGGTTGAATATTTTTGAAGCATTGATAAAATTTCTCCCCCCCCCCCCCCCTCTTAACTAATTTTTTTCTAAATTCTCGCACTATAAAATAATTAAGTAAAATGTCTGTCATTCTTATTACACACAATTTTTTATAGCTTTAATTTTATTTTCAAGCGTTGTTAGGAAGCATATCTACTGTATGTATATATTAACTAGATATACATTTAAACTAAACTCTCACAATGGAAAAAGCTAGAACTTTTAAAAGTCTCGAACTTTGTTTTTTTTGTACTTTTTCTTTAATGAAGAGCATCCTGGGAAGTTTAGCCAGTTCCACTCTTTACTTTTAGGTATATCTACGCCCCATTTTTCGTTTGCTATCGTATTAAAGAACTCTTCCAACACTGTACAGAATGAAATTTTCGAGCAATAAATCATTTCTAGGTGAGGTTTGCGAAAATCCTTCTTTACTTTACGTCTTGACCGACAGCTAGTTATTTACAAAATTAGGACTGAACACATTTAACACGTCGCTGAATCAGTCAACACATTTTTCTCGTGTAGGTAGAGAGATGTGTGTGGGAAACATTTATGTGGAGGAACCAGAAAAATAAGGGTATAGAAAATAGATCCTCCTTATGTCAAACGTTCATTGATGTTGATTAAAGAAAAACCCCACACACTATGGACAGCTTGTGGGGTGATGAAGAAAAAGTAACGTTTTACTTAACCTATTTTGTGTTGTAATAAGTAGTAAGTCCCCCTATGAGAGCTTAGATTATTCGAAAGTCTAATCTTATACCATGGGTGAAACTATCTATTCAAAGATGTAATGGAAATGGAAGTCTAACAGCGCTAGCACAAAAGTTTCCATTTATTCTATTTTTTTTGCTTTAGCAATTGAATGTGGGGGCTGTTTAGATAACAAAAAGGTTCTGATAGGCCGGTCCTGTGTTTAGAAGATGGGCAAAACCAGGTGCGGTTCATCTCCTCACCTACTGATGACAATATTCTTGTTGTAGCCCATGCCATCCTTGTCAATAGTCTGAATCTTTTCACTCGCAAATGTTGAAAACAGGCCGCTGGGAAATGGGGTGTTATTCCAGCAATGACACACTGGGCGCCCTTTATGCCCCCATCCGCTTTTCTAAACTAGAGAATTAATGTCGGTATAGATGTTTGCATGTTCCAACTTAGATAGTGATTCTAGGTTTCCATCCGTGTCGTCATCATAAGAATTATATTTTGAAAAGCAACCTCGGAAGGCCTTTTAAGTGTAACTTTTCTATCAGAAGAAACTTTGGAATATTAACGAAAATGGCACAACTTCTGTGCTCTGAATCCTGTTGCGACATGTTATAACTTCGCATCGAAAGCGATCATCGAAGCGAAGATTTCGATCTGGCGGTATGTTATAAGATTTTCGTTCGACAGGCGATTTTGCTTGTTTCGAAATTATTTCCGAATTTTTTTCCCTAGCACAAATGACATTTATAGATTCTTTTTCTAGTTGTTGATAAATTTTAATAATAATAAAATTGGAATTTATGAATTTTTCAGGCGCAGTGGCTTTATTTGTGGAGGATAACAAAAATGACAAAGAAATTATTAATTACCGGGACAAAAGAAAATTTTTAAGGCAGCGGTATTATGTTATGGATATGCCTAACAAAATGTATTGCCTTATTCATTTTTAGATTCAAGAAATATTCTTACAAGTTTTATAGCTTCAGTTTGAAGAATCTATATAATTAATATATAAAATCATTTATATTGAATAAATTAAAAAAAATTTAACATTTAAATCTAATTTCTTTAATTTTACATACATTTTTCAATCTTCGCTTGTACTATCACTCTCAGCAAAACTCAGTGATATTCTATCGCATTTATCTCCTGTCGAAAGTGTTACAACATACCGACTATCGATAAATTGTCGAACGTCGAATCTTTCGAAGTTATAACATCTTGCCCCTGGTCGGGAAAAGAAAACTTATTGAATTGGAACCATGATCTGGGAGAAGAAAAACTTGAATAGTCATAACTGTGTCGCCGTTCATTACAGTACATAGCTGGGTACCTATACGTGTGCGCGAAAAGTCCATCCAGTTGTGGATAAGCAAATGTTCGTAAAAGAGATTTTATTCTGTTTGAGCATAGCAAAAGTAAAGTACATATTTCTCTAATCTCCATGAATTTATTATTTCTGTCAGGGCGCACTAAGTCTAATTGTTTAGGAAATACCTACCAATAGTTTCAGAATGAGATAGCTAGATGACTTGTACTGATTGGCAAGGATTTGCCGAAAACAAAATCGTAGGAGAAATTGCTCAGCGGAATGAGATGCGGGGAATCTACTTAAATACACATACCTAACCTAACCCGTCTCTATAGATATGAAAATGGAGATGATGATTATGATGACGATGATGATGATAATCATAATGAAAATGATGATGGCATTGCGATGAAATGGGTGATAGTATTCAATTAAATCATTAGGCAGAGGTCATTGGTTGATATCAAATTTAAATGCTGAAAAACAAAACAATTAAAAATTTTAAACTAAAAGTGTGAGTGTGTTTGTAAATAAAAGTGAAGTAAAATTAAATATATTCCTAGACTATTTTTTTATTGATAGTTATCCGTCCTTATATGTCCTTAATATGAATTATCCTAGTTTCAGATAAACAATAAAATTGACTGCGGCTGATTAACTACATACTTGTAATTTTGTACCTATATTCTTTTATGAGTAGGCCTACGCAGATGAGGACAAAACATCTAGATCAACAGGTACTGAAGTAGTGGACTCTCCCATTGTTTTTTTTACAGTTCCCTCAATTTCTTCGTAGGTTAGATGGAGAATGTGACTTGTTTCTTGATTATTGCACACTGCAAAAAGGCGGAAATTGTTGCAACAAAGTTTAGGGGAAAAATCCTTAGAAATGTAGGGAATATTTATAGGGATTTCTTTCCTAAACTTTGTGGCAACAATTTGTGCCTTTTTACAGTGTATTTGGGCTTGCAATTTTATATGAGCTGGTGTGGTAAACACCACTGGGAGGTATTCCATACCCCATAGATATAATTGAGATCTAATTTGTTATTCATTACTTCACTGAGGCTAGAAATCGATTTCGGTACATGTGCATTCTAAAAAAAAAACTTTTTTGCGCGTTACTTTTTGAGATATTGGTTTATGCCATTCCCTTCTCTCCTCCCGCCATTCAATTGCTTTTATTGTTTTACACACTAAAATTGTGCCCTAAGTGGTAGAGGCGTTCTCTTCGGGTTGTTGAAAATGTTAAAAATGTTAAAAATGTTAAAAAAAGCCCAGACTCTGTCTGTGACGTGTTGGTATCCTAGCATGATCCCAATATTTAGGAGGAGGAGCAGCACAATTTCGGAAGTAACTTTGGAATAAATAAACATGTAGTCTAAGGACTGTAGTGTAAATGTGAAGAAAATATCACACATAATAGTCTCAGAATTGAGCAGATAAAGGGTTAAGGAAGCCAAGCGTATACCACCGAAATTTTGGAAATCAATTAGTGTTCGGGATTATATCTCTGTATTTATATAGCAATGGCACGTTAAATTCTTGCCTACAGAGTAGTATTGGTGATTATAGGCGTATCGGAAAGATAAGGCTTAGTCTGTTTCATATAGGGCACTAACGGATCTCTAGATCCACCCTTATTATTTAAGGAATTTCAAATTGCATCTAAGCTCTGTACCTTGGAGCTCTCATAAATAAAATAATCAAATTGAATATCCCACCGGAAAACAGAAGCATTTTCCGTAGGAAGCTTTGGAAGTTTTTATGAAGCTTTTTATGTATTGGACGAATACAAATCGCAGATGTTTCTATGCAACTGCCTCCGAAAGATTTGAAAGTAGCAAATCTGCCAGTAATATTTCAAAAGTGCACGCGAGAAAAAAATTGCTTCTTTCTAATGACATGCAGTTTTTAAAAAGATACGGATACGGACACGGAGGTGAAGTACTCCTAACTTTCAAAGAACTGTTGCCTCATTCCTTTTTGTATAGTTCCATTTCCCGCTGGATAGTTCAAAGGGCGTTTAAAGAAGATAGACAATTTACATATAATCTTACATAATTTATATCGCAACCTGTATATCCTATGTCTGGCATTATTTAGGACAATAAGTTCCACTGTGTCGACACTACGGGCATAGCAAAATTCTCAACTTGCTACCGAGGTGGTAAGTATAACTTCCACTGACAATATTTGAGTAGGGAAAGCAGACGGCTTCAATGTATATGTATGATGTGGGAGGTTGAATATTTTCTGAAATATTTGGAACATGAAACTGCTATCCACAATCTATAATCTTTAACGTCTTCCAAACGGCGATACTTGTATTTATAAGCAGGCTTGTCTGACGCTTCGACAAGATCTGACGAAGGAATCAACCTCTTCAAAAGTCACATTGATTCAACAACTAAACTATATCCCCTAATTCGGAGGAGTAAGGTCGCAGTATTGGAAAGTCGATACATTGAGTTTCAAGACAAGGGAACATAAAGATAACGAAATTGGCTGCCGAACTATTTAAATAAGATGTCGTTCTCGATCCTGATATTAGTTTCGATTCGATTTTTGTAGGCTGGAATGACGTCTCCCAACATTTTCGGTAAAAGAAAATTTCATGTAGAGTGGCTTAAAAATCTCTTTTAATTCTAGCCGTCCCATTACAAAAGAAGAGCACTACAGTACAAAGCTGACAACGATATTGTCAGAGTTTTTTAAGAGCAATATGAATGATTGGTTTGGTTAGTCGAGAGGCATAAAGTTAGGTTGAGTCCTCTCTTTAATTCTCACAAAAGACGATAACGAAATGAAGACCACAATTCATTTTCTACATAAGTCCCCAGCACTCGTTAATGCCAGACATTACATCTTTGGTTAGCTTAAACTAATCTCGGAGAAAAACAAAAAAGAGATAGCCCAATTCTTAAACCCTGCAGGCTAAATTTAAGCTCACTATGTTTTTTTTGCACTCCTATTAGCAATCCCAAATGGTAATAGTCTGAAATCTCTCACAACCATATGCAGGTGACATGAATAGTTGCATTAAAAAGGTGCCGCTCGTAATAGTACTAATTGGCGCTGTACAAAGCTAGTCTGAGCTCACCACTTACTATAAAACCGGCACTTCGTTTTTTAAAAGCATTTGCGTACATATGTTGACGTTGTTATATCTCTGTTCCTGACGAATGTTGGTACTCTAAATGTGGATGCCGTGGAGGGGGATCCATTATCATTCCCTAGCATGTACTTGCGTTCTGTAGAGCCCTAATGCACGCTTAATTAAAAATTGTAACTAGTATCCAATTGTTGGCTTTCGTTCTTCTGACGTTTCACAGGATAAAATTTTTAATAGAGCACTTACTTAGGATATGAAGTATTGTTTATGTTCATTCTGAAGCTGCTACAACTAAGATGCTTACAAGGCTTTCACTCTGTTTCAATTTAGTTGTTTGAAATTTTATCATGGGAAAATTTGTTAAGAGCTAAATGGAGCATTTTAGTCGAATTGAGAAAATAAAATTTTAGTGTTAGTTCAAGCTGTCGCATTAATCTAATTATCGTATGTCAAGGTTTTGGATTATAAATTTTCTACTTCAATTTCCATTTATTCATTCCAATATGACATTGTACAAATAAAATGCAATATTTTAAATAGTACAAGTAATACATATGTATGTAAAAAAAAGAGAGAAGAAAACATGAAAAAATAAGATGCCAGAAATAACCACATAAACTTACTGCTAAAAACTAAATCAAAAAGAATAAAAAATAGCAAAATTAATCACTTAACTAACGAATCTTAATGCCACCTCAATATATTTGGCCCTAGATATTTACGTTACTGCTGCTTGTAGATTTTTGTGCTATTAAATACTGGGAGGTAAGGTATTGCTTGATGGCATGACTGAAAACCAAGCGTTTAGTAATCAAGTATTCAGATCTAGGCAGAATGTAATTGACTGTCCTAGTAGATTTCGTTAATTGAAGGATACTGTATAGGTAGTAGCTGCGGTATTTCATAATTTTAACTAAGAGGATTACCGGGCGGAAATTAAAGAATTTTAAAATATCTCAGACGAGAAAAGAAGTAGAATAGAGTAGAATATAATAGAAAACGTATATATTTCCAACTCCGGCCACAAGGCCACGTCCTAGAACGTTGAGTATTTCGACATTACAATAGTGTACATTGCTAGAGTCTTAATTGATACAAAAATACAAAGTAAAATAAGTAATTAGCGATTGCGAACAGTAAAAATGTTTGGTAGAGTCAAGAAGACAGTGTTATAGACTCTGTGAAGAATAGAAAACAGAACAACAATATTATATTATATAATTATCTAAGCTAGCGCTGCATGAATTAATACAATGCTCGTTGCCCGGCAAGCAATCAGGTCTAAACAATTATGCAAGCATGAGTATCATATACAGGGTGATTCTGATCAAGATACCTTCCGCTATACCACGCGATTCCTTGAGGAAAGCTGATCAAAAAATTGTTCCACATACCCCCAATTTTTTGATCAGCTTACCTCAAGGAATCGCGTGGTATACCGGAAGGTATCTTGATCAGAATCACCCTGTATATATAAACGAAAGAAAAACAAAAACACAATAAAGTGGGTGACTAACATAGATAGAGCTTGTGTGTACATTCCAATCTTAAGTTGCTATTAATTAATGATGGGCATAAATTGTAAAAATAGTCCGATATTTTTGCCCTCCATGTAGCCTACAGCATAAACAGACAAAGGAAGTAACTTAATTATTGCAAAATTAAAATAGGTATCACAGCCCTGAATTCATTTTTTTTCTTTTACCATAGCCTCAAAATTAAATAAAGATTCACCCTCGACCTCGATAGTGGTCTTATGGTCCACTATCGGCAGTGGGATAGTTTTAGCTCGAAAAATGCAGTACGATTTTTTTTATTTTTTATTTTTTATTTTTTTAAATATATTTAGCAGAAAAATATTAGGTTCAGCCTCAGTGCACGTAACTCCGTCACAACACATGAGAAAGGACCGAAAGAGTATGTGTGGCTAACTAGTGATGCATAGAATCGCGAGCTCTGTGAGTCTGGTAGTAGAGCCAGCAGACCTGACGCTGCCCGGTACAGAATTCCAGAGGCTTGCCCCAACTTGGTATATACTTCTACCTCCAAAATGAGTTCTGAATCTAGGTAGAATCAATCTGCAACTGGCATGTCTACTCCATGTCATATTTTCGTGTATGTACTTAGGCAATAGGCCGTGCCTCCCTTTAAAAATGAATGTCAGGGCATTAAGCTCGTAGACCTTGTCCAGTGGTCCCGGGAGTAAGATATTAGTGCGTGGAGAGACATGCGTATGTCGCCCCAATCGGAAAGCGTATCGCAGGCATGCCTTTAGTGCACGTTCAAGTTTTATTATTGCTGTGCATTTCAGTGGAAACATTGCTACATCCCCACAAAAGAATAAGGGGAGAATAAGTGCTGTCACTAGTTGCAATCTAAACCGCAGAAGCAGGTGATGCGATACAGCATACAGAGATCGCAATCCGAAGTAGACTCTAGAGCATGCGAGATTGACATGAGCTTCCCAGTTAAGACCCGAGTCCATAAGTAAGCCTAAGTTTTGACGTGCGGGGATTCTAGCGAAATAGTTTGGTCCTGGAGACGAACTGGCGGGAATGTCTCTTGTTCATTGTCTATGCACCAGCCATTTATTCTTGCTAGGTTTAAATTCACTTACCCGATAAGCCCTTGTAGGCCCGATATCGGAGAGCCAGCTTAGATCTAAATGTCGTCCACATAAATGTGGAGACCTATGTTTGAAACAGATGTAGTGACGTCATTTATAAATAGAGCGAAGAAGAGGGCTGCTAAATCGGCCCCTTGAGGGAAGGCTGCTAACACCGTTCTTGCACTTGAGCTGCGTCCGTCGCTACACAATATTTAAGACCTTCCAGTTATGTAACTAGCCACGAGTGCGCTGGCTGAGTTTGAGAAGCCAAATTAGGCCCTAAGCTTTTGAAGGAATGGGTGCGGGACCGAATCGAAAGCCATCTTCATGTCCAAGAGTACGTGAATTACCTTGTTGCCCTCGTCACACGTATATCTGCAACCACTTTCACCAGTGTCGTACTTGGGGAGTGATTCCGTCTGAAACCAGACTGGAGACTCGAAAGCAACTCACGTTGGTTGACATATTCAAGAATTTGGTCCCTAACCACTATCTCAAAAACCTTGGAGATTGCCGGCAGTATAATAATCGGCCTCCAGTCTTTCGGAGAAGCTGGCATGGTTCCTTTCGGGATCGGCGTTATAATGCGTGTCTTCCAGCTGTTAGGGAATGAAGAGGTCATAATTATTTTGTTGACTAGAAATGTGATGACAGGTAGAGCGCGCGGCAGAATGACTTTGAGAAACCTCACTGGGATCTTATCACTGCCAATAGCGTTGGACTTTGTTTGGTTGAATGCTTCTGCAACTTCTATTTCACTGCAGCTCCTGAAGGCAAAACAATTTGAGTTTCCTGCTGTTGCCCTATTGGCAATAGGATGTTCCGAGGAAGATGTATCAAGTGAGGGGAAGGGTGAGTTTCGTGAGACGTTTTCCAATGACGTGGCTGCAGGGGTAAGAGTTTCAGACTGCTCAGCAGTCGGATGAGCTGAGGGAATTTCAGGAGTGCTAGTGGCTAGAAAGTCGGCAAACCTATCTGGATTAATGTCTGCATGTGCTGCACATTTGGAGCCAATGCCGATTCTCCTGACTCTTTTCCTATTTAGAGCCCCGTATAACTTCCGCAGCATGTTCTCTCTAGTCATAGCTCTAATAGTGTATTCACACTTCCTCCTCCAGTTATAATACTCCGAGTAGCTCGTCAGAGATTTGGATCTTTTGAATCTTGCATACGCGATATTCCTGAGCTCACACATGAGCGCCATGACAGGTTTCCTAAGTTTGGTAATACTAGCATCCTTAATTTTGATAGTTTTGTGAGGCACGTGCCTATGATAGAGTGATCTGATTTTTTCCGAGAAGCCGGTTCGGGGTTCACACTATTATAAATGTCACTCCAGTTCATTCCCTCTATATCCGCCGCTAGTGACTCGAGGTTAATTGCCGAATAATTCCGAAAGGAATGCCATCTATTAGGAGGAGAGCATTGAAAGTTAAACGCAGCGAACATCATTTCATGGTCCGAAACCACAGGGCACTGCCCAGAAAACAACAGGGGAGGTCTGGATATGAGACCATGAGGTCAAGCGTTGTCGCAGAGGCCACTACATGTCTTGTTGGCTCGCAGTTGATTCGTTCGAGCCCACGTTCGGTCAGCAAGTTCTCAAGATTTATGTCGAGTGTGGAGTCTACATTCATATTGATGTTGAAATCCCCTCCCATAAACACACCTGGAGATTGTTCAAGCACTAGATCCAGTGTCAAATTGATAGCGGAAAGCAGATTATCCGAAAACGTGGCGTCTCGCGGATACACTGCATAAAGTGTAGATCTTAACCACCAGGATCTCCCAGCTACCGTCGATGCAGTGGTATAGTGTTACAGACCTAAACGAATTTGATATATATATGGCCACTCCGCCCCCTCTATTATCTATGCCGTCCAGTCTGTGGAGTCGATATCCGGGAATTTCCAGCATCTTGCTCGTGTGGTACGGTTTGCCCACGTTTCGCAGATTGTTGAAATCGTCCCTCTCTTAGGGACTTTAGGTATATGTGACATGTTACGCGCCGTTGCAAACCTGGTGGAGGTGCTGGACATTACGTGGTGACTGCGTCTCTGGTTACATTCACCGGTGCCTCCCCAAAAAGTATCCCGATATCGTATATGTTCGAAGGAACAAATTGACCTGTCAGTGAATTTGAACAATTTGTAATTTCACTCTGTCGACAAACAGATCTTGACAAGCCCAATCAATGAGCTCGCAAGTGACCAACGCTGATAATAATGACGAAAGTAAATGGGTCGGACTAAGCCTAGATCTTAAAACGTCTAGTTCCAATTATAGTGTAAAAACACGTACTGAATTTTAGTCAGAGCAGGCTGCAGAAGGAAGCCGTATATAGTATACTTCGGCAGACCGCTCGCCGGACCAGTCAGAGGCCAGAGGCTTAGCCTCACAGTCCCACTAAAACAATGGAGCGGACCAATCCCCAATATGAGAGTTGGGTATATGTCTGAGGCTTTGCGCCCACTTAATCTCAGACTCCTGCAGTAATCTAATTTATCGATCTAATATTAAAATTTAAAAATGTATATATGTATATGCGCATATAATGATAAGTGTTTAATATAAGCAAGAAGACCAGAACTATAAGTGCAATCGCCATCAGCTGACAATTTAAAATATGCGAGTCTTACGGACCGTTTCAAAATATTGCAGGGCCGATAATAATAGAAAATACACATATATGTAAAGAATTGATGGTATCACTATGTCTTCAGCTTGATACACTGCCGCCCAGCCTTTGCCTGAGCTGGGAGTATCACAAATCCGGTATTAGTTGCTTGCTAAAATTCGATGTCCTACTAATATGCAGCAATTTGAAAAGTGATAAATTCTTTGCCTTAGCTGGGAGTATCCCAACTCCAATAATAGTTGCCTGTTAAAATATGATGTCCTGCTAATTTATGCAACAATTATCAATAATATATATATAACGCTACTAGACAGCTTTTTTGGTATAACTGTGTCTTCAGCGAGATACACTGCCATCCAGTCTTTGCCCGAGCTGGGAGTATTACAAATCCAATAAATTTTACAGATTAGATAAATATTAGTAGCTTGTTGAGGTTTAATATCACACGCTGAGTGTCGCAGCCGGACTAAGATGATCCACATAGTAGGTATAGCCAATGGCTAATTCGTGTATCTCTGTTAGCCAACTGTAAGTTGGCCACAATTATTAGATATTATTCACTATTTTCAGTAAATATCCAGATTGTCAAGATGGCGACAGGACGGTGATGCGGCGTCAGCTACTGCAAAAATTGAGAATAGCCCAGATCTACCCCGAGCCTCCAGACTCCACTATATTTTTGCCAGAATTAAGATCTATTGCGAATATGGGCAGTTATGTTTTATTAAAAACACTAGAATTTCGATATCACTAAAAATTTACAGAAAATTGAGCGCAGCTTGAATTTTACCCGACTTGACCGACTTGAATGTCCGTAATGACAGTTGTAGGATAAGCAGACGCATGATCACAACTTCTGGGATGATATATAGATAAATCTAATAATGAAGTAAAATACGGTGAGCAAATTTAATAAAATTAAGATGATCAAGCTTGACAAATACTTTACAACCGTTCATTCTCACAGGCAAAAAACGAACCATGAACATGCGCGTCGAGAGTGTGGTAAAATAACCGGAAGTCAACAAAGAAGACATTCGTGGTATATTTTACGTAAGATGTGATGTGGTCTGATCACCCCAAGTGATCATGCTCTTGATAATTACACTTAAATTACGGGCGGACTTTAACTAAGTTAGGGACAGTGTCATTAAAGATAACGGCAGAATAAATAAAGGTATCAAGTTTATTTCTATATAGAGTAAAACAACACGATTTTCCAGGATTTAGTGTTAAACCATTACCGATCGTTCATCGATGTATCGAATTTAGGTCTTCATTGATGCAACTAATTCAATCTTAAGTCCCAAGGGTCCCGATAGGACTTCTACTTTCCTACAAGATGCATTTCACTTTACGCAAGAGAGTCGAAAAAGCATTAATAAGCATGCGAAAAAGCTGGGACAAAAAATCGAGCTGTTCGGAACACCAGAATTAATTCTAAGAAATGCAGTGTAATTACCAATTGAAAATACTGGTAGATAGCTAAAAAAAATCCGTTAAACATATGGAAAGATTGAATTTAGTGATGATTTTTCTATGCCGAATTGCGTGATCTACTGTACCGAATTATTTAGAAAAACAGCGAGCACTAATAGCATTAATTTGTGCAAATCTTGTGTTTCCCTAATAACATTGACTACTATTGGTGCGATTAGCTTGGGACGAAAACCTGATCGGAATTAATGAAGGAGACTATTAATGCGTAGATAATGAGAAATATGCAAGAAATTTAATTTTTCACAAACCCTATAAGTAAAATGGTGATGGGTGGGGGGAGATTGGTGAAATTATGTGCAGGCTATTTGGGCACAGGTATAACTTTGGAAAACTTCCAAACTTAAAGATTTGAGAAAGTGAGAAATCCGAACTGGATCTTGGACTTTGCATCAATCCATTGAAAACCAATCTATGGCTCTTTACTAAGGACAGAGGGAAAAACTGTGGACATAAACCACGGAGAATCCCATGGATCTACACTGGTGTCATCGAACCCATGCTAACCTACGTTCTGTGGTGTGGTCGAAGGCAATGGAGTTCTCCAATCATCGTAAAATAGTGGAAAAGATTCAAAGATGTTGCTTCTTTAGTGTAAGTTGCGCTCACAAGTCAACCCGCTCTGGGGCTCTTGAGTTCACCGTCAACATACACCTCGTGCATATACACATCAAGAAGGGGGGACGTCAATCACTGCGCTGAGACTGCATCTGCTGGTACATGAGTTCCACAAGAATCCACCTTTAAATTACAGCAGTCCATCGTACTTGGCATAGACAGGGCAGCGACTCTCTCATCAAGGCTGTGCGAAAAAGCTACTTTAAATCGAAGATTCCAGACAAAGCAGAATGAAAATCACATTCCGTGCTTCAATCATTGAGAACCCTATCATATACACAGATGGCTCCAAATCGGAAGAAAACACCAAAACAAGCGTTTTTTGCGAGGAGCCTCACATGGAAATAGCCATACATCTTGCAAACTATGTCAAAATATCTCCTGAACCCAGATACTGAGAACAAGGACATTACTATCTGCTCGGACAACCAGGCACCTAGCTGACAAGCCTTATTCAAATCCATTTGCGTCCTCAAAACTTATATTGGAGGATAAAAGCAGTTTGAACTCCGTCTCTTAGCACAATAGGGTACTATTGCTTTGTATCCCAGGTCATAGGTATATTCGCGGGAATGAAAAGACGTTTGAACATTTTTTTTTAAGCTCTTTAATGACTTTGGTTTGTGAAACATTTTTATAAAACGCAAACTGAGTTTGAGCATCTAATTTATTTATTTACTTAAATTTCACAAAAAAATTAATTGTTTGTCTAATAATTGTTTCGGTTTTATTCCACCACCTTCAGAGCATTTTAACAAGCTACTGTTCATTTTGATGTGGAGTCGGAGGCATCCTCCTTTACAATTGCGATCGCTCCAAAACACCTAGCCTCTAATATCACAGTTTGGGTCGACTGCCAACACTGTCGTCTTCGGATAGATGACCCTTCAGTTAGAGCAACAAAAACAACGAAACCGAAAAAGCTGTTGGTACAAGCCTACCCTGCGAAATCAATTCGCACTAAACATTCCCTTCTCAGGTGTCACCTACACAAGATAGGGCTTGAAGACGATCCGGTATGCTGAGGATGCGGAGAGGATTCCGAAACGGTGCCTCATTTTATGTCTCACTATCCGGATTTCTCAGGAAAACGTTACAGATTCCATGGATCACAACTCTTGGAAGAACTGCATGAAGCCGGTAAGCAGAGTTGGAGCCGATTGTGATTTTTGTTAGAGCGTCCAGTTTTGACTTATAAGCAATTATTCATAAGCACGGAGGGTGAACAACGCGCATTTATTGTGGCCTACGTTCCAGGGACCTGCCTGGGCCCCAACTTCGTCTCAATCCAATCCAATCCAAGTTCCAAAATCAAATAAGTTGAAACAATTTCGGCAAACCTTGGAGAGATCCCATCCATACCTAAACAATTAGACTAAATACTACACAAAGTCACAAAAACTTTATCCATAGAAAATCTGACTAATGGAGAGGAGATAAGGTACATGTTGATTATAACGAATTAGGAAAATCACTGCTATTAGCCGGGTTTGACATATGAGACGAAAATTCGAGACTTAGCACATCAGGACCCAAAGTGTATCCGGAATTAACAGCAGCAATAACGTCCGTCTATTTGAGATTTCTTAGGTCGCAACTTAGTGCTGAGATACATTAAAAAAGTTCATTTTTTACTTCCCGAATTGCATGAGTAGTACAGTCTGTAAGGATTCTGTAGATTTCTTTGAAACTGGTTGTTCTATATCACTTTCAGCTTTCGTATAAAATATTACGAGCTGATCTGGATGATCGAGCAGATGTTAGAACTTGAAGGTTTATATTAAACCATCTGCAACTCTGATTAAGTGATCTTTTGCGACTGAGAGGAACGTTTTCTCATGTAAGTGGATCAAAACAATATTTGGGAATTCTATTTGGTTATCAACACTAGACATAGCGTGTACCGAGTTCAAATCGGAAAACAGTCTTAGTATCTGATAAGATTGTAGTTATAGTCGTACACTGTGTTGGGTTGATGTTTCGAAAGTACGTTAAAATTGTAAAAAATCATAATTTAATCATGATCAGATACGCCCGATAGCGATTGAATAGATTATAATGAAAGAACTATGAATGATGCTTGCGTCCTATAATAAAATTTATCTTACTCATGAATTGGATATTTGGAGTTGTATCTTGGATGTTTCAAAAGCATGCAACCATTCAAAGTGAGTAAGTATAGTATTCCTAATATTCTTAGTACTAGCTAGATAAAAATAAGAATGTTCTAAGACATAAGAATCGTGATATTAGCAAAACCAACAAAAACTTGCATCACAACACATGTATATACTGACCTAAAGTGCAAATGTACCAACGGTCGAAATTGTGAGTTATGCCATTTAATGATATAACAAAAAAGTACTGTTGCAGCTCCTGTGGCTGTATATAAAAAAAATTGAAATATGAAGCGGAAATAATAGGTAAACTGATTGAATAAAAATCTACCTGCTTTTAATACGTTTATTAAATATTCTTATAAACTAACAATACTCTCCAACTCGTTAAAATGTAAAAATACTAATTTAAAAGAACAAGTTTTCAACTGAAAAACAACTAAGAAGAAAATTCTATAAAATTAAATTAAAGTTAAATATAACACAGAAAAGACGACAATATCCAAGAACTTAACTACTGGACTTAAGTATAATTAACTAATATCTACTTATTACTATCAGTCTGCAAAAAGAGAAAAAGGTAACACTAATAGCGTGAAATAGCAATTAAAAGTTTTTTTAGTATATGTTTAAATTCGCGTGAAATTGATTTACTCTCCAGTTAACGACGTAGGCCCTTGGTTCTTGTACCAAGACCTTCTTGTGCTCCTCCAAGCGCATAAACTTGTACCCGAAAAATATTAGTCCGAAAGTGGATTAGCTGAAATATTTGGGATAGGAGCCAATAAGAACAACCGTTCGCTTTGTTTTTTTTTAAACCAAACTAAACTTTATTCTGAACTAATTAATTTAGATAAATTTCAAATCAAGTGCAGACGTGCACTTCACCGTGTGAACAACTTATTCAGCACTTAGTCTTATAAGTTCGAATATGCCGGCATGAAGCTCTCGCAAGAAAAGGTAAGTCAAGCCGCTGATGAGTACAATTGCGACAAATGCATGCTGATAAGCTAATGTGAGATCTTTGCATTATTATTACGCGACTGGATCTTAACAGTATAGTTCAATACAATCAAAGGTTGCGACTGGATCTTAACAGTATAGTTCAATAAAATCAAAGGTTGCTTAGTATAGTTATCTCTGAAATAGGTTAGTAAATTTTATACTTCTATAAATTCCCTGGTATACTCAACCGTGAATGATTGATTGTGGCTGATACCTGTTCTCGTGTCTAATTTTAATATGAAATTAACTCAGCATTCAACCCCTGAAAATCTCCCAAGTGGTTTAATTTCGATCGATTCTCCTTACTTAAACCTGGAATCTAAACCAAGCTAACAATAAAGTCTTGAAAATATCCCTAAACGTTTTACTGCCAACTCGGCTCAAATTTCGACTGGAATTTATATATATTTTAGGGAAATCGCTCAATAATATTTGTGTCCTGACTAACCAGACTCTAGCTGGCAAGTCTACTGAGACTGCCATTCACACACTAGTCAAAGACCTCGAAAAAGCGCTGCCCACAAGGAGGAGTTCTCTCTCCACTCTTGTGGTCGATCGTGATTGATGATCTGCCAGAGAAGCTGACCAGTTCGGGTTTTAATGTTCAAGGCTACGCGGATGACCTAGTAGTTACAATACGGGGCAAGCATGATCAAGTCATATCCGACCTCATGCAAATAGCCCTCTCCAAAGTCCGCACGTGGTGTTTAAACAAAGGCCTTAGCATAAACCCCAACAAAACGGTTATCGTTCCGTTCACAAACGTTCACTAACGGCTCCTCTTCTTGATAATACGGAATTGATATTTTCAGACGAAGTCAAATATCTGGGGATAACCCTAGATAAGAAACTTACCTGGAATTCGCATCTATCCAGAGTGACGGATAGAGCGATGCGATCTCTCTACACGTGTCGTCGCTTCATTGGCAGAACATGGGGCCTGAAGCCAAAAATGATGTACTGGACGTACACCACGGTTGTTAGACCCATGGTCACCTATGCGGCCCTCGCATGGTGGCCAAACACTAATCAAAAGACGGCTGAGGCTCTGCTTCAAAAAACCCAGCGGCTTGCCTGTCTAGGAATAACTGGTGCCATGAGAACCTGTCCTACAGCAGCCATGGAAGCCTTATTAAACCTTGCACCCCTGCATTTGCAGGTGAAAAAGGAAGCGATCTCCAGTGCTATTAGAGTACAAACGGAAAATAGTTAAAGCCAGGCGATCTGGTTGGTCATTTAAGTATCTTAAAACAGATATGCTTCGAGCATGTGACGACAATATCTGATATAATCACACCCAGAGTTGATTTTGTAAGACCATTCCAAGTGGTTCTTGGAGACCGACAACAATGGCGCTCCACTAAACCGTCCTTCCAACAAGGATCGATGGTGTGGTATACAGACGGCTCAAAAGCAAACAGTGGGGTCGGATTGGGTGTATACGGCCCCAGATGCCATATATAAAAGGCTCAAGGCTCTACCCCTACCGTATTCCAAGCCGAGGTATTAGCCATAGAAGAATGTGCCAATACCTGCATTAAAAGAGCTATAAATGGCTCAAACATTAATATCCTCTCGGACAGTCAAGCTGCCCTCAAGGCCTTCAAGTCCTACACTGTCAAGTCAGGGATAGTCTGGGAATGTCTACAAACCCTCAAAAATCTATCAAGGAGAAACAAAGTTATCCTCATGTGGGTACCTGGACATGAGGGCCACAAAGGCAATGAAATTGCGAATGGCCTAGCCAAAAGAGGAGCGGAAACTCAGTTTGTCGGACCAGAGCCATTTTGTGGCACTTCAAAGTATTACCTCAAAGCTACCATAAATAACTGGGAGAATAAACAAAAATCCCTGTATTGGGAAGGGCTACAAGGACTTCGTCATGCAAAAAAGTTTATCGACACATCTGGCGGAAAAACAAAAGAACTCCTACTCCTTAGAAGAACCGAGCTCAAAATGATCACTGAGCTCTTCTCAGGCCATTGCCCCTTGAGGTATCACCTAAACAAGCTGGGTTTGGCTGAGACTTCATCCTGCCGCTTCTGTCAGGATGCTCACGAAATCTCGAAGCACTTGCTCTGCAACTGCGAAGCATTGGCCAGGCGGAGATTACTCCACCTTGAACATGCTTTTCCTCCACCAAGTTACGTATGGAACCTCAAGCCCAGAATGGTTCTAGACTTTATTAACAGTCTAAACCTATAAATGGAGCAAATTCAACGGGGACTCACAATAGATCTTTCAGGTCGCAGTGATTGAGAGGCTAACGCCTATACACCCCTTTACAAATCTAATCTAATCTAACCAGACTCTAGTCAACGAGTTCCCTACAACATTTCACTTGGTTTGGCCCCGAAGGAAAATATTATGTGAATCCATATATAAAAAAAACTATCCAGCTTTTGAAATATAATACTAAGTTAAAATTAAAACTTTAATTAAACGTAGCCGATTTACAGTAGATAAGATACCCGCTAAGGGCCAGAGACTTCGAAGCTCTGCATACATTTTTTTGATTATGTTGTTAACGAAGTCGGAACAATTCATTTTATTCAACAGCGGTATCAACCTGATTTCCTTCTTGGATTATATTAATATTTAATATGTTTTCCTATAATCGCTTCTTTCATCCTCACAACATTATTTCGGGATACATAATTGTGATGACACAGATGCATTTCAAAAATGTATTACCAGATCAAATATATTGAAAATTCATATGCCAATTACTCTTAGTTCAAATAAACGAAATATAAATTATTCATTTTTTTAATTCGACATATCTGGGGTAAATATATGTACGTCGTACATACATACCTTGTCTGAAAGTTTTCAGTTCAAAAAATAACCAAAATCACAGCAAGAAATTTTCAAAAATGATTTCCTGAAGAGTATAAGCTTTATGTACGATATAAACTCAATTTTACGCTCTAAATATGACTAGGTTAATTGGATCTACTTTTCCATAAAAATCTGTAGAGCAAATATTAACATTCTGCGAATGATGAGATAAATATTAAAATGTTAAACTGTAATTCTACATAGGTACGCATCTGATATAACGTAAACTTTTCGAATGAAAAAGGTATGATCAAAACTCAATTAAGTAAAATTGTGTGATACTCAGAATTAATTGATTTTACAATATTATTTTCTATGCCCATATACGAGTATATGATGCGATTTAATAATTAATCTGTGATAGGATGGTCACGTTAGGTATAATCGCTTAAGTAGACGTCTAACATTATAGAACTCTGGACACTCATCGAACTCGATACACAACAGAGTTAGTAGCAGTTGTGAGATATTTTCATAAGTATACTGAAGACCATGTTATGGAAACTTACTTAAGCTCTCAAATCTATTCATGGAGGCTTGATAAACAAGTTTTTATGGTCGACTTTGGAAAGCTTTGTAGATAGGATGTCGGATATTATGTCATAAGCAGATGGTTATACACAGTATCCTGTTATAGTATGATTGCTTTATTGATTATTATTTTTATTCAATTAACTCGGGTTATGATTTTGAATACATGTGTAAGAGAAATTTAATACAAAAGAGTTGGTATTACCTACTACATATTGTGGAAGGTATACTTTAATGCGACAGTCACATAATAAAAACAAAAGAAAAAAGTTTTCTAGACACGTACAATATACGCGAGTCTATCGGCATCTTAAGCCTATTATGTAAGTATGAAGTGAAGAAAAAGTTTTGAGACACGTATACCGAGGTACGATTCCACTGGTGTTAAGTTAAAATTCAAAATTTCATAAGAAAAATAATAAAGATAAGTAAAATGATTACAACACGAAAGTTTTCTGTTTTATCAATTTTATTGAGCAATATTCGAAAAATATGTCCAGAATTAATTTAACATTAAAATCAAAGTTAAGAAAAAAGTAAAAGTAACATGATAATACTTTAGCGCAAATTGAAAGTTATATATTATGTATGTAGGTATGTATATAATAGCCGGCATTGGTATGTGTTCTATGCATCGGTAACAGGAGTGGCAGCCAAGAGATGTGCTCAGAGTGGGGTTCTGTACATCAGCTATGGTTTCTAGTTGTCAATGATTTCATAGTGTACCTATGATAAGCAGGAATACGCAGATGATCTGATTATAAGACTCAGGCGCAAACATGATCGGGTAATCTCTGATCTAATAAAGAACACCCTCAATATAGTCCACAACTAGTGCCAGGTAATTGAGATTCGTGCCAATCCTGGAAAAATTATAATCGCTCCATTCGCAGAAAAGGGTAGCAAAAATGGAATTGTCAAAGGAGGTAAAATTTCCAGGCGTTACCCTAGATAGCAGACTGACTTGGCACGCTCTCTGTTGAAAAGAGTCCTGGAGCAGGCTACAGCGGTAACATAGACATACCGCAAGTTTTTAGCTATTATCTTATTTAACCAAAAATGAACCTGTGGTAATAGATAATATCTATTATAAGACCCATGGTCACAAGTGCTTAAAAAGAGAGAGTTCAAGCTAGTTAATAAAAATTTTAATGTCTTGCAGGTCTAGAAGTCAATGGTGCCATGCGTATCTGACCAACTTCAGCCTTAGAGGCTCTACTGGATCTGTTTCCTTTGCATCTGCATGTAAAAAAGGAAGTCACCTTCAGTGCAATAATCTTCTGAGCACTCAGCACAGGTAATATTTTCGGCCACCTGAAATCTAAGAATTTCTAGAAGACCCGATGACCAACTCAATCTCAGACGTTATGCCGGAATGCCATAATTTTGAAACAGCATTGTGCATTCTCGTAGCTTACCCTATAAAAATGGATCTTTTAAATGGTACACGGATGAATTCAATACGGAAAGTAGAGCAGGCCTTTTCATATATGGGCCAACTCGCTAAGGCACTGGGCTCATCACCTTATTTGGATGTAAGTAATACGCATTCGCAGAGAAGGTTCGCGCCCAGTCAGTAGTTAGCCGATGTAGTTCTAAACGCAGTTTATGATTTTTAATGGTTTTGTAGGATAAGCTAACGAACTTCTTCGTGTGTAGTTTGGGAAGTCTCGGCCATTGTATCTGCTGAGACTTTTCAATTTTGAACATTTTGTAATACCGCAGAGTGGCTCGGGTCCGATAAATGGACATTTCGCTGCTTTGCTAGCTAAGAAGTCAGTAGTCTACATCTTTATTCCACTCGTATTCACTGACACCCATCTATGCTTTACTTTTTTATCCTTTGATAGTAAATCTAGGATGTCCGTACAGCCCAAACTAAGTTTGAAATGAAGGCATTGGAGTTTTGGGCATTTATCGCGGCTTGGCTGTCGGAGTTTATATACACATGTGTTTGTGTTTTGATTCTGATGCATATCCCATACCTACCATATCCTATACATACATACTGAAGGTTCATCTCAAAAGCGATTTGAAGGCAGGAGAGTTTTCGAACCGTGACTTCAACAAACTGTTGATAACGGACTAAAGGAAGAAGATAACGAAGCCCATTTTCCGAAGAATATCTGTAAAATTGTTAGAGATTTGAAGATTTTAAGTATCACAATTGCTGACTCGAACTGGCTTTAGAAGAGACCTATCTACTCTTATGGACGAATCAGCAGGAAACATTTATAACTTCCTACTTCCTACTGAGTTGATGAGATATCATTGAACTCGGTAGTAGATATAGTGGACTTAGTCCACACTACCATGTGATGTGGAATTCGTGTTTTTTAAGTGTAAACTTTCTTTACATACTAATGAGTTTGCAATAAGAGGGGCTAACGTAAAATGTAGTTTACAAGAAGGTTTTATAAAAAATCTTTAACCAAATTTACAATGTTTTCAATTTTCGTCACTTTTCTTTCCATTGCATACATCGATGAAGTTCATTACGATTTCTTACTACACAATAATGCAATTTTCTTTAATGATCTTAAAGGCTTCCCCGCAGTGAATTACGGGTATTTAGCTAGTTGTTCATATATTAACGTTTCCGCTTATTATTGCATGGTTGACTCCAGGAACTCTTCGGAACATTTCATGTACGTAAAACTTGCGAAAAATCTACATATTGTTACGCGCCACAAAGTGATACAAGCGACATCTATTGGAAATGGAAACAACTTTAGGTTAGTGACATCCTAGTAAACTGGGTTTGGAGAACGGAATATTCAGGAAAGTTCTAGGATAATTTGTAGAGTATAAATACGGCGCTACTCACATCCAGGAGGCGGTCTTATTTCAGACAGTGAAATGAACGAAGTAAACTATTGCGAAAATTAGAAGTACAGTACTAGCGATAACTATAAAGAGTTGATTTGATAATTGTTTGTAAATGTTATAAAAGTAAATAGTGAAGTTAAATAAAAGAAAGAACATTGTTAATGATATCTTAAATATTGTGTTTTAAATAACGAACTAAGGCAACGCTCGTAACAATATATAGTGTACCTCTGTACCTACATAACATACGTAGGTGCGTTCGTATGTACATATGTATATAAATTCGATATAAATAGTTCACGAAAATATTTATTCTTTTTACAACTTAAAGATTAGCGCTACAAGAGGAAACCTATTACAAGATAACTATCTACATGCATAGATATTTCCATGTAGAAAATGTTTCCGCGCTTCATGTTTATTTCTAATTGCGCGGAAAATGTCGTTTACAGCTGACGTTCTTGAATGTCTACTTCCCGATTTATACGCGTGGGATGTCTGAAAAGCTTATTTAGGCGAAAAGTGGAAATTTACGGCGATGTAGCAAGCAAGCAAGGCATATGTAGTAATAATAAGGAATTTGGAGCGAAAATGTTGCTATATTATTTGAGTTCCCTGCAGTAAAGAACACAAATTTATGTTACGCAACTAAATATGCACAAGTTCTTCCTTGAAGGAGTATGTTTCATCTAAGAAGATGTAAGAGCTGCAAGAAGAATATGAGCTCTCTTCTACATATCTTCACCGGTATAAGATAAGACGATTGGAGAGAAGAAACGTAGGTATATATATTGTTACGAGCGTGGCCTTAGTTCGTTATTTAAAACACAATATTTCAGATATAATTCAAAAGTTCTTTATTTATTTAACTTTACTGTTTACTCTCACAAATTCACAAATAATTATCAAGTCGACTCTTTATTTATCGCTAGTACTGTACTTCTAATTATCGCAATCCAAATAGTTTACTTCGTTCACTTCGCTGTCTGAAATAATACTCGCCTCCTGGATGTGAGCAGCGCCGTATTTATACTCTACGAATTATCCTAGAACCTTCCTGAATATTCCATTCTCCAAACCCAGTTTACTAGGATGTCACTAACCTAAAGTTGTTTCCAATTCCAATAGATGTCGCTTGTATCACTTTGTGGCGCGTAACACTGTCCCCTTCTTAAAATTGTTCGTCCCGAACAACAGGTGATCCACGGTCTTGATGCTCGCAGTATTGACATAAACGATCTAGATGAACGATTTTCCGTTTGCCTCTTGTACCCCGCTGAATCCTATATACTACGTCATTTATTCTAGTCACTACTGAATACGGTCCTTCCCAGTGTTGTTGTAATTTAGGAGAACGTCCCTTACGTCGTTTCGGGTTGTACAGCCAAACAAGGTCACCTTCATTGAATCCTGCTGAGTTAGCACGTAAGTCATAGCGGGTCTTCATCCGATCGGTATTTATTGCTAATTTTGCTCTCGTGACTTCGTGTACATCAGCTAATCGTTGTCTAAGTTCCGATACATAATCGTCTGGTAACTTTTGTTCACCTCTGGGTGTACCAAACTTGAGATCGCTAGGTAAACGCATCTCCTTTCCGAATATCACTTTTGCTGGAGTTTGTCCGGTCGTGTTGTGTACAGCTGATCGATAGGCCATTAAGAACATGGGAATATGTCGATCCCAATCGCGTTGGTGATAGTCGACTACTTTCTTTAGATGCTCGACCAATGTTCTGTTGAAGCGCTCTACCATGCCATCAGATTGTGGATGCAGAGGAGTTGTTCTGGTTTTTCTTATTCCCAGAATTTTACACATCTCTTGGAAAGTCCGTGATTCGAAGTTCCGTCCTTGGTCGGAATGAAGTTCATGAGGAACAGCAAATCTACTGACCCAATTCATTACTACTTGATCCGCTACTGTGGTAGACTCCTGATTAGGGATTGCATAAGCTTCAGGCCATTTACTGAAATAGTCAATAGCAACTAATATATAACGGTTACCGTTATCTGTTTCTGGAAAAGGTCCAGCGATGTCTACGGCTATCCTTTCAAATGGGGCTCCTACATTATACTTATGCATTTCTCCTCTACTTCTGTGTGGTGGTCCTTTGCAAGAAGCACAGATAGTGCATCTGCGGCACCATTCCTCAACATCCTCCCGCATATGTAACCAATAAAACCTTTCACGTATTTTGGAAATTGTTTTATTCACCCCCAAATGTCCTCCAGATGCTCCACTGTGCATTTCTTCTAGAACATCTTTGACCTGGGATGCTGGCACGACTATTTGCATTCGGAATGACTCGCCGTTAGTTGATTCCCACTTGCGCTTTAATATACCACATTCAACGTGAAGAGAGTTCCATTGAGCCCAGTAGCTCTTCAGTTTCTCACTCCTCTCCGAGATATCTTGCCATTGTGGTCTTTCCATGTCTTCTTTCCAAGCAAGAATAGGTGATATGTCTGGGTCTTCCCGTTGAGCTGTTCGCAAGCTCTCGTTGTTCCAACCTGTCCATGGTTCCACCGTCATCAGCTGTATAGTTGCCTCCGTTTCTTTTTCTTCCAGCCGAACGCAATGTTTGCATTCAACTTTGCATGGACGTCGTGAAAGGGCGTCTGCATTTCCATGGATACGTCCTCTTCGGTGTTGGATTTCAAAGTCATACGCTTGGAGTCGCTCTATCCATCTCGCAACTTGCCCCTCAGGGTTCTTAAACTGCAAAAGCCATTTAAGCGCTGCATGGTCAGTGCGGAGGATAAATTTCTGCCCGTAGAGATATTTATGGAAATGCTTGGTTGAGTTTACAATGGCAAGTAGCTCTTTCCTTGTAGCACAATAATTTCTCTCTGATTTTGAGAGTGCTTTGCTAAAATAAGCTACTGGCACCTCTTGACCATCCTCCTCCTGTGAAAGCACTGCACCAATACCTACATTGCTGGCGTCCGTGTCCAATATAAAAGTTTTTCCCAGCTTTGGATAGTGAAGCACTGGAGTTCCACAGAGCTGTTGCTTCAAATTTGCAAAACTCTCGTTACATTTATCTGACCATATGAACGGCTTTCCTTTTTCTGTAAGTTGATGTAGGCTCCTTGCTATATCTGCAAAACCTTTTACGAATCGCCTGTAGTAGGTAGCTAATCCAAGAAAACTCCTTAATTGATGTTTGTCCTTTGGAACAGGCCAATTTTTCACAGCTCTTATCTTCTCTGGGTCAGTTCTTACTCCTTGTGATGAAACTATATGCCCCAAATATTTTACTTCATTCTTGAATAGAGCACATTTATTCGTGCTGAGCTTCAGTTTCGCATCTCTCAGTCTTTGAAGTACGTCCCGTAAGTTGTTTTTATGTTCCTCGAATGTCCTTCCGATCACAATTATGTCATCTAAGTAGACAAGACATGTTTTCCAGGTTAATCCTCGTAAAACACATTCCATGAGTCGTTCGAATGTGGCTGGAGCATTACATAATCCAAATGGCATAACTTTGAATTGCCATAATCCACTTCCAACTGAGAAAGCAGTTTTGTCTCGGTCCTCGGGATGTATTTCCACTTGCCAGTAACCGCTCTTCAAATCCAATGTGGAAAACCATTGCGCTCCGGAAAGGGTGTCCAATGTATCATCAATCCTTGGTAACGGATAGCTATCTTTTCTTGTTACATTATTTAGTTGGCGGTAGTCCACACAGAATCGGGTGCTGCCATCCTTTTTCCTGACCAAAACAACTGGCGATGTCCAAGGGCTGTTAGATTCCTCAATTATGCCTTGTTCTTTCATGGAATTTATCATATCTGCAACTTCTGGTTGTTGGGCTAATGGTAGTCTTCGTGGTGGTTGCCGAATGGGCCTAGAATCTCCTGTTGTGATCCGATGCTGGACAAGATTTGTTTTGCCGAAATCATCATCATTCATTGCAAATATTTCCGAAAATTCATCGATCATCTCTTTGGCATCGTTGTATTGCTGTTCACTTAAGGCACTAGATGAAAGAAGTTTCTGAACCTGTTGAGTAGTAGCTGGTATACGTATTGCCTCCTTAATATTACTACCATTTTCCAAATTAACAATCTGATAAACAGGCTCACAATTTCCAATTATAGCACCTTCTTTTAGTTGTACCTCATTTTCGGATGTGTTGAGCACTCTGACTGGAATTAATGTTGCGCCTTCTGTCTTCACTAAAGTTTTACCAACGATGATGTTCGATGTTACTTTTGTAGGGTTAGGCTCCACCAGATAGAATCGGCAGGTCCCGATGTCATCAGTAAGCTTTGTCCATACTAGCGTCTCCGAGAATGCAGAGAGAGTCATATTCTCACAGACCATCGTCCTTATTTTTGCAGAATAATCTGTTCCTCCTCCTAGTCTCATAGGAATTTCTATGTTGCCATATTTGAGTATTCATTCTCCGACATTTAAATTTATTTTATATGTGGTCATAAAGTCTACTCCAAGGATGCATTCATCCATTATGTCTGAAACTAGGAAATTGTGAGGAAATAGTAGTTCACCTAGTTGAATATCCAAAGTTATTTCTCCAAAAACTTGTACTGCGGCTCCAGTTGCTGTTCTTAGTAAATATTTGGTGGTATTGTGAAGCCATTTGTTCTTGACAAGATCCGCTCTAATAATTGATCTCGAAGCTCCAGTGTCGATAGTGACAACGCAGTCATTTTTTCCTACACTTCCATATATAACAAGACTGCTATTATTTCTCTGCAACTGGGCTATCTGAATGATGACTTCGGGGCTGTCGACTCTACCAACCAACTTCTGCCCCCCGAAGTTGGTTTTTACATGTTTTCCGACTGCTGGACAGGGGAGCTGATGCGACTAGTCGGTGTTTGATTTCTAGGCTCTCCCCGAATAGCTTGCTCCCTGGCTCGACATCTTTGGCATTCTGTTCTGTCCTCCTCTTCTGGTGATTCTGTTCGACGGCGTTTTCTGCAGTCCCTTTGGAGATGTCCTGGTCTATTACAATTCCAGCATCGCAGAATACCACGTGAAGAATTGCTCTGTGATGGCTGCATTCTATTACAAGTACATTCCTGCACCGAAATTTCTCTCACTCGTACTGCACTTCGGGAAGCTTGCCTGGCAGATTCATACGCTAGTGCATAGGCTACTGCTTCTGCTGTTGATTTCTTTCCTGCTAGCCTCAACGCTTGTTGTAAATTTTGATCTGCAATAGCGTTCACAAATGCTTCTGTTGCCACTTCATTAAGGAAATCCGCATTTACGCTAGAGTATGAGAGATAAGCTAATCTTTCCACATCAGCCTGCAGTTGTTGTAGTGATTCGCCATGCTTTTGAATCCTGTTGCGTAGCTGTAGGCGATATACTTGCTGCATGTGTTCATCTCCATAACGTAACTCTATCGCCTGTACTAATGAAGTATAATCACGTTGCCTTTCTATCGGTATAGTTTGTAAAAGCTCTGATGCAGAACCTCGAAGTGCTAATACCAGAGCTGTAGCTTTGTCTGCATCATTCCATCCGTTTACTTCGGAAGCAGCCTCGAATTGTCTCTTGAAAATATGCCACGAATTTTGTCCATCAAATATTGGAGGTTTCATTCTGCCTGCATTGGATATTTCAATTCCTTCGTGCCGTGGTTGTCGATGCTTCATCTTCTCCAAATCTGATTTGAAGTTGTCAAGCTGTTCGGTCACTTTTTGTTGAATTTCCGCCACTTCTTGCTCGATTCCTTCAATTTTTAAATTTTGTTCGTCTAACGAGTTTTTCAGGAAATTCTTTTGTTCCTCTAAGCGATTTTCTAGACAATTCTCCAGAGAACTCTTTTGTTCATCCAAACGCGTTTCCAGTGATTTCTTCTGTTCATCTAAACGGGACTCCATGGAATTCTTTTGTTCGTCCAAACGGGTTTCCATAGATTTCTTGTGGTCCTCGAGAGAATTCTTTTGTTCCTGGAGAGAATTCTTTTGTTCCTGGAGAGAATTCTTTTGTTCATCAAAACGAGCTTCCATTTTGCTCATTAAAGTACTTAAAAGCTGTTCTATGTTCATTGCAGGCTCTTCCTCAATTTCTGGTTCTTCTTCGAAAACGAATGTCTCAGGATTCTTTTCTTCCTCTATCAAAGGTTGTCTAAGTCGCTCGACTAGAACATTCTTTAGGCCAGTCGTTTGTAATGACCGCTTCCCCAACTCCACTTTCAATTCCTGTATGCGAAGCTCCTCTAGCTTGCGTCCCATTCTTGCGTCTTTTGTAATTCACTCACAGTTTAATATAAAATTATCTTTCGGAATTTTTACACACGATTTCACAAAATTAATCACTCTTTGAACTTCAAATTCAAATGCCACCAATTTATTTCGCGATTTTATTTTACTTCTGACACCAGTTGTTACGAGCGTGGCCTTAGTTCGTTATTTAAAACACAATATTTCAGATATAATTCAAAAGTTCTTTATTTATTTAACTTTACTGTTTACTCTCACAAATTCACAAATAATTATCAAGTCGACTCTTTATTTATCGCTAGTACTGTACTTCTAATTATCGCAATCCAAATAGTTTACTTCGTTCACTTCGCTGTCTGAAATAATACTCGCCTCCTGGATGTGAGCAGCGCCGTATTTATACTCTACGAATTATCCTAGAACCTTCCTGAATATTCCATTCTCCAAACCCAGTTTACTAGGATGTCACTAACCTAAAGTTGTTTCCAATTCCAATAGATGTCGCTTGTATCACTTTGTGGCGCGTAACAATATATATATATATGTTACTAAAACGATAGCCGTATGCACCCTCTAATGTAGCAGAAGAATAAGCGTTAGTTAAAAGAAGCAGAGCAGGGCGGAGGTGGATGTGAACAAGTGCAGGCCAAGAAGTTGTGTCGATTAATATCTACTGTTACACGGTTTTATACCCCTGGCTACTAATGTCTGTTTTTTGTATTCCCATGCAAACTATACTAGTATATAGCTTACTGCATGCTTATCTTGAAGGACTGTACTTCTGCCGTCAGAAACAATCCCTGAAATTTTCGGATCACTTTATTTTTATTGTGCTCCAAGGTTCTATATGCTCCGAGATACACAAAAACCTATGGCATCATGTTAAAATTTTTCACATGATATCCTTCCTTCCATGTTAAAGCTCTGGAATGTAAGACTATATAGTTCGAAGTGGTCTTATTGTTGCTTCTATGTATTTCTCTGTATTCCTCTCGAGTGCATTTTTAGTGTTTGGATTCAGGAAACGACAGCGCTTCAATGAAAAACTTGAAGCTTTCAGCCTTTGTTCGTTTAACTTAAATTTGGTTTTTACTTGAATGTCCTGGAAATTGTACTAAGAACGTTATAGAAGATTATTAGCTTCCAATTACATTAAGGTTAATTACTAGAACTTTTTGATTTTAATCGACTTTGCAGGAAATTTGATTATCATGAAAATATGCGCATCTGTATCAACACAAGTCATGTGAAATTGATAAGGACAGTCTACATAGAGTTGAAAAGGTTATCGCACTCTTTGCAAAACTTATTTTGATGGCCGCAGTCGAGAGTCCATTAAAAGACGCTTATTAGATTATTATTAAATCGGAAGCGTTTTCAGCAAAGTCTGGACCTACAGAAGAATTATGTTTCATAGTTGAATATCATCTGTAAAAAGATTAAAATTGCAGTTTTTTTTTTTATATTATTAAGCCAAGCTCAGGGGATACCCTATGATGCAAAGCACAGCATGGCAGGAAGGAGATAGGGAAAGGATTAGGGGATATGAGGAAAGTGGCGGAGGTGCCGATGTATGTCGCCCTTAAACTTCCGCAGATTGTATGCCGGAGGAAAAACAGAAGATGGTAAGCTGTTCCACATTCGCACTGTTCGGGATAAAAAAGCATCTCGGAATTTTACTGTACGGCCGAAAGTAATTTAAAGGGTTAAAGGATGTGCGCGGTTTGCAGCGCGAGTATTGCGTGCAGGAATCATTCTACAAGGGATTAGACTAGATATTTCATCAGAACATTGACCATGCATATAGCGATAAAGGAGCGAAAGGCATCCAACATTGCGGCGGTGCTCGAGTGAGTCGATATGACAAGTTATTGCCAAATCGCCAATGAGCTTGAAGGCTCTCTTTTGGACAATATCCAATGAAGCTAAGGCTGTGCGACCAGCCCCGGCCCATATATAGGAGTTGTATTCCATTCTAGGTCTAATGTAGGACTTGTAGAGGAGCGCTAGATTTGACGGGCTGAAATATTTCTTACACCTTTTCAGAAATCCAGTTGGGTAGAATAATGGAATTAAATAAAAAAAATAAATAAAAAACAATAATGGACCAAGAATAGAACTTTTCGGGATTCCATTAAACTTTCTGAATTCAAACCATAATTCGAATTTATTGATATTGTAGCAGAAAAAAGACCTCAACATCTCTAGGTGAAATAAAAAGGAAGCCTTTATAAACACTACATCCACTCGCCTTGACATGTCGACGATCCATTCAGATCATTTGAATCTTCAATTAAGATAAATTTAGCTTCTAGGCTTCCCTGTTCGCTATAAAATACTGGCGATAAATTATTCTAAATGTTTTGGAGGGCAAAAGTGTTATATAGAATTGCAAATTGCCACTATGCTACTTTAAGATGTAATAGGTATTGACTGTCTACTCTTTTTGTGAAACTTGGGCATTTGGAATTCAAAATACATCGCCTTTTCATGGTTATCATACAGATGCAAAATTAAGGTTGGCTAAGAAATCATAGTTTTCAAAATACTGAAAATAAATAAATCCCAGAGAAAATATCCAGGATACATCACTTCAATTATTTGGAAAAGGGTTGGAGTCGAAATGCTAAAATTACGGAAATTGTATACTCATCCTCCCACAATTTGAATACCCGAACTAATTATCTCGGAACTATAAATCTTGTACCTCGAAGTCCACGAATTATAAATCCCTGTACTCGAAATTTCGCACCGCAAAATCTAAAAGTCCAATATCCCTGAATGCTGTAAAATTTAAAAACAAAAATAGCGGCCCCAGTTTTTATTTTCATTTTCTTCAGGATTCCGGGATTTTGTCTTTTGCTATTCTGACTTTCGAATTTTAAAATCAAAAGTCGCCATATTTATACTCGGATAAAGGCTTTTTCACTTAAATCAGAGCCTTAGAATACGTGCGTACAACATATTCTATCCTATATAGGATGATTATTTTCCCTGTGAAACCTGGAAAATATGGACACAGTTAGCATCACTGAAGATAAGTCGTTTTTATATACAAATCATTTGATGTTAGTACATACTAGCTGTAAAATCTAAACGGAGTCCCTTTCTTCTCAATTCTCACCGTGATACTGCTTTTTAGTAATATATTTCCGGGATCTTACAATTTCGAAATTTTGAGTTACAGAGTTATAAGCTAATATTTTTGGAAAAAACGGTAGAAATGGGGTGGATATAAAATTCCTGAATTGAGAATCGCGAATGAAATTTCCCCGAATACAAAATAATACTACTGTTTCAGAAGCTATGGGCTCAAGACTGGGATGAAACTCTCCCACCTATGTTAATGGTGGTCAATGGTACCAACTACGAGAAAATTTAAATAATCTCAGCTCATTGAAAATAGCTTGGTGGATATACATAGTGTGGTAATAGAAATTGCAAGTTGTACATGGTTTTTCTGATGCTTCAGAGAAACTGTGCTCCTGCAACCTATTTGAGGACAGATATTGTATGTAATTGTTTGACAGATGCTACGGTTATTCTGGCTTGTTTGTCAAATACGCGAAGACATTGGAAAACGTTCATAGGAAATCGAAGTGCTGAAATCCGGGACGTATTGTCAATGGAATGTTGGCAACACATCAACTCTACAGTTAATTCCAGACGCCGTCAGAATTGATTAATAATCATCAGTTATGGTAAAACGGTCTATCCGTTCTGTTAGATAGTACATTTGTAATTCGATCTTAAATTGATGATGATCTTAAAAATACAATTGACGCCGAAAGCAGAACAATTACATTACCAGCAGTCATTCTTGATGTATCAGATAACTTTATCTACTGGTTTCATTCGTAATACAGCTCATCAGAATCACAGCATGGTGTGGAAGCTTCGTTTTGAATTTCATAACACCGAAAGCACATCGCAATTTAGGGTTACTCTCAGTTGAAGGACTTAGGAGCGCCACAGCAACATGGGCCAAGATGTCGTAACGTAAGAGCCTTACAACTAAAATTCGGCAAATAGAAACAGCACATCCGATCAGCAGGAAAAGTAGCTTAATTTCACTGCATCCATTCATAGATGATAAAGGAATTCTACGAGTTGGTGGAAGGATACAGACATCCTCCCTGTCAAACCATCAGCGACACCCATTGATTCTGCATAAATTTCACCGACTCAGCGATTTGATAGTATTGGATTTACACATACGTCTTTGTATTATAGTCAACAATAACCACTATGCTTATTGTTCAAACAATACTGTAATTGGGGCACGTCAACCTGTTCGGCGTTATATGCATAAATGTGTAACTTACGCGAAACATCGAGGTCACACCTATCCCCAAAAAGCGAGCAATAGAAGAGGTCTTTACTGCAACATATTTAGCGACAATGTGGTGCAGATCTACAGCTACAAGAACTTCAACAATTACTTCCATCAAGAAAACACAACAAGCGAGTAAATGAGATGTTGAGTGAATACAGCGTTCGGTGACACATCTCACCTTCTCATGCTCCACATTTTTGGGGTTTGCGGGAGGCCCTGAGGCCATGAAGTTCCACTTACGAAGAATAATGGGTAGCGCAATCCTTACCTTCCAGTAGTTTCCAACGCCTTATGTCAAATAGAAGTGCGTGCATGAGTTCCCGACCACTTTCACCAAAATTAGCAGATATGGATAAGCTGTAATCTCTTAATGCTGACAGCTTTTAATCAGCCGATCCATATTCTTAGTATCAGAGAGATTTCAATTGAAGGATGTGAGGGTCAACATGGTAGAACGCTGGCAATACACGCAGCGCTTTCATCAAGACTTTTGGCGTCGATAGAGTAAATAATAGCTGTGTTCTTTTGGTTCCATGCAGTGCACTGCAGAACACAGGAGATTGCGAATAGAATTGACTTGTAGAACGCATAGAAGTAGAACATTTTTTGAAAGTATAGACAGAATAATCAAGGTGCCATGACTTTAATTCTTACAAAACGTTAAACCTGCCAAATTTTGCCTCGAAGTCTATCAAGTTCTATTTTGCCATTTTGCAAGGATTCAAGTAATGGCATATGATCATTTTCTCTACACTTTCAAAACCTTTGTATTTCTATGCATCCTATGAGTCAATTCAATTCGCATTCTCCTGTGTTCTGCAGTGCACTGCACGGAACCAAAAGAACACAGCTAATATGTACTTAACTGCAACAGTACGTCATAAATGGCGAAGTGCGGTCTAGAACTCTTCGGTAGGGGAATTTGAGTTAATCAAGGACGACCTTCCACCAGTTTGTCAGTGGTCTCTCTGATGCATCACCGAAGTTCTTCCTGGAAAGGATAACATTATGGGTACATGTAATATCCATCAAAACCGCTTACGGAATTGAGGAGAGGACTACCGTAAAGCTTTATCCATTACCAGTTGAATGTACTGTTTTGCTTTCACTCATTACTTATAACTTGTACAATTTTATATATGGTAGTTGCTTCTAGTTTGCAGTAGCGCATTGACTTTAACGAAGACTTTCGCCATAAGCGGTACAACCAGATTTGCCGTGCCAATATTTTAAGCCTTCTCAATAAGAGTTGTTTCTTAATTCAATGTTTTATTTTGTACGCATTAACAGAACCCGGCCCTGTTCACAATAATTTCAACATCTATCGCAAATAACTAGGATTACCATGATATTCTAGCCAAGCGCTTCATGAATATCGGTGGCAAACCTTATAGTAGAACGTTCTTCAACATACTCAAAGATATGAGTTGATTGAGGAGTTTCTGCAGGGCTTGCGCTAAAAGTTATTTGCTTGTTCCAATTTTCTGTTTATTAATTCAAAAATTACTTGGATAATACAATTTTAGTAAAGTAAAGCAGATAAAACTAAAAAAATTGTAAAACGTAAATTAGTCAAACACTAAAATGCAAGATCAACTCGCAACGTTCCTTATAGTAAATTTGATCTTTTTTTCCAGGAAGCGTCCTCCTACTCTAGGTCTAGACTAGGGTTATTTTTGTTGACTATACGTTAGTTAGACTAATCATCAACTTGAGGTTAGGTTAACCTATTCGTACACAATTAAGTTATTGGGAGAAGAAAAAAACTATTCTTTACAAAATCGTAGTAAAACTACTCCAAATAAATCATTTTGGCTAAAGTTTTTTTTTTTTTGAGAATAACACGTTTTAGTGTGTACATTTTAATGCACATCAAGTGATATTTAATAATATTTATAAGATTTTTTTCCGATATTGGAGACCTTCGGAGAAAAAATTTAATAGTGAAGTAAGTTAAGAAAAACTTTTTTTTTATACCAAAAGCAATGTATTTTATTAATTTTTTTTAAACTTCAGCAAAAAATAAAGAATTCATGGAAAGTACAAGTAGTAAAATTAATAATAATTTGAATGCGTCCTAAATGAAGATATTATATTTAAATAAAAAAATAAGAGGTCAATGATTTTTTGTTTTTCAATAGTTATCCATTAAAAGCCTCGAAGACTTACATTTTCAGCAATAAAAATTAGTTCTTCCTTCCAGATCGTCCAGCTTCACAATTCATTTTGCTTCGCTTGCCTTCTTTTTTGCCATCATGAAAGCGTCAAGTTTATCGAATTGCACATCCCTTGTTGGTCTTTGTTCGTTTGATCTCTCTGCCTTTTTTGCGCACGGACCCGCTGAATTATTGCTACCACATGGTCGACCTGTAAAATAAATAATTTCCATATTAGAGAATAGAAGAATTCTTAAGAACTTTTATTTAATGATTCTAAATTAAATCACAAATACAAGAAGAAAAAACACCGCCTCGTCCGGGGTTTGAAACCGGGACCTTCCGCTTGCCGGGCGACTGCTCTTACCACTGAGCTAACGAGACAGATGATTTTCCCTCTTGCATTTATCAATTTTATAATTAGCCTACTAAGCCACGTTTTTTTTTTCTTCTTGTATTTGTGATTTAATTTAGAATCATTAAATAAAAGTTCTTAAGAATTCTTCTATTCTCTATCTTGACCGATTCTAACAAGTGTAGGCTCGATTCCAGTCTGGGAAAAAATTAAAAATTTCCATATTATAGTTGTTTACCCCCTTTTACATTGCGCCTGGTCCAATGTCTCATTATTTCTTGATTTCTCTATTCTGTCCAACTGGAGGCGAGGGCAAAGCCCAGAAAATGTATGAGCATCCGAAGTGTCAATTTTTTGGATTTAATAAAAACTCGATAATATGATATCAATTGATCGAGAAGATCTGCTACTTCTCATATTCCCATGTTATTATTCAGCTGGACTATTTCGGGTCTGCTAATATTTTCACATTGCTAACTTTTTTTATTCTTATTTATTTCTTTGCGCAAAATTTTCTCTTCGAACACAACCAAAATTCGATGCTAGATGTACTGGTTTATTATCCTGCCATTTTACAACTACGATTACACCATTTCTGCTGACAACCTGATCCCATGAAGCACTATTCTTATCATCAAGTAATTGCGCATTTGCAAATGGATGAACACGTGTTGTACCAGCTGCATTAATTCCCTTTTGTTTCAAATACTCTAATAAGTGATAAGTTGTAAAGAAATTATCAAAAAATAACGTATATCCTTCAGTTGACAAAGTTTGATGACGGCTGATGCTCAAAAACTAACGTACTTGATAGCAGCCCAGTTGATGGCCCCTGGTATAGGAGAAAGTCGTATTGAATAACTGATTTGCCGGCGAACACATAAACTTTGATGCCCCATGGATTTAGCTTCTCTTTTATATATTGTTTTGTTGACAATTGGCCTGTAGGTATATGGTATAATTTGCTCGTCAGCAGATAGCACCACTTCAACTGGAAGTTATAGACATTGATTTCTCATAGCTCCTATGACAGGCCGAACTTTGAAAAGATTGTCTTTCTTGTAAGCTGAAATTTCCAAATTATTTACGCAATGTAAATTGTTTCGCAAATGACAAAATCTCTTCATTGTCATGTTATTTCTAAAGCCTTGAATGCCTAGAGCGGAGTTCCAATATAGACGTGGTATATGACAGCTACAAAGATGCTATTCAAATGTGTAAGCCAAGCAATTTCTTATTTCCTTATTGTCAGTGGGCTTGATGTTGCTGATATTGTCATGCTCTGTATAGAAGTTTGTATGAAATGCACATGTTTGATAAGGTTCATCACTAAAATACTGCGCAAAATACTCAGGCGGTAATTTTTTTATACATTTATTTGCGCTGTTCAGTGCGTCCGGAAAAAGCTTTGGGTTCGCACTGTATTGGCGTCTACTCCACTGAATATTAGCTTTGGGTCTCAGTAATAATTTCCAAAGAACCATATTGATGCCGCTTGCAGTAAGCCGAGCACCTAATGGTAAAATATCATCCTCACACTTTTCACATTTATAGCCCATTTTTACACATTGATCTATATTAGTACCGGCAAAAATATCGCCTAAATCAAACTACAAACTTGCATATGTGTGAGGAGAAATCTCATCTTCGCACTCAAAATCTGAGTCGTTTAGCAATTCGTAGATTTCTTTACTCTTCAAAGTTCATGAGGAAGCCATTTTTACGGTGAAACTGTAAATGTATGATCTACTGTTAGAGTTCAGTATTTCATGACGAATTTCTAAAATTTTTAAATATTTTCGAATCAATTGCTTCGGTTTCCACACTACTGCGCACTTTTTTCAAAAGCATAACACAATAATTTATAACAATATTCATTTAAATGTACATTGACGTAGGAATAAAATAAAAATAAGATACGTTTTGTATTTTAACTAATTAGTTATTAGATTCTCTATGCAACATAGTGATGATATTTTCAGAAAAAACCAATAAAAATTCAACTAAAAAAATATATAGACAGGTACTTATCAACTGCTTTTTAACACGATGTGAACCGCGTGAAGTTATCGTAAAAACCGCAATGGATGCGTCACATTTGGCGGCCACATGAACACGCAAGCAATTTAAGTAGTCATATAGAATGCAACGTTGTATAAATTAAATTGAGATAACAAACAATTAAGTTATAAGATGCAAAAAATTGATGTACATTATAATGTACATTTGGCACGAATGGGTTAAGTATGCAGCTGCGGAATTACTATAAGTATGGGAATTCCCATTTATTTTTTCCAAGCCGACAGTAAGCATTATCTTGGATACATTTATGGTAGCCATCCACCCTTGGTTAATTATCTCTACACTCTATCAAATTTGAACCCGGTCCACCAAACATGCCCCAAGTAAATGCCAGATACAGATACAGATATCGCTCAAGCGAAAATCAATATACATAAATCAAATATAATAGGCTACAGTTTATCAACCCCTTAAAGAATTGCTAAACTAAGTTATTTATTAGTTGCATGCGAACCACGTTAACAAAGCAACAAGTTTATAAACTCAAATTATGGGAACATAAATTAACATTGAAAATTGAGGAAATTGTCGAATCACTGCATACAGCATAATATGAAACTAGTATAGAAGTCATTCTACAAAACCCAAAATCTGTTCAAATTCAGTCGTGTTCACCGAAAATCAAATCGATTCGCGTTTCGACCCTACATTTATTTTATACAGTAGCTAATGTAGGCCTCATTCTGATCGAACAGATATAAATGGCAGGAAAAGTGCTTTAATGTGTAAACGAGGTTAAAAGGGTAGTTGATGCGAATTGGGGCTAAATAAAAGGAAACATGCTGGAAAATCATGAGGTTTGTCAGTCAAATCCATAGATATGTTTATTGCACAATAAAGTAATTTAAATGGACAGAACAAGAACCCCCATCTCCAGAAACACTATAGTAACAATTGACAATTTGGCTTCTGTCGTGCTATGTACCTGTTATGTGGTTTTATGTATTGGCAAGGGGGATGGGAAGAGCAAATTTAACTTTTTCAAAAGGGGAAAGTTTTGATATGCAGATTCATTCGGAGTGCATCTTCCTCCGACATACATATATAAATCTGATGAGACTCCTCGTTTCGTTTCACTTTAGGGATACAATTGAAATTCCATTTACAAGAGATTAGATTTAAATTTTTGTTCATTCGTTCGTCCATTCATTTTCTCCCATGTTAAACCTTTAAAAGTTCTTAGTGTGTTGGAAAATTGCAGTTTACATACATGCCACACCTATACAAGTATCACAAACATATGTGAAAATGTGTAATCCGATTGAAAAGTAAAAAAGGTGCAATTTAAATAAATTGTAAATTCTTTAAGCTCCTTAAAAATGGAAAGTTTAGAGCTTTAACCAACCGCTTAATTTTAATATCACATGTGACTTTACCTTCTCTTTCTTCCTTTAAGTAGGAATACCTTTTACCTTTGCTAGCAGCAATAAGAGCATCAAATTTACATCGTAACCATGAATTACAGAAGACGAATAACTGGTGTAATTTTTCTAATTAAAAAAAAAAAGATTCGGTTCGAAAGTTGCGTATTATTTTTTCTTTGTGTATCCTTTCCAATGATAAATAGACACTAACTAAATGTGCAGGATAATTACGAGACAAACAGATAAAGAATATCTGGGGTTTTGCCTGTAATTAAAATGCTTTATGCAGCTATGAAAGTTAAGATAGATTAAGGAAGACCATGAAGAGTATAGCTGATCCTATGAAACTTTTACTTCTCTAGATTGTAATAAGTATAATGTGTAGTGGATTCGTAATTCAAAGCTGTGTAAGAAGAAATTAATTCACCAGTTCCTTTGGAAGTTTTTTCGAAGATTTTGGGTCCCATGATGAGTTTTTTTCAGTTCTCCCATTTAAGGGGTGCGGCCAGAGAGCCGAACCCTAATGGATCTTCTGTTCTTATTCTCCTGCCATCCAGTTAGGGCTAGTTTACCGGACGTTTGATGAAGTTGCAAGGCTTACCTAGACTTTGGAGTTTTTGGGGAGCAAGTTCTGCGAATTCGCAGAATACTTTCTCTGCAGATTTTATTTCTTCGTTGCAAAATAGGCATTTGCCGTTGTGGTCTTGCCCATTTTCAGCCGCATACACCGAAGTGGTTAATGGGCAGTCATTACGCCAAGGAATAGCCTGATCTGGTGCTTATTCCAGTTAATGACTTTTGTAAGGAAAGTTAATCAGCTTCTTTGTGTGTCTTTGCCCAGGTCGGTTCTGCCATTTGTAGCGTATACCCCTTACGCTACCCTTTTTTCTTCCTCCCTTCGCTCTTTTTCTTTTTTGGCTTCTCTACCTTTTGTAGAGAAACCCTCATAATTCTCCCAGGGTACCTGAAAAGGGGTGAAAAAGTATACAAATAACAACCCTGAAAATAAAAAAAATTATACATTTTTGAGATGTAGCCCTATGCTACTTCTCCATATTTTATCCATCCTGCAAAGAAAGTATAACAAAATCCCTGAAATGAAGGAACATTATACAGGAAAAATTCTGCAAGACGTGAAAACATAAAGTAGAATGCGGCAACGCAACTAAAAACCTCTTCACTCCCAAATCCACCTGAAAACCCTAAAATCATAAATCAGGCATCAGCGCAAGAAAAATTTCCAAGCAAACACCGTTCGTCATCAGAAATTCCAACGAACGAACGGCAACTCGCCCAGCTGTAAGACATCACGCGATACTAACACGCCATGCATTACAGCAAGCCCGACCGAATTTCTCAGAAAAAATTTTCGCTACCCAGCAAATTGCTTGTACCAACGATTCTTGCCTGTAGGTCGAGAGAAAACGAAAAATTTTCGGGATTCAACGAACGAACAAAAAAAGATCGGCTGCAATGTGAGGAGACTGTGTGGAGTCGGGATCAGTAGATTTTTGAACGTTGACGTGAAAACAAGAGTTGCGCGGACAGTGTATTTTGGGGTTCCATGTTTAAAGAAATTGTCCTTTCTTCCGTTTCGTGGCGTTTTCCTTGCGTAGGCAAGACAAAGTTTTCCGGGAAATTCAGTACAAGGACTGAACGTTGATTTGCATTTTCGCATTGTAATCGAGAGAAATTTTCCGCGAAAACGCGATAAGTGCGTGTGTTAAATCTATACATAGCTAGTGGCAAATTGATATTTTATTCGTAAAATTACCGGCACTATCAGTTCAGCTTTTTCTGAAACTATAGTAGAATGATGAACAAATAGTGCGTGTGACAAAAATGTATATATATATATATATAAATTGAATGTTATTCTTGAAAGTACCTGCGTTATCAGCTGAAGTTTTCTGGAATTATAATAGGATTACATATGAATAGTGCGTGTGATGAAAACATAGATACCTACTGATAAATTGGATTCTATTCGTTGAAGTACCTGCGATATCAGCTGTGATTGTCCGCAATTATAAGGGGATTATATATGAATAGTGCTGCGAATAAGAATATATCTGTATAAATTGTAGGTTATTCGTTAAATTTACCTGCGTTATCAGCTGAAGTTTTCTGGAATTATAATAGGATTATATATAAATAGTGCGTGTGTTAAAAAAATATACATACCTACTGACACATTGAATTTTATTCATTAAATTTACCTGCGTTATCAGCTGAAGTTTTCGGGAATTATAATAGGATTATATATAAATAGTGCGTGTGTTAAAAAAATATACATACCTACTGACACATTGCATTTTATTCGTTCAATTACCTGTGTTATCAGCACAGATTGCCTGAAATTGTAATAGAATTACATATGAATAGTGCGTGTGATGAAAACAGACATACCTACTGATAAATTGGATTCTATCCGTTAAAGTACCTGTGTTATCAGCTGTGATTGCCTGAAATTTTAATAAGGGCACATATGAATAATGTTGCGAATAAAAATATACATAATCTACGTAAAAGCTGAACTATAGTCGTGAAATTACCTGCGTTATCAGTTTAGCGTTCCTGGAATTATAATAGAATGATGAATAAATAGTGCGTGTGACAAACATATATGTATATACATATATACCTGCGTATAAATTGAATGTTATTCATTAAAAATACCTGAGTTATCAACTGAAATTGTCTGAAATTATAATAGGATTAGATATGGACAGTGCTGCGAATAAATATATATATATATCTACGACGTATAAATTGAATTATAGGTATTAAAAGTACCGGCGTTATCAGCTGAGCTTTCCTGAAATTATAATAGAACGATGCATAAATAGTGCTTAGAAAAAATATATATATATATACACTTACGTTTAAATTGAATTAGGTTCTTTGAACTTCCCTGCGATATCAGTTGGGACATTTCCGTTTACCTCCGATACAATTCAGGTTAAGGGGCAAAGTATAGGAGGGTTTGGAAAGTGTTAGGGAATTTTAGAGGAACTTATTTGAGATTTTATTTCTCACCTGTGGAGTCCTATTATGAACTGAATTGTTGGTGTATGTACGTGTTATCATTTTTAAGAGCCTGAAATTACCGAGAAAATTTGGAAAATTTAGAAGAGCTTAAGGAGTATCCTGTAAATTTGTGTGAGTTGCTCACCTGTTGGGCTCATTAATGAACTATATTATTAGTGCGTGTACATATTATCCCGACAAAGTGGCTGGCAGTACGAACAGAAAATCTATGAATCCGGGGAACTTTAGAAAATTTTCGTGAGTTTTCTTACATTTCTCTGTTCTTGTTTTTTGTTGCTTTTGAGCATATCGTTCACCGTCAACCTCTGAAGTCAAAAGGAAATATTGGAAGGCTCGAGGAAGCACAAAAAAATGACCCAAATTGTTGCTCAGCAGTGGGCCTAATCCACGAACTGGATTCCTTGTGTATCATCATACACAGTAACATTCTTAATACCTGGAGAAGCAGAAGGTTTTACTACGACTCAGGAATATGTGAAAGTAAGGTAACCTCTATAAATGTAATCGGTTTAATTTACATGGAAGACCCTTCTGGTCATATCAACTTCGGCTATAGTTTCTAGATTTTGCGTTTGGCTTAACGACACATATTAACAAGATTAAAGTAGAGTAAAAAATAAAATACATACATCTATATTTATACATATATAGGTTTGCACAAGTATAGCCCTTTTCTTCTAAATTTGTTTGCATGCTCTAACCCATTTTTTTGAATAAGTTTCATCAGATAGGGCTCGAGCAAGCTAGGTAGGTAAGACACACTAAGTACAAGTTTTTTTTATTCTATCTGCCGCAAGGCAATTTTGTAAAAACAGCTAGGTAGGACGAATATAAGTTTTCCAAGATTGTAAAGTAATTGTGAACTGCAGTCGCCATAAAACCCCGTTATGAGGTCTTTATAAAATTTTGAAATATCACGAAGCGGTTCATATTTATTCCCCCTAATTTATTTTTTTCTTTTATCTCTCCCCTTTTTTTTTGCTTGATCCTCATTTCAGTTGCTCAATAGCAGAGTCGGCCGATATGTTCGAGTAAGATCCCAATTGGAAGGCGGCGGCGCCATGGGGTGAGAAGTCGGAGCCCACACATATACGCATATGATGGGGCTAAGAAGCTCACACTGACTGCGACGTCTTAGCCAGGGTGGATGGGGGCGATGGGCCGAATCTAAGTCCAGTCAGGACTCCACCTCCATTAGGAGTCCACGTTTTCTCTCTCTCTCTCTATTGCTCTCGGCGTCGAACTCTCTCCGGGTGGACAAACATTTGTACGGCGTTGACCTTCTTATATTTCAGCACTGCAGCGCTGGTAGTATTATAGTTAATATAAACTCTTCTTTTCAGATTTGCAGTTGTACCAATGGAGGCGAAGCACTATAAGACGTGGAAAGTTTTTTTTTTTGGTCTGTCCGTCCGTCTGAAGTCCGGCAAAGATGATTCAGTTTTTTTTCTCCTTCATTACTCACTTCGCACAGCAATCGCGGAACAGACATTAAAAAATTAAAATTAAACTTACATACTAAAAACACAAACTCACACACTTTTTCCCTCGTTGATAACATTCCCACGATCAAAACCCTCGAGAATACTTCCCAAGCCATGAAACAGAAATCTATATGTGCGCGTTCGGAGTAATTAAATAGTTTTGATAACAAAGTAACCTTACCATTTTACGCTCAATACATCTCAGCTGAGTGATAATTGCATGTGTGTATGTGCAGCCGTAGTCCGAATCTGTAGGCAGCTACATTCGATATCATCAGCCCACGGCATCCCATGACGGCAGAGCAACATTACAATGATTACTCAGCTGAGAATTTTTGTTTGAGGAATCGTAGTCATTTGGTTAAGATAATTTTTTTTAAATAGCTTTGTTAGGAAAGGTATGAAAATTTTATTCCGGTTCGGAAGATAAGAAAGCAAGCTTAAGATTATCACAACACCATTTTTCTGTATGAATAGTAGTTTAGGGCGGACGAGCTATTCAAATCAAACTTTTGTCAATTTTACATAAGAACACTGCAAATATTTTAGAATGTAAGGACTACGCTGGGCCTAGCATGGTGTAGGGAGGGAGTCTGTTTCATGCCTTGTGAAGTATTCTCGAGGGTTTTGCCACGATGCATACGATTTTTAAAAAACAACAAACACAGCTGAAAGAAATAAAGGCAAAAAAAGAGGGGCATTAGTAAAATCACTAACAAAATATCAAAAGTCTCAGATTATTTCAATCTGAGACTTTAATTATAACTACAACTTACGCTACATTAAATCGTCCCACGATGTTTCAGCCATCCTAAGGGACCAAACAATCTGCAAAATAAATGGGAAAACAAATCATTAATGAAATAAATAACATAAACATTAAAAAGAATGTAAACACTTACCAAAACATCTGCCATGAACCACTTTGACATTTCCAAAATGGCAGCTCATAGCATAGAGAAAATATTCCGATTAGAGCTATGATGACGCCATTTGTGGACCAAATGTATGGAAATTCATACAATGACGCGGGCGTCATTGGCATTGCCACCGGCAGACACAATTTCTATTGTGTTTCTGCCTATAAATAGCGAGCTACTGGAAGTAGCAATTCACTCTAGTTTTGATTGAGCCACAAGGCAGATCGGCAGTACTGAAGCCATATTAAGCCTTGATTAACCAAATATAAGGGAAGTATTGTACCCTATATTACTAACCATTTAATTAATTCTTGATAATATTCAAATTTTCTAAAGTTTTCAGCATCCCAGTGGGAGTTCTGATCCCAGCCATAACCCACATGAGCAGTTGTATGACGCTCATTCTGTCATCCCAAACCCAGTTTTTAATAATTTAATTAATAATTATTCTTTTTTCTGATCCACAGATTAAGGAATAAATATCGCCAGTGGAGGCCCTAAGAACAAAAATATATTTTGAATTTATTATTTAGTAAGTTAATTGAATTAAGTGAATTTTGAATTGAATTAGGGTTAAGTAACTGAATTGCCTAGCTTTAAGAATTATTTTGTGATAGAATAAATTAGTGAATTTTTGTTATTTGAAAAAACGCCTGTCTTGTCATTTCTAAAATCGGCACTTACCCCTTTTTATGCTAAGCCCATATTGGGACTTAACAAGCATCAAGGGATGTGGGTGGCAAGAACCACTCCAAGGCGGCTGACCGCTAGCGGCAATATGCTGTGCGGCCACCCATATTAATCTCAAGATGATTTTGCAACAAGAGGTGTCGATTGCAGCACCTATCTGTATTCATGGCATGTAGGTAGGGCTGACAATGGGCGCGCTCTTCGCTACAATGGCGCCCAAATTCGGTTTTCTTTTGATCTTTACTCAAGCTTCTCTTGACTAAGATGCAAATTTTTCTTTCTTTCGTTTTCTCGGCTTTAAGTTTTTTTTTTGGTAAAATTCTAACGTTGATATTCACACCTAGCCAAAAAAAATTTTTTTGTAGATCTATCGACACTATACTTTAAAAGTTATGTCGCTAGTTCCATATCGTTTTGTCTCGTCTTCAAGCTATTCAGTAGTCATTTCCGTTCACTTTCCTCCCAATTTCGATTTGTTCAAATAAGTTCTATATTGCGTATTTCAATTCATTTCTAATGAAAGTCTTATCGTCAATTTAAACATGCTAAGGCGAGTTGTCCACCACTGGCACGTTTGGTCTACGCAGAGCTAGCTTTTTCTCCCGTAAGGCTCGTTGCTTTCGTGGTAGTTCCTTTTTAGCTCTCGTTAGATCCGGCTTTGGAGGCTGGTGAGATGGCTCGTGATTTCGCTCCATTGGTGCAACCACGTAAATCTCGTCTAATCACATTCAAATAATTTATGCATTTTTATTCCTTTTTGAATTTTATAACCTCCATGATGAAGTTCCATCTTCCACGGTAGGTAGCAGGTTATGTACGCTAGGCGTAATTTCCGAGGCTAATGCTTCAGCCCGCGAACACTGGGGAGATGATCAATCACCGAGAAAGGCTTTCCACATTTAAAGAAGCATGGCCATAGTTCAGCTCCGTCGCTAAGTTGGTGACGGCGTTCACCTCCTGATTCTACGGTATTACGGTATCCTTGGCAATGGGCTTGAGTTGGCAAGGCTTACAATTTTCACATCGCTTTGAAAAGCTGGTTCATAGTTTTTTTTATCTCGAAATGTTGCTACTCCTTCGTCAGTGCCTGTCGTAAGACATCATCAGCACCGGTAATGCATGATGATCTGATGATCAGTGGACAGTGAACGTTGTATGCGAAGCATGCTTTACTAGCCTCAGCTCCGTTCACAGTTGCTGGTTCCAGGAAGAGGACAGTATTTCTTTTTATATTTGTGGGAGTAATTACAGTGATTCGTCCATTCGGGACATGACGGCTGATGGTTCGTTTTTATTATATTTTATTTTTTTTTGGTATCTCATTACAAAACAGCTACTGCTTCTTCCTGAGTATTGGTAGCCACGGAACAGTCGATCAGCTGCTCCTGATTCGGCTTGGCCCACTGCCTCGGTAAATTGACGAGCTAAATTCGTCTTTACGACACCGGTCTTTGCTCGAGCGGTGGAGTTGGCCAACTTGTCTTAGTTCCTTCATCGCTAACTAATTCCATTTTTGTGACCAGCCCGGGGGGTTGGACAAAGAGAGTTGGAGAGAGAGATTGAGAACGATTTGTTTTGTTCCAGTTCGCAGCACTGGATTGTTGAAAAGTTGTTGTGGGTGTCTGTTCGGATGGACCGCTGCATGGCCAAACCACCTCCGTCGTATGATTTAGCATTTTGAATATTAGTACGAATAATGTCTAGATCTTCCTCTTTGGATGCACAATAAAGTAATATTTTTGAATTTTCATTTGAATATATATATAGTTATATACGCATAAATTTGTTACGAGTAATTTCAAGATCTTCCTCTTTGGATGCACAATAAAGTAGTATTTTTGAATTTTCATTTGAACATATATAGTTATATACGTATATATGCATATAATATACCCGCACAATAGTTGTTTCTTCTTTAAATCTACAATAAATTTATTATTTTGAATTTTCACTGAGCTGAGATAACAATAGAACGCACACGTCTTAAATCTTCTTTTGCGTTTCACAATAAAGTAGTATTTTTGGAATTTCCTTTCGAACATATATATATATGCGAATATCATACACGCACATAATATAGGTACTCCTTCGTTAGATCTATAATAAATTTATCATTTTGAACTTTCTTTGAATTGACACATTCACTGGCATACCAGCTTAATACGCGTTATACTATTCTGGATTTTCTGTCGAACCTGCATACCAATATACGCACCAGTTATAGACCTGCCTCTTTAAACATACAACAAGGGTGTTATTTCGGGTTTTCCGCCGAAGATATACATACATATTCATATACATATACACGACTATATGTAGTATGCGCAGGAATTAAGAAAGTTATCCTTTGCTGTCGATGAGGAGCAGTACTCTTTCTCGTTCGACTTTGCACTACTCATGATCATTACTTTTTTGTCAGACATTGGTACTTGCGTACTTATGTAAGAGTGTGTTCGTCAAGCTAGTTCTGTTGTGTACAAGCATCTTGCAGACCAGTTCCTCAGTTCCAAGTATATTGGCGAGTCAGTCAGTTCAATAATTTTCGTACTTACATACACAGTTAGCAGTCTTTGTGGTAACTCATTTACGTACTCGTAGATAAGCACATTCGTGTCAGATAGTTCCAACATACTAGACAGTACACGTTCCCTATTTGCGCGATATCGGTACAATTCCTAACTTAAATTTCTACCGCAAAGGGTCATTTTCAAACTGGTGGAATATGGACTTTAACTACCTATCCCCAGACGAGATGGCGGTCGAGTATAGTGTGCGCAACATCGACTCATCTCACGAGGACGCTCGAGAGGAGCTTCAGAAGGCTTTTGAAGCCGAGCAGTTAGTTCCTAGCAAAGAGGCGCAAAAATCACATGCTCACAAGAATCCCGCGCGGGATGTCGAATATCTCAGCAGCCGAGTGGAAGCTTTGAGGTATGACCTCTGTTCAAACTCATTATCAATAGCCATAGATATACCTTAAGATATCATAACATTTTTATTATGAATTATATTCATAATCTACACAGCAGAATTCATTGTAAATTTTTGAAATTTAACTCTAAAATGAAACTAATTTCTAATAGCCAACCATAAGTAATTCACACAAGATAATAAAATTCTGCTGAAACTTTGTTTTTCCATAGATCTAATTACGAGCACACAATTTTTACCTGCAAAGGTTCTTGTTATCGGAGCCGTTTGATTCGTGGTGAGAAAATTTCTGCATTAAAAACAATAAATGCTTACGCAGGTGAAAATTTGTGCTCGGTCGTAAAAATATGAATTAAAATGTGAAAATATTATATAATTTCCTGTTTTGTTTCCCAACTCGATTTGGAGTGTGGGAATATGGTCATCATACCTGTGTGATGGCTATATAATTTATATAAATAATAAATTGAACCCCCATGGGGACATAATGTTTTTAATAATTCAAAGTGAAAACTGCGTTTGTTATTTTTCCCTACATCGATTTAGCTGGATGCATAGGTATTGTACCTAAGCATCAATTTCATCAGTGTCACGGTATTGTACCCTGACAAATCAACACCCACAGCGGCTGATAAAGGAATCGGTCGCTTAATAAACATTTTGGTGACCCCGACGTGATCCAGGTGACACGCTTGTGATACCTTCACTCAATAGCATCAAGACTTCAATCGTTTCACGCTGAAGAGACGTGATCCATGCGATACGCTTGTGATACGTAAATCTAATCAACAATTATTGCACAAAAGGTCCAATCCTCGCAACTAAGGAGGCGCGATCTAGGCAAGTTGGTTATCATCACTGTGCTGAATTCAGAATAGAGTCAATTGCCGTCACAGTGGCGAAATTGTCCGCTCAACAAGAGCAAATTGGAAAGCAAATCCAGGCAATCATCGAAAGTTACAGAAATGATCCTCCCAGTTTCAAGACTTCTGCGTATTACCAGCAGAAGCTAGGGCTGTTGGAAGAAGCCTGGGATTCCTTCGAGGAAACAGACAGCGACATCAGACAGCAATACGGAGACCAACTCCAGCATGCTTATTTCACCAAAGACTACTACGAAGCCATAAGAGTAATTTTTGAAAGGTACTCGAATCAATTTAAGGAGAAACTTTCCGAACTTCATGAAGAAGCCACTACAATAGATAAATTAGTGGCAACCCAAGGCAGCATAGAAAAGGCCATTCAGCAGCTTTTCGAAAATTTCGGCAAAGAAAAGATAGCTCGTAGAACATCTGAAGTCACAAACAAATATAAGCGGAATCTGGGTGAGCAATGGACCCAGTTTGTCAAGAACAACAATCAATTCAGCGAATTGCAAGCTGAGAACAAGGATAATCCCTACTTCGCTAAAAATTACTTTGAGAAGGTTCAAGCACAATATCTAACGTTCTTAAGAAAAATAATGGAACGATTAGAGAAATGTCCAGAATCCGGTGGCAGTTCACAAACCACGGAGGTGCACAAAACGGGGGAAGAGAACAATGCCGAATCTCAACCATCTCAAAATAATATTAATGCAGCAGAAGATGTAGCCAAGGTGGTAAGGAAGCAGAAAGCAATAATCGAATCTCTGCGTCGACTTTTAACAAGGCTCAGCGAAGATAATCAGCACATCTCGAAGCAGGCATGCGAAGCAAAAATATCAACTATTACGCGCTATTGGAATCAAATAGAGACGTTTCATCAAAGTATTTGCGAGCTCACCGATGATCCAACTAGTCACGGCTTTAATTCTGCTGATTACTTTAACTTGGAGGAACTTGTAAAGAAACGCTAATACAACTTTCAGAAAAGTTATTCATGTTGTCCTCGGCTACTTCGAATACCGCGACGTTATCCAGTTCAATAATGAAACTACCAAAGATAACCTTGCCCAACTTCGATGGGGACTATTTAAAATGGCGGCAATTCTATGACCTTTTTAATCAAATGGTCCATAATCAAGCCATAGGGGCTTGTCAAAAAATGTGGTATTTGAAATCACATTTAACCGGGGAAGTTGAGAAACTTGTTCGCCATCTAAGCTTGTTTGATGAGAATTACGTCGCTGCCTGGACAATGTTAAAAAACCGCTATGACAACCATAGACTGTTAGTCACGTAAACTACTGTCTCAACAGAACATAATGTCCGAAAATTCAGCTGCAATCAAATCACTTCATGACACCACCCAAGAATGCCTATTGGGATTAGAAAACCTTGGAATCAATACCACCAATTGGGATCCTTTGCTGTTTTATCTGTTATCTAGAAAGCTGGATAAAACCACTAATGGATTATATGAGCAGTCATTGTCCCATCCAAAAAGGCTGCAGCCCATAAAAGAGTTTCCAGATTTTCTGGAAACACGATTTCAATCACTAGAGGCTTTGGGAAGTAAAGCCAGAAGCCCCGAAAAGTATCAAGGGAGACTTTCAGCGAAATCACTTACTTCTATCGCCAAGGTTACTCAACAATGTATGTTTTGCAAGGGGAATCATCCGCTGTTCGCGTGTCAAGAATTTCTACGAATACAGCCATACCGTCGACTGACCTTCCTTAGAAAGACCAACTTGTGCACGAACTGTCTCAAGCCTGGACATTGTGCATCGCAATGTACTTCAAGAGGATGTTCTAAGTGCTCAAAAATTCATAACACTTTGGTGCACCTAGAGAAGGTGTCAACTCCAGTTCCTAAGAAGAGCCAGCCATTATACACAAATACGCAATTGAAGGTCAACGAAGAAGTCGTCAATTCGCGTCAAGAGACTGTGCCCATATTGAAAGAGAATGCAACCACACTCTCAATACACGGCACTCGCCAAAAGAGAGGTTACGTCATCTTGGGCACTGCACTTATCAAACTCGTAAATCATGAGGGCAAAACCGTGGAGTGTAGAGCCATTCTGGACTCCGGATCGCAGCTAAATTTCGTGACAGAGAAACTAGTTAAAGAACTTGGATTAAACGAAACGTCTGAGCTCATGCAAATTCAAGGTGTTGGACAAAGCAAGCAACACACACAAAAACGAGTCAATGTTCTATTACAGTCAAGAACAAATGGATTTTGTAGCAGACTGGAAGCCTTTGTTTTACCCAGGATCACCTCTCATCAACCAACGCAATTAGTAGACACTACAGATTGGCCGATTCCCTGCAATGTGTCACTGGCCGATCCGCAATTCCACCGACCAAGTCGAGTCGATTTCCTGATCGGAGCAGAAATATATTGTCAAATCATGTCAATTGGTCAAATAAGGTTGGCAGACAACTTACCAACCTTACAGAATACAGTGTTTGGATGGGTGGTATCTGGAAAGGTTGACGGAAAATCCCCAAATACTTTAACATGTGGCATTTGTAGTGAGGATGAAAGGACTGAACAACAAATAGAAAAATTCTGGAAATTGGAAGAAGTTGATTCAGCATATGAAGAAAACAACATTACAATTTCAGAACAGCGATGCGTAAATCATTTTAAGCAAAATATGAAGAGAAACCAAGAAGGAAGGTTCATAGTAAGGCTGCCCTTCTCACAGAATCCCAAGGCATTGGGGGAATCAAAAACCACTGCACTTAACAGATTCTTATCACTGGAACGGAAACTTGGCAGGCAACCTATCCTCAAGGCACAGTATACTGACTTTATTCGGGAATACATCAGGCTAGGCCACATGGACCAAGTCAATCCTCTTGAAATAAGTAAGCCACACTATTTCTTGCCACATCATGCGTCAAAAAACCGGATAGCAGTACCACTAAGCTCCGAGTAGTATTCGATGCATCCGCGAAAACGTCATCAAACATTTCACTCAACGACATCCTGTACAAGGGGCCTACTATCCAGGACGAATTGTTCTCCATTCTGTTACGATTCAGGCTGCCGAGATTCGTTTTTATTGCCGATATAGAGAAAATGTATCGGCAAGTTTGTTTAGATGATAAAGATCAATTATTCCAACTCATTTTATGGAGGGAAGATCCAAATAAACCCATAAATTATTACAAACTTCGAACTGTGACATACGGGACGACAGCTGCTCCTTTCCTAGCAACAAAGTGCTTAGAATCCCTAGGGAAGCAGAAAAGGCAAAATTCCCACTAGGATCAGAAACTCTCAGAAGAGATTTTTATGTTGATGACGTGATGACTGGTTCCAATAGTTTATCTTAAGCAAAGGAAATTCAAAGGCAGCTAAAAGAACTTCTTCAATCAGGAGGTTTCAACCTCCGGAAGTGGTGCGCGAACCACCCACAATTACTGCAAGGAATTCCGAAAGAAGATATCGAGCTACAACTGGACTTCACTGAAGCAACTGAAGGTCATATAAAGACTGTCGGTTTAACTTGGCTTCCGAAATCTGATGTATTTTCCATAAACACAACATGGAGTGACAGTAAAAGGGTTACAAAACGATCAGTATTATCGGACACTGCTCACATTTTTGATCCCCTCGGATTGGTAAATCCTGTCACAGTGACTGCAAAATTGTTCATACAAAAGCTGTGGACACTTACTTAAATTGGACTGAGACGCAGCCTTACCATTAGAAATGCACACTAATTGGCTCATATTTCGTGAAGGACTCAAGGCGCTTAACGATATCAAAGTTCCGCGACATGTATTTTCAAATCAACAGCCGCGGTCAACACAGATCCATGCATTTTCCGACTCATCTGAAAAGGCATATGGCTCCGCGATCTACATCAGGTCGATATCTGAAGATGGTGTTGTAATTGTACGACTATTATGCGCAAGGTCCAAGGTAGCACCAATCAAAACTGTAACACTTCCTCGGCTGGAATTATGTGCTGCAAAATTAGCTGCTCAGTTAGTTCAACGGGTTACAAGAGACCTAAGACTGCACAACATACCAACATACTTCTGGACAGACTCAGAAATTGTGCTTGCTTGGATCTATTCTGAGTCTTCATCTTACAACACTTTTGTGGCTAACAGGGTTGCCAGCATTCAAAGGTTATCGGATATAGAGCAATGGCGTCATGTTAAGTCCAGTGATAATCCTGCCGACATTGTGTCACGCGGAATGCTCGCAGAAAAATTAGCAAATTGCAGTATGTGGTTCTATGGCCCTCCGTTCCTGCATGGATCAGAGGGATATTGGCCCCCCAAATATTCGAAAGTGAGTGTTGACTTAGAGAGAAAAAGGTCCAAAGTAGTACTCACTGCAAGCAACATATGGTCATCACCCATCAGCACCATCAATCATGGTAATTCATTCAGAAGGCTTCAAAGGGTGATCGGATATACTCTGCGATTCGCTCATAATGCAAGAAAACGTGAGCGACAAACGAGACACACTGGCTCTTTAAGAACCGAAGAATTGAACAGAGCACTCATCTTCATTCTGAAGGAAATACAGCATGAAGGGTTCACAGAAGACCTGAGTCAATTGAATCAAACTGGAACCATCATAGTAGCCCCTTAAGTAGCCTAGCCCCATTTCTTGACGACGAAACCGGACTCATCAGAGTAGGGGCAGATTAGAACACTCCAATTTGTCATACGATGCAAAACATCCCATGCTGCTGCCGTATTCTCATCATTTAACGAAGTTAATAATGACTGACATCCACATCGACAATGTACATGCTGGTCCACAAACATTACTTGCAATCACCCGACAAAGGTACTGGCCAGTCAAGGGAAAGACAATTGCTAGATCAATTGTACAGAATTGCATGCGCTGCAACAGAATGAAACCTAAGCTACTGACCCAGCTCATGGGAAATCTTCCCTCGGCCCGGGTACAACCCGCAAGACAGTTCATAAGATCTGGAGTACGGAGCTACGGACCCTATTCGGAAGGATGAGGACCGCTCTCACTATCGTAGCCAGATTATTCATGTCCTCCACAGAGCCCGACGGCTACACAACATTTCTCCATCCGTACGTGCAGAAGCCCAAGAATGTTTTGCAACATTGGAGGGTCTCCTGAGCTCAGTTGAGACAATCCGACTTCCGCTGCCTGCACGGGTGTCTGTTGAGGAAGGCGCGTACAGCCTAGCCTGTCAGTTCCGTCCATCACCGTAGGCGAAGTTAACCTTGGAGGAGTTTCCTTAACGGGTGCCACTTCCAAAACTTCCACACGAATAGTCTACACCACCTTGAGTACTCCGAAGGCTAGCACGGGGAGTCCCCGTTTCAACCCAGATCTATCATGTCTTAACTTTCCAGCCCTGGAGAGGTTGCGCGATCTGCTCGCTCCTGCCAACACGCATACCGCTCAGCAGCCACTGGTGGCAGAGCTCCAAGGAAGGGCGCGCGTCCGTTCCGTGGGGGAAAGATTAGAGGGTTTCTACTCTGTACCAAATTCCGGCGGGGCTCCTCAGCTGAGACTCGACGACTTCGAGGCGCGACCTCTCAGGTTGCCAGGCTCGGCTGGTTCACCTCTGAACGCGTCAGCATACTATCGGCAGGGTACCGCTAGAGACCGTGGTTACATGACTAACAGTACTGTGTTCAGATAGAAGCTATACCTCGATGGTACCGCAGGTGTGGATGTGACTGAGTTCGTTTTTCGTATGGAGTCACTAGCTCTGTTAGAATAAGTGCCTTATACCGAGCTCTGCGCAGGTTTCCACTCGCTCGTCACTGGAAAAGCCGCGAATTGGTACTGGCTGTACCTGCGGGACCACCGTTCTCATTCCTGGACGGAACTACGCGCGGCACTTCTTCGGGAGTTCAGGAAACAGGAGACAGATTACGAAATACGTAAACTAACAGAAGCGCGAACACAAGGTCCTCGAGAATCCTTCACCGACTATCGCTTGGCAGTTCATGCGCTAGTTTCAAAAATATCTCGCCCGATCCCCGAAGAGGAGCTCGTGGAGATCTTAAGAAGAAATATGAAGCCGGCTTTGCAGGAGGCGTTGCTGTTGCATCACACGGAGAACGTTCTCGACCTGAGAGACTTGTGCTGCAAATTCGAAAAACTTTAATCCCAGACCAAGCCACAGTCTCGAGAGTTACCGCCCCGACGTTCGGTCCACGAACTATATTCGGATATTTTGTCGGACCACCCGGAACCCGAGACACATGATGTGGTAGCAGCTCTTCAAGCTATGGCACAGAGGGATTATCAACTACCACCAATACCAAGACTCATCTGCTGGAACTGTGCTGCGGAGGGACACACTCATCACGCCTGTCAGCTGCGACCACGGCGAATATTCTGCTACGGGTGCGGCTCAGCAGGTGTTGTAAAAAGCCCAACTTGCTCGCCGGGAAACCTGAGGCGCATGCAGAATTCAGTGGGAACTCCGCGTATTCTGACTCCGGCCCAGATATCAGACGTTCCACCAGCGAAGCGGCAACCAACACCGAACCAGAGCGCTTCCGGTAGGTCGGTTGCGTGGGGGTGATGGGTATCCCCCGCCCAAGGGCAGCCAAATAGAATTCCATGATTCAGCTGAGCAGAACCTGCTTTCAGTATTAATCCCAGATCTTACTAAAACCGATCAGTCATTTACGGCACCAACAACCACACGCGAGGTGGGTGTCCAAACAATCCAGAGTCTACCAATGGAGGAATCATGGGACTCAGAGTCCCAGTTGCACATCGTCTGAAAATACACGATCAGATTTCGTCACCGATTCAGACAGCGATTCCAGTGAAGAACCGTTTTCCCTCATCAGCACAAATGTGTATCCGCCCAGGACCGTATCACGCACCCGTCGCTACCACAGCCTGCGCAGAAAAATAAAGGCTGCCGTCGCTGAAACTACGCTGCCAGGTAATACAGACCTCCGGCTGATGTCTTCATCCAAGGCCAGCGAATAAGGGGGCTACTAGACAGTGGCGCCAGCGTCAGCGTGTTAGGCTTCGGGGGCGAACAATTTTTGGAAAGGGCAGGGATGCGTTTTCATTCTATGCCGTCCTTGATCTCAACTGCAGACGGTCAACAACAACAAGTGTTGGGCCATATGCGAAAGACACGCATGATGCGGCTCCACATCATTCCCACTCTACAACAGTCGTTATACCTGATTGATTTCTGGAGAGCTTTCGGCCTAGCTCCAGTCATGGTTAACGAGCTATATTGTCTACCCAAGTCTGCACCCATGTGTTCCCAGCAGCATTACCTCTCCGATGAAGAGAACCAGAGCTTGCAGACAGTGGTTGAAACCTTTCAATCTTTCAGCAAACACGGCCTCGGTCGCACACCTTACGTTGAGCACGAGATAGATGTCGGTGCTGCAAAGCCCATCAAACAACGCTATTACGGCGTATCCCCAGTGATACAGAAAGCAATGTACGACGAGCTCGACCGTATGATAGCACTCGGAGTTATTGAAGAGAGTCAGAGTGCATGGTCTTCCCCGTCACTTTGGTGAGAAAACCAAATTGAAAGGTTCGATTATGTTTGGACGCTCGCAAGGTAAACTCTGTGACTGTGCCGGACGCATTTCCTCTACCTCTCATCGACGGGCTTTTGAGTCGATTGCAAGAAATTCAGTTCATTTCAGCCATCGATCTGAAAGACGCTTTCTGGCAAATTCCATTGGCAAGATCGTCCCGTGACAAGACAGCGTTCGCCGTTCCAGGGCGGCCGTTGTACCAGTTCACAGTCCTCCTTTTCGGACTATGTAACGCGCCTCAGACGATGTGTAAATTATTGTGTAAGGTCATTCCACACCAATTGCACGACCAGGTATCTGTCTACTTAGACGACTTGCTGATTACCTCCTCCACATTTGATGAACACCTCAAGCTGCTCAGTACAGTCGCCGAACTGTTGCGTAAGGCCGGCTTGACCATTAACGTGGCGAAGAGTAAGTTCTGCATGCGAGAAGTCAGGTACCTTGGTTTTGTAGTTGGAAATGGCTGCATGAGGGCAGACCCAGAGAAAGTAACTGCCATTCAGAACTTTCCAAGACCAAACACCGTCAAGAAAGTCCGAAGTTTTCTGGGAGTCTGTGGCTGATACCGGCGCTTCATTCCGCAGCTTGCTACGATAGCTACTCCTCTCACAGACCTGCTGAAAAAAAATATTAGGTTCCTGTGGAATGAACAGGCAGAACAAGCGTTCACACAGCTGAAGGGATGTCTTACCACTACGCCAGTACCTGCTAATCCAGATTTCTCGCGGCCGTTTTTCATTCAATGTGATGCAACCACGACGGGAGTGGGCATCGTGTTATTCCAGCGATCTGCTGACGGACCTGAACGCCCTATCGCGTCTATGTCGCAAAAGTTGAAAGCGGCACAAAGGAATTACAGCATCACCGAGTTAGAGTGTCTGGCGGCAGTACTGAGCGTCAAACGCTTCCGACCATATGTTGAAGGCCTGGAGTTTACGATCACCACCGATCATGCTAGTCTTAAATGGCTCATGGACCAAAGAGATCTATGTGGCAGGCTAGCACGGTGGAGTCTTAAGCTCCAAGCCTTCACCTTCAACATCGAATATCGGAAAGGCAAGGAAAACGTGGTGGCTGACGCTCTGTGCCGCTGTTTTGCTGAGGAGTTGAGGTGTTCTATTATGGAGAACGACGCTTGTTCTCCCGCTTTTGAATCACTCGTTCTAGATTCACAGGCATATCTTGAGACGTCTTATGTTGAACGAGTTCAGAGAATAACCTCTAACCCAGACGCTTTTAATAACCTCCGAGTCGCAGACGGCAAGGTATATATATCATTTGTTTCTCCCAAGAACATCGTGGGAGGGGGTCAAGTCTCATAGAAGCTTTGGGTGCCTGAAGGGCTCACCACCAAACTGATCGACGAGGCACACTGCTCACCAACATCCGCGCATTTTGGGATTGCCAAAACCCTCGAAAAGCTGCGTCGTCAATACTATTGGCTATCAATGGGGCTCGACGTGCAAAGATTCGTTAATCAGTGTGAAGTTTGTAAAAGCGTGAAGCCGTGCAGCTATTCTCTTAGACCTCGGCAGCGCGTGTTCTGCGATTTCTTGGGTCCTTATCCACGAAGCAAAAAGGGGAACAGGTGCATCTCCATCATCCTTGACCACCTAACCAATTTTGTGCTGCTGAAAGCAATGCCAGAAGCCACCTCTGGTCTCTTTCCATCCTATTCACCTCAGTCCAACGCGTCCGAGTGAGTCAACCAATAAGTACTCGCTGCGATCCGCGCGTATGTTGGAGACGATCACCGGAACTGGGATGAACACCTGAGTGAGACAGCGTTCGCTCTCCGAAACGTAGCGCACGATCCCACCAAGTGCTCCCCGTACTTCGCGATGTTTGGAAGACACCCCGTAACACATGGGAACGCCTACAAATTACTGCTAGATCTGACCTCGGACACAGATGGTGCACCTGAAATAATCCCAGTAAATCAAAGAGTGCACTCAGTGCGGGACCAGATCAAAGCACATCTGGCGGAGGCGTACAAAAGATACTCCGCAGGCTACAATCTCCGAACCCGCGTGAGGACCTTTCAACTAGGGCAGACCGTTTACGTACGAAATCACGTGCAGATTAGTGCGGTAGATCGGTTTGCGGCGAAGCTGGCTCCAAAATTCATTAAAGCAACTGTTGTAGAGCGCATAGACCGCGTTGCTTATCGTCTAAGGAATGAGAAGGGTCTCCCCATCGGAGTCTATCATGCTCAGGATATTAAGTCTTGAATCGAGCTAGGTTAGTCTCGATAGCCCTAAGAAGGCATCCGGCAAGCTTCACTTGTGAACTACAGGTTATCGCAAACCCTCTTACTACTTCCTCAGTGGTGGGTGATAAACCTCTTTCATTTTGTTACTAACCCCTTCTGGGCTAGCCTCCACCGGAAGGATTCTATTTCCCTGTCTTTCTTCAATTCTCTTCCAACTAAAGGGTTTCCGAGAGGTGGTCGGTGTGGCTGAAGTCTCAGTGGAGTGTAGTTTTTATAGTATATTATCTCTAAACTATCAAGTTTAGATGGTCTCAGCCTTTGTTACTAACCCCTTCTGGGTTAGTCCTCATCTGAAGGATTTTACTTTCCTGTCCTTTCTTCAATTTCCTTAGAGCTTGAACCCGCTTGCTGCATCCCGGGGGATTTCCGGCATCCTGCTTGAGTTGATAGATGAATTCTATCTGTTACGAAGTAAATTCCTCTCTTGGGACTGGGGAATTCCGGGATGTTACGGCCGGATTCAGCAGAACACAGAACCCCAAGTAGCGGCGTTTCACCGACGAAGTCGTAGTCTCGAGCAGAACATTCCCGCACACAATAAACCGATCGGTGGACCTCTTCCTGGCCAGCTCATTGGGCAAGGCGAGTTGGTAGACGACGTCTATCTATTGATCAGTCCTCCCTCGTCTAAGACGAACTGGGATCAGGGCCGCAGATGGGATCTGATATCTCAATAACCCAGGGTATAGTGTATGCCCGGCTTGAGACTCTTGTCGGTCGTCCCCACCTTGGGCGCGTTGTGGGTGGATCGATTCCCTTTTAGCGCATCTCCTGACATATGTCTCCTGTCGAAGCCTGGCTTGAGACTCTTATCTCCGTGGGTCGTCCCCACGCTGTAGCGTATACCCCTTACGCTACCCTTTTTTCTGCCTCCCTTCGTTCTTTTTCTTTTTTGGCTTCTCTACCTTTTGTAGAGAAACCCTCATAATTCTCCCAGGGTACCTGAAAAGGGGTGAAAAAGTACATATTTCCGAGAAGTAGCCTCATGCTACTTCTCCATACAAATAACAACCCTGAAAATAAAAAAAAATACATTTTTGAGATGTAGCCCTATGCTACTTCTCCATATTTTATCAATCCTGCAAAGAAAGTATAACAAAATCCCTGAAATGAAGGAACATTATACAAGAAAAATTCTGCAAGACGTGAAAACATAAAGTAGAATGCGGCAACGCAACTAAAAACCTCTTCACTCCCAAATCCACCTGAAAACCCTAAAATCATAAATCAGGCATCAGCGCAACAAAAATTTCCAAGCAAACACCGTTCGTCATCAGAAATTCCAACGAACGAACGGCAACTCGCCCAGCTGTAAAGCATCACGCGATACTAACACGCCATGCATTACAGCAAGCCCGACCGAATATCTCAGAAAAAATTTTCGCTACCCAGCAAATTGCTTGTACCAACGATTCTTGCCTGTAGGTCGAGAGAAAACGAAAAATTTTCGGGATTCAACGAACGAACAAAAAAAGATCGCCTGCAATGTGAGGAGACTGTGTGGAGTCGGGATCAGTAGATTTTTGAACGTTGACGTGAAAACAAGAGTTGCGCGGACAGTGTATTTTGGGGTTCCATGTTTAAAGAAAATTTCCTTTCTTCCGTTTCGTGGCGTTTTCCTTGCGTAGGCAAGACAAAGTTTTCCGGGAAATTCAGTACAAGGACTGAACGTTAATTTGCATTTTCGCATTGTAATCGAGAGAAATTTTCCGCGAAAACGCGATAAGTAGTGCGTGTGTTAAATCTATACATAGCTAGTGGCAAATTGATATTTTATTCGTAAAACTACCGGCACTATCAGTTCAGCTTTTTCTGAAACTATAGTAGAATGATGAACAAATAGTGCGTGTGACAAAAATGTATATATATACCTGTGTATAAATTCAATGTTATTCTTGAAAGTACCTGCGTTATCAGCTGAAGTTTTCTGGAATTATAATAGGATTACATATGAATAGTGCGTGTGATGAAAACATACATACCTACTGATAAATTGGATTCTATTCGTTAAAGTACCTGTGTTATCAGCTGTGATTGCCTGAAATTTTAATAAGGGCACATATGAATAATGTTGCGAATAAAAATATACATAATCTACGTAAAAGCTGAACTATAGTCGTGAAATTACCTGCGTTATCAGTTTAGCGTTCCTGGAATTAGAATGATGAATAAATAGTGCGTGTGACAAACATATATGTATATACATATATACCTGCGTATAAATTGAATGTTATTCATTAAAAATACCTGAGTTATCAACTGAAATTGTCTGAAATTATAATAGGATTAGATAGGAACAGTGCTGCGAATAAAACTGTATATATATCTGCGTATAAATTGAAGGTTATTTATCAAATTACCTGCGCTATCAGTTGAGGATTCCTGAAATTATAATAGGATGGTGTATAAATAGTGCGTGTGATTAACATATACATACCTATTGACACATTGAATTTTATCCGGTCAATTACCTGTGTTATCAGCACAGATTGTCTGAAATTATATTAGGATTAGATATGGACAGTGCTGCGAATAAATATATATATATATCTACGACGTATAAATTGAATTATAGGCATTAAAAGTACCGGCGTTATCAGCTGAGCTTTCCTGAAATTATAATAGAACGATGCATAAATAGTGCTTAGAAAAAAATATATATATATACACTTACGTTTAAATTGAATTAGGTTCTTTGAACTTACCTGCGATATCAGTTGGGACATTTCCGTTTACCTCTGATACAATTCAGGTTAAGGGGCAAAGTATAGGAGGGTTTGGAAAGTGTTAGGGAATTTTAGAGGAACTTATTTGAGATTTTATTTCTCACCTGTGGAGTCCTATTATGAACTAAATTGTTGGTGTATGTACATGTTATCATGATTAAGAGCCTGAAATTACCGAGAAAATTTGGAAAATTTAGAAGAGCTTAAGGAGTATCCTGTAAATTTGTGTGTATTGCTCACCTGTTGGGCTCATTAATGAACTATATTATTAGTGCGTGTACATTGTACTGTCCGCTGGTGGAACGTACACGCAAATTTGAAGTTAGTGAAACTGAAATGAATTCACTGGTAAATTTGGATCAAGGTCAGTGGTCGAATATCTTAACAAAAACAAACGCTGTTCACTACGTTTTAACTTTCAATAAATTATTACACTTAGTTCTTAAGATTATCCACTAATTACACCAAAATCAGATTCTGTATTTAAGTTGTTAGGTCAGAGATCCATACACACTAGAAAACACTTGTCACAGACTTAGAATATACGATTATCAAGAATAATTATGTGGGATAAAACTCAATATATAAGTTTTGCGTCAGAGAATTTTTGTATCACACTGAAAACACTTATTGGCAGAAAGTTGCAATATAAAATCGTCAATAAATATATGTAAAATTGATGTAGAATAAAGTCAAATTATGATATTTAATAAATATGCATCAGAAGAATATAATATGTAAATATATATATAAGTAAATATATAATAAAATAGATGTATGAATAAATATTATTTTGTTACAAGTAACTGGTACTCACCGATCTACAACTTGACGCTGGAGGGTTGGCTTTAAGCTAATGTTAAGACCCTTTGTTCTAACCATGGGTTAGAACAATTCTTTATTCCCGTCGAGACCAGAAATAAAGTGTTAATGTTAGTAAGATACTATCTCAGTCGAGACCCGAGATAATTTTCCTTAAGTCAGTTGTCTGTTTATACAAATATATTCGAATCGATTTGGTTCGAACATACATATAATCCCAACAAAGTGGCTGGAAGTAAGAACAGAAAATCTATGAATCCGGGAACTTTAGAAAATCTTCGTGAGCTTTCTTACATTTCTCTGTTCTTGTTTTTGTTTTGCTTTTGAGAATATCGTTCAGCGTCAACCTCTGAAGTCAAAAGGAAATATTGGAAGGCTCGAGGAAGCACAAAAAAATGACCCAAATTGTTGCTCAGCAGTGGGCCTAATCCACGAACTGGATTCCTTGTGTATTGCAAATATATTGGTGTTGACGCGCTGGTTTAGACGGTGCTCTTTGTAGTTAAATCTTGAAATCTGTGAACCAAGGCGTGGTGTTAAGGCGTACATACCTACTTGTAAAGGTGTGATCATCATACACAGTAACATTTTTAATACCTGGAGAAGCAGAAGGTTTTACTACGACTCAGGAATATGTGAAAGTAAGGTAGCCTCTATAAATGTAATAGGTTTAAGTTGCATGGAAGACCCTTCTGGTCATATTAACTTCGGCTATAGTTTCTAGATTTTGCGTTTGGCTTAACGACACATCTTAACAAGATTAAAGTAGAGTAAAGAATAAAATACATACATCTATATTTATACATATATAGGTTTGCATAAGTATAGCCCTTTTCTTCTAAATTTGTTTGCATGCTCTAACCCATTTTTTTGAATAAGTTTCATCAGATAGGGCTCGAGCCAGCTAGGTAGGTAAGACACACTAAGTACAAGTTTTTTTTTTGATTCTATCTGCCGCAAGTCAATTTTGTAAAAACAGCTAGGTAGGACGAATATAAGTTTTCCAAGATTGTAAACTAATTTTGAACTGCAGTTGCCGTAAAACCCCGTTATGAGGTCTTTATAAAATTTTGGAATATCACCAAGTGGTTCATATTTATTCCCCCTAATTTATTTTTTTCTTTTATCTCTCCCCTTTTTTTTTGCTTCATCCTCATTTCAGTTGCTCAATAGCAGAGTCGGCCGATATGTTCGAGTAAGACCCTAATTGGGTGGCGGCGGCGCCATTGGGTGAGAAGTCGGAGCACACACATATACGCACGTGATGGGGCTAAGAAGCTCACACTGACTGCGACGTCGTAGCCAGGGTGGATGGGGGCGATGGGCCCAATCTAAGTCCAGTCAGGACTCCACCTCCATCAGGAGTCCGCGTTTTTTCTCTCTCTCTATTGCTCTCGGCGTCGAACTCTCTCCGCGTGGACAAACATTTGTACGGCGTTGACCTTCTTATTTTTCAGCACTGCCACGCTGGTAGTATAGTAGTAAATATAAACTCTTCTTTTCAGATTTGCGCCTCCATTGGGCGAAGCACCATAAGACGTGGAAAGTTTTTTTTTGTCTGTCCGTCCGTCTGAAGTCCGGCAAAGATGATTCAGTTTTTTTTTCTCCTTCATTACTCACTTCGCACAGCTATCAAGCATCAAGGGATGTGGGTGGCAAGAACCACCCCAAGCCGGCTGACCGCTAGCGACAATATGCTGTGCGGCCACCCACATTAATTCCAAGATGATTTTGCAGCAAGGGGTGTCGATTGCGGCACCTATCTGTGTTCATGGCATGTAGGTAGGGCTGACAATGGGCGCGCTCTTCACTACACATTTTAACTGGTAATTTTTTTTTGTTTTGGATATTATTTATATTACTAGGTACCTTTTTGTAAGACCGCATAGGAGCCCGAATCCGGTAAATGGAGATTCCGTTCACTTGTCCGCATGAAGCATGAGCAGAAATGGGCGAACCTGAGTACTTGCAGGTGCAGAAGACTTTTTCTGATTCTCTCTTGGGGAAGGAAACAATGCAGAACTGTGGTTCATAACCAGCCACAGTTCGATTCACACTCACCTAACAAGGATGGGGGGTTGTTGCTGTAAAAAATGTCAATCTAGCATGTATGTACCGATTATGTAGAGATACCTAAATCTAAAATTCTGCCACCAAAAATTAATTACATCACACATAAACCACAAATACTTAGCTGGATTTCTTGACCAAACCATTCAGTTCACTACAAAGAATTTCCTTTAACAACACCATTTCGCATGTAAAATATTTTAGCTGGGTACTTTATATTTATGCTAATTCTATGATCATCTTTAAAAAAAATTTATTACACTTTGATTTTATGCGAAGTTGCATTCGAGATCACCGTCGAAATAATGAGAGTTTCCTTAGGGAGAACCTCCTTTTTATAGACCCTGAGCAGCCATTTTATCATACATTCCACAAGAAAATTGCAAAATTAGCATATATTTCTTGTTGGAATGACCTTTGCAACTTGCTCATACTATGCCAATTTGGATTAACTAATTTATTTTTAGTTATCCATGAATTCTCCTTATTTATTTAATTAAATAATTTGATTTTTCCAAAACTTTTCAATATGGCGTCTCTCTGTTCTATTATGTTGATTTCCAGTGTGGAACGTAAAATTTTCTCGATCTTTTTAATCTCGTTCCTACATCTGTCTCTTTTCCACTTATTGTGGGAAATGTCAAATTAGTGTTCGCGAATATTAATTTACCTGGTGGTTTTCACACCTGTCTGGCATCACCAATGTATTCCGCGCGGTCTAATTAGTCAGATTGACTTTTCACCATATCAATCTGACAGTTGCGATCGCGGTCTACAAGTTCGTTTAGTGTTGTGCTGTTTTTCGCAATTTGTTGGATTAATTAACTAGGTAAGTTTATATTAACATTCTTTTAAGTATCTAGTTATGTTTTGCAGCATAAATAATGCATAATAATTGTAAAAAAGGCGAAAAATTGTTCGTGTTAACAGTGCTTGTGACATGTCAACAATAACAAAAATTGTTAATGCATTTTGCATATCTAAACATCTGTGCACATTTAGCAAATGTTTATTTGGCAGGGTGCATGAATTTCTCTTAGATATCACTATGTTTATGTTTACATAGTGTTGTTGTTGTACTGCAATCCTGTAGTTTAATTAAATAAATTTCATTAATTAAGTTAATTATAACTAATTGATGTATTTCCGTTTTTCTTTCAGCCAATTCCTAAAGTTGCAGGCTGTATCTGGATATGAGGCACTGGGGGGAACAAATAGGGACGTAAAAAATACTTTTTAAAAACGCATACTAATGTTTTATTTTCGTTTCAGCTGTGTTCAACACAATGAAAACAGTGGAAATTGCCTCCACAACAATCATATATATTCTTTCTTAGAAATGAGCGTAGACTTGGTGTAAAGATACAACATCGTAAAAGCCAGAAATAAACTTCATTGTGGAGGGAATCATTTACGAGAAACAGCTATTGACCTCATCTCAAATAAATCATCGCAATAAAATAATACTGAACTGGATGAGAAAAGAAAATTATCCACATTAAATGGATTAAGACTTCTTAAGGAGTAGCAGTGAATATGAAATATTTTTTTTTTCTGTATTTTATAAATAGAACGAAATGAAAATGCAAATTTCGTTCGAAATAAGTTTGAGCTGAATTTCTTTGAACTTTGGTGATACTGAAAATCTTTCCTTTCTATAAAAATGCTGCGCTAAGACTATCTTCGACTGTTTTTTATACCCTAGATGAAATCTATAGGGTATACTAAGTTTGTCATTCCGTTTGTGACACCTCGAAATAATGATGGTAGAGCAAAATGGAATGGACACCCATTCATAATATTAAGTTATTTTGATTCTTGCATGACCGTCCGTTTTCTACACGGACCTTAAAAAAAATAAGTAAAATTAAGTTCGAAAATGAGACAAATCGGGCGACTGCTTCGTGGGGTTGCCATATAAAAATTTCGTTTTCCGCTATATATTTGGACACTGCCTGAGAACGCGTCGACCTACAGAGCTGAAATTTCGTACATGATGTTTTTACTACATTAGCAAATAAAATGTCAAAAATAGACTAAATCGGGCAACTCCTTCTTTGTGTTGGCATATAAAAATTTAGGTTTTTTACGTATACTTTGAAAACGATCAGTCCAAGATATTTTTATTGTACTAAAAACTTCTGCAAAATACGAAATCCTATAAAATTTGTTATAATCATTTTTTCTGTGCGACAAACCGTTCTAGAAATATATGCGAAAAACCACTTCAAAATCAAACTTGAATAGATCGGTGACCATACGAAATTTAATACGGACATTCATCTAGGGTATCATAAGAATTGGTCTTAGACCAATTCTAGCTTTTTTACTTATTTTATTTTTAATTTGAGCATTAAGGGCATTAATTTTAAGTGATTCCGTATGAGTTAGGGGTACAATACGAACTATGTACATGGTTTTCCAACTGGTTTGTGAGATATCCGAAGGGCACATAATAGATAAGAAAAGCCTATCTGCAGCTTATAAAAGAGTCCAGTGTTAAGAGAAAAAACCCTGCATACTATTATTCTGGTACTAGAGATTCTTAAAGAAATAGAAGAAAAAGTCAGAGGCTTCGACCACAAATGTCGAAATTTCCAAATGTTCAAATGTCCAAAAAATTTTTCGCCAACGCCCTTATAACACCGACTTGAGTGGAGTGGGGTATTAGAACCTATACCTTCCGATGCTCACATAAATCATAATCCCCTGAAATCAATGCTAAATAATTATCTTCGGTAGTTAAATGTCGAATTAAGGCTTTATAACAGTAAGGTGCTTATAGTACAGAATGGTACTTTTGATAACCCTGATAATGCTGTTTTTTTTATTTATGGTCTTGTATAATGAGTTTGACACTGATTTCTCTTAATTCAAGATACTGGAAGCTTGTATTTCGTCATAAATGGAAGACTATGCATTTTGCTCATAATAAATAACTATGCTAATTTAGGACCACAGAAGGACTAATTTAATGAGAATCGGGAAGAAATGGAACGCTCGCTAATACGATATCACTATGCTCCTAAATGTATTAAGTCCCAAAATCAGCGATTCGTCTTTAAACATCATGCCATGAAAACGGCAACCTCAGAATATTAATGCCTTTGTAGTTTTTCGGTCACTCCAAACTGGATAAGTAAGAGAGTCTTCAGTCTAATACTCAGCCACAGAGTAATTTAGAGTTGGCTTAAAAATTATGATTGTATTGTATCTGAGATCGACCTTCAATATTATATTTAACAACTTCATGCCAAATTTCTTGTCAATTCTTCTCATCAGTGTTGACATATTTAATTCGTAAAAGAAAAAAACTAATTTTAATTATCTAGCAGCTAAGCTAACGCATAAGACCAAATTTGAACATCGGATAATATGGCTGTTTCGTGTAGGTACTCATATTCAAATTCAAATTCAAATTTATTCAAGAAACATTGCACAACTAAGATTTAAGGATCTCTCCAATTTGTGCAAGATAGAGCTAAAAAATTAAAATAAACAGTATAATTCATATATATATATATTATATAATAAGAGAGATGAAAGAAGTAAAAACAGAAAAGAAGGATGAAGAAGATATGATACTATGAAAAATAGAACGTTAAAACTTAAAGTAAAAAATTCAAATATGCTACGACTTATTGAGGATAGTGTGCCGAACTGTATTGAGCTTCTGATATGATTTAATGACATGGCTAAAAAACAGGCGATTTGTTATTAAGAATTGAGACCTAGGTAAAATTAGTTGCAATGTTCTATTTGATCTAGAAAAGTTAAGAAGTTCAAAGATATGGCTAGGCTTATGATATTTTATAATTCTTACCAAAAGAACTAACATACGAAAGTTCAAATAGGTTAGCAAATCAGACCCCAAGATTGAGCATATATATGGTGATACATGATCGTATCTACGAACGCCATGTACCTACATACCTGATTATAGAGTTGAAAGCAATGCTAAGTTTCCTTGTATTAATAAAGTCTAGTTTTCCAAAAATGTCACAGCCATAGGTTATTACAGGTACTAGTACAGCACGAACAAGACGTAATTTGTTGGGCATTGGCGTGAAATAGCTAGATGTTAGTAATGTACGAAGTGCATCATAACCTATTCTGATAACAGAATTAATGTGGTCATCTCAGGTGAATGTGCAATTTATTATAACCCCAAGACTCTTAACGGAGTCAACAAAAGGAATAATAGTGTTATTGATAGTCACAGGTGAATATCCATTTGCGTTTAATTTTACCCTATATACAATCATGCTTTTAGATTTAATTGGATTGAGTTTCAATTTATTCGACAAGGACCATAAATGAATTGATTCAAGATCTACATTAACACGAGATATGTTATCCTCAATCAGACCAATACGATTGGAGATGTACAATTGTACATCATCTGCATAGAGATGTAAATCACAAAACTTAACTTGACGAAATATGTCATTGATAAACATGGAAAACAATAAGGGACCAAGGATCGATCCTTGAGGCACACCACAGGTTATCGGTAAAAACGAGAAATAGGTTCCGTTCATGTAAACTGCCTGTGATCTGTAACTCAAGTAATTGAAAATCGAATCAGCTGCCTGAGATGAAAATTTGAAATATCTACTGAGCTTACGACAGAAAGCAAATGATCCACTGTATCAAAAGCTTTTGAAAAGTCTAAGAAGACTAATACAGTCAATAGCCCGCGAAATATCGTTGCTTACCTTAAGTAAAGCAGAAAATAGAAAAATGTTGGAGGATCAACGAAGACAAAAACGAGGCAACTGCACCTCCTGGATGCACATTTGGTTACAAACTAAGTGGACAAATTCCAACCAGATTAATTATGATGTAGAGCTTATGATGAATATCCTGGGCATATTCCACGAATAGTCGACAGCATTTAAAATAATTCTCAACACTGCTTCGATTGTGAGCAACTAAGAAAAGGCCACACATGTTTGTCAATCTCCAGCCAGCCTTTAACCAGCCCCACTTTTCTTTGAAAAAAAAAACACCTGTCTCAGAAATCTTGAAAACTGCCAGTCCCTTAAAGCTGAAAATATTCCCTCTGAGTTCTACCTATCCAAAATTTTCTATTTAAACTGCTTATTGAAGAAGGTTAGTTCTGCTTACTCGATTTACAAAGCCCCATGAAGACCTATGTACAGCAATGTAATGTAATCCTGGAATATTATTTACCTATGCAATGTTTGTCGTTGTAATTGAGTGTGCCTTGTGACGACAGCCATGGTGTCCGCAGAGTCTCAGTGTCCACTCAGTTGCCCCTGCTCTTAACCTTAACTTTTACCTTAATTGTAATTCGTAATATCAGAAACAATTTTCATAATTATAGTAGCCAATACGACGAGTTCTACCTTTTCTTTTATTTTATTTATTTGCATAGTACAGTATAGCTATAAGCTGAGTCCTCTATTGTTAGGACTATATGAGTCAATTGATGAAAAGCCATTATATAGGTAACTATCGACAGTTTTCTTTGAAAGTTACATAGATAAGAATCTTTAGAATTTCTCCTAATGTTTTGTCTTCCTATGTTCATCAGGCAATTATCATCGAACTTTCATCTCTCGCCATACCCTACGCATAAAATTATTCTCAAAAATCTTAATCTTTCTAGTTTTATATCGATTTGTATAATAGAAGACAGCATGATATGTCGAAGGTTATGACAGCATACTGAAGTATAAATTTTCCTACACTATTTACCATTAAAAACTGGAAAGAAGGAAATATAATAAGATACCTACTTTCATAAATTTCTAATGATTTCCAGACGTTAATTGGGATAAGTGCCTAAGGTAATGGATAATATGCTGTTAACTTTCCTTAATCTACCACTCCATTGAAAATGCAATAAACATATCTATTCTGAAGGCAAAAAATTTGTTTTTTCTTTTTCCATTTTGTGATACCACTCTACTTTTCCTCTACTCCCCTCTGTTTTTCATTAGGAAAATGAAATTTTTAAATGCAATTTCTTAACCAAAAATTGAAAAAAAAAAAATTTGTATTAAATTTGTACTAAAGAAAAAAAAGGTTTTCTGTAGAATCCTTTATTTTGTGAGTTATAAATTCTTTAAAACATCACAGCGAATAATAGAAGCTTCTCCTTTTGAATCAACTTCATTCAACTTTATGAAGAGAGTTTTTAAAGTGGTTCAAAGTTGTCGCAGTCTTTTTAAACGAATATTTTTTTTGGCAAGTCATGCACGTGCTTTAATTAAATTTTTACATACATATACACTACTGACATGTATATAAATGGACTGCTTGTTGAACCAAAAATGCATGAAAGCAAATGGCACCACTTTCATACTCCCGTCTCTTTCCGTGAGAGCATACTTTCCCACTGAACTGTAACGATTAGAAACGAGAAATTGCTTGTAAAAATATTTGTAAAAACACTTCCTTCGACTCATAATTAAAATTTAACGATATAAATAGTCCTAAATACTTTTGTTGTAAATTCGGTAAATCCCACTGACATGCATACACGTAAACTCCCAAATAATTTAAATATAACGCCAGTTTACGACAGCTGGTAGCATTGACAGTGAGAGCATACTTTCTGGAATCAAAATTGGTGCCACATGAAACAGGAGATCAAGAAGTCCATTTATATATACGTCAGTGATATACACATACCAATATTATTTTCCCTGTAGGATTTTATTATTTTACCTACCTACCTACAAACCAAAATAAAGTTATTAAAAGCAAGCCCAAGTTACTTAAGATGCTTTTACAATTTGACCTTCAATAGGTATGGTGGAGTTTGTAATTTTAGATTCTACTTCTTGTGGGGTTCAAGGTATAAAAAATAATTTTAATTAAAATATACAGATCTCAAACATTTTTGGTTTAGTTGTAATCTTTTAGACACATTTGCGATTAAAATAATTTTTTTAAAATAATAAGCCGTTAAAAAAAATCGTAAAATACTAGAATACATAAATGACATAAGCAAAGACAGCTCTCATAGAGACGAAGAAAGTCGAATTGACTACCTACTATGAAAATTCGATTTCAAATATTATTTCCGTGGATACTTTCGAACGTAAATTTTTTTATCTTTGTACTCAGATATTAGCAGTGAAAGTATTTTCAATATATGAAGACGGAGAAAAACAGTTAGGTGTCATGATATTCTGAAGACGTTGAAATTATTATAGGAAGTTGTATTTCTCCCTTGCTTATGTTCTGATTTAAATAATTCTTCCCGGGTCACGTTCAGGTATCTCTAATATATGGCTGTATGTTACGATTCGGAGACGTATGGAGTAGCTGTATAAGCTCAACTCCTAATGTAGAGATGGAGTAGCGGTGTTAGCTCAACTTCTAATGTCGACTGAACTGACTGATCTTTATTTCACATTTTCTTTGTCTATTTATACAAAATGATCTCACTTTAACTACTCACTATACACGGAAAATGTGAAATTACTTCCGACTACGGAAGATGTGTAACTTACTTCCAACTTAACACTTTGTATACACAATGCTCACCTAGTACAAAATGTTAAGTCATGCATATTACATTCTTCATTTGTTGTTAATTAAATCGCGACACTCGTCGTATTTGTATATATACATACAAATATTTTGCAAAGACTAGAATCACAAACTCTAGTCGAACGCTTGCTGCTTATTATTTATTTCTGATGTAATACTCGGATTACAGTAAGCATTTGCGGCTTACTGCATTAACCGTGAAGGTGCAAGTTCTTCGTATTGCAACGTGAGAATTCTTGGGGGCATGGGTATTGCGATATCTTCGCTGTTTTACATGTGAAATACTTGACGGACATAGGATGTAGGTAGGTATGTGTATGCATTGCTTTAACTATACTTCTTTGGGAGTTAGTATGTATGTAACAAGGAGAATAAATAAAATGTGAATCTATTCCCAGAAAGGTGTAGCTAAGTTGCATGTAAGGGTACACAACGAGGAATATAATGAAAGGAAAAGTTAGCAGCCTTTTTTTACTACATATAATGGGGTTCTGTATAGGTCGCTCATCCCAACCCTGAGAGCTCTGGTGTCAATTCATACTGACCACTTTTTTTTCAGGAGTCACCCACACCGGTTGAGGCTTGTTTCTGATTCTATAAGCGAGGGATACGGAGGGAAGATCGCGCCGGTGACTCACTTTCTTTGTGACTGTCTGACTCTCTCAGTAAAGCATTGCAGATTCCTTGGCTCACACCTACTGGACGAACTACATGAAGCTAGCAATGAGTGCTGGGAGTCAATTCTTAAGAGCGTCCGGTTGGGACCTAAAAGAAATTGCTCATAATTCTGATAAATGGGCCTTGTTATGGCCTACGTTCCAGAGATCCCACAGGGGCCTCAACCTCAGTTTTCAATGAATCAATCAGGCCGCTCATCATGTCACCACCTTTTACTGTTAACAGTTTTGGTGGCGCGTCTTTGCCAGGTCGTTCATTTTCGAAGACTATGTAAACCTAGCAAAATTATTTTTTAAATTCACGTCTACTAACACTTTGCTGAACCTCGAAAGGTTTAGCTAGGTAAACTTTTGTTTGTCCGAAAATAGGAAAAAAAACAAAACAAAAATATTAATCTGTTGTCAACTGACAATTCAGCCGTACTGTGGGGCTGAAATACAAAAATACAAAAAGAAAAGAATCAGGTCCAAAAACTAAGCAGATTTAATAAAGGATAATTCCCGAGAGGACCAAGCAAATGACGAGCCATTTTTTGTTTGTTTAATGGTTCCCAGATAAGCTTCTGTCAGTATCCACAATTTCTTACGCTCATCATAAACGAACTGTCAACCTAGAACGGCAGAAGTGGATCCAGCCAGCAGTAACAGCATCGTACCAGTTTTTGCCACTGTCGCAGCCATTAAGCCGAAATAGGGTCGGCTCGGTCCCAGCACCGGCGCCGCCTTAGCGGAATGGTATCCGTATCGACCACTGACTTATAACAATGGACTGAGCGATTTGCTATTTCATGTGGCACAAAAAATATTGTGTTTCTGTATATCACCGTTAGAGCACCCTTTAAAACGATTACATAAAAAACATGTAAAACTCAACCAATCAGATGAAATTTTACACCCGTAAATCGAATTTAATTAAAAAAATATATTTTCTTGTGCCCAAGTGGTGTTTTAATCGCTTATAAGGAATTAAACTCATTCCGACTTTAATTTTCAAAAATTATTCTTAACTGAATTCTGCTTATGGGCAAGAGAGACGGAGCATGGTAAACACTAGCTTTACCTTATTCCTTCTGCAGTGATTGCATCTGTAGCCAACATAAAAACATCAAATGGCATAAGCAAACGTTCCAGAATGCAATATTTTGTGTTGGTAGCTCCAACTCTGCCATAGGGCGAAAGAGAGAACTATAAAACTTGTGGCATGGTTTCCTATAGGAAAATGACAATACGCT
>OZ005743.1:23678383-24091067 GCA_963930735.1 Dioctria linearis | reverse complement strand
GACAAGCTTTGTCGGACAACTCTACTTAATAAACAATATAAGATTTCCTAGAAATATTGCAATATACTCCGAATACGTACATGGATTTGCTGACGCCAGTTCTAGTGGCTATGGAGCATGCGTATATCCCTTGCTGGTCACACTTCGAAATAATGACGTAATGGTCATCCGGGGTGATATTTACCCCAGCCACTTTGCAGTGCAATAAATAATACAAAAATTGAAAGAAAAAGAAAAAAAAGTACCATAATGTACTTTCAACTCTCCTCCATGCAACCATACTAATAATTTTCAAAAAGCTTAATTTGAAATAAGCGAAAAAAAAGTTTCAAAAAAATTCGTCTCAAAAATGACTTTTTTTTACAAAAATTAATGCAAAATTGTTAATTTTCAATTTAAAAAAAAAAATATTTCATAAGCCTGAAGTAGCATGCTTTCAGGTAGGAATGGTGAATTTAGCGGCCGTTCCAAAAAGTATATTTATTTAGACATATGAAGTGAGGGATTTTCCGAAAAATGAAACGCAAGTTTTTCGGAAATAAGTGCTATTTCATTAACAAAAATGGATTAAAAAAATAAACAAAAATTGTTTTCTTGCAAAGTAAACATTATTACTGGAAATTAACATCATTCGAAACCAAAAGTGCATCGTACGCATATGTAAGTGCGATGCTTATCGCACATTGGCATTTTACAGGTCGGGCACTGCATATTCGTCTTCTTATCATTTTTTCGGGTACACATATCGCATCGCGTGAACCTATCGAACTTCGGCCGTTCCTCTTCGAAATCGGCGGGCATGGCATTGTACTACAAAAAAAAGAGAAAATAGAATGAAAAAATTATAATATTATGAAAAGCGAGAAAACAAATTATAATTCCAAATAAAATGAATTACCATATATGATGTAGAGGCGTCATTCAAGCTGACTATTTTTAAGCCATATATATCGGGTTTCGACTTGATATACATCCGGAATGCGCATCTGCCTCGAAACCCAAGGAGCTGTTCGTCAACGGTGCAGTTATTGTGAGGCTTGTAATACTGTTGGCATTTTTTTATGAATATCTCCCATAATTCTCGAATTGGAGCAAGTCTGTCTGCACTGTTTCTGACTGTCTTATCATCGAAACGCAGACATGTCGAAAGAAACATGAATCTTGCGAGACTCATAACGCATCTGTATACAGACGTACCGAAGCGTTTGTCCCAAAGCCATTTGTAGTTAACAGACGATTGTTTCCATAGCCCACTATAATACAGCCGTCCTATGTAAGCTCTTATCTCCGCAACATCGGTATGGTGGTGGTACGTCTGCGTGTCTTGGTCCGTAACCATCATGTGAGCGCAGACGTCTTCGATTTTCTGATTCGTATGCTCAACAATTATATGAATCATTTCATCATTGATCAGCAAATTCCAAAATTCCACGAACGTTGAGGCCGTGGTGTTAATTGGCCCAGGAATGAAAATTGGCACATCGTTGTTGACCCGTCCTGGGTGAGATTGCAATTATTTATTACTGATATAGAAACCCCGTCACAAAATTGTATTTATTTTATGTATATTTTCAAACGTAGTAAGTCGAAGAAGCAAGAGCGTCCACAATAACGGAAGGATCAGCTGCCACCCGCAGACACACATACACACATACATACACACACACATACACACACACACAGGTACGAGGGTTATTTACCTGAGGTTCGTTGGGGACGCTGCGTTGCCCATCGGAAACCGTTAACGCCTCTCAAAATCGTTCTGGGGCGTCCGCGTGCTCGAGACTCGGTTAGCCTCGTATATAACGGACAATTTTCCAATTCAGAGTCGAGCTCGCTTTGTTCCTCACCGTATGAAGATCCAGATTGCTCGGAAATGTTGTCTTCTTCGGCAGAATCTTCACCTCCGATTTCTATTTCTTCGTCGACTTCCTCGATCAGTTGTTCCCGAATGGTCCGCCCGCGAAGATTATAAGCCATCTTAAATAGCGATTTAAATTACGTAAACGTTTTTTTTTTTTAATTTAAAACTACACAATAATTTTTTGTTATACTTACTTTTTATGAATATTCACAAATAAACCAAAAAAAAACTTTACTTCAAAACTTTTTTTTTCACAAAACTCATACGGGGTAAAATTCACCCCAGGTTTTTACGCGCTCCGACTCCAATGCCTGTCACAATAATACTGACAGGCCTGTTTAAATAAAACCTATCTGGCTCTATACTACAAGGTTGTGACTACCTGTAGGTGGCGTCGTAGGTCACACTTTCTCGAATTTTGTGGACGGTATTGCCGGTCAAAAAAGGCTGGGGTAAAATATACCCCTTGTGACCATTAAGGGATATATTCGATCTCGAAGCAACTCTGGTTTAATTTCGTCTCAATTGCTATGCGCCAAATCACGAGTAGCGCCACTAAAAACTATATCTATTCCCCGCATAGAATTATGTGCTGCATTACTACTAGCTGAATTGATCAGTCGCGTGCATCGCACATTCTCACACAAATTTAGAGGTTGAATTTTGCTGGTCGGACTCCTCTATAGTCCTATCCTGGATATCTTCATCACCTTGCGAATGGGAAATATTTGTTGCCAATAGGATATCCAAAATCCAGGAGTTAACTAAAGCTTACTGCTGGAAACATATTTCAACTCGTGAAAACCCTGCCGACCTAGTGAGCCGAGGTACAACACCGCAAGAACTTTTGACATCGAGTCCCTGCTTCCAAGGTCCTGAATTTTTATTAAAGGAACAAACAAACTGCCCTGAGCATTTTGTTCCTATTCGTAAAGATCTACCTGAAAGGCGTCGAACCAAGATCTCACTAGTCACTGCAACGGCTGAAGACATGATTGCAACATCAAAATATTGTAATTCGTTTATAAAGTTACAAAGGATTTTTGCACTTGTATATCGTTTCTGCAAAAATGCTTCAGTCATCCCGCTAAATAGATCATATGGTCCAGTGACAAGCGAAGAACTTAATGCTACACTAACCTCCATCATTCGTCTAGTACAAAAGACATCCTTCTTCGAAGATTTTGCATCATTAATGACTATGAGGAGCTTAACAAAACATAGCCGCCTAAGATCTCTTAACCCATTCTTAGACTCGAATGGGCTCATTCGGGTTGGAGGTAGGATACAAAGATCCGTTTTTGATTACGACGGCCGTCATCAAATACTATTACCACGGTCACATCCGTTCACCAAAGTACTCGTATCATACTATCACATCGCGAATCTCCATGCTGGTTCGAACTAGATATTGGCCAATCGGTGGCAAAGACATTACAAAAGAAGTTGTGCACTGCTGCATTAAATGTTTTCGCACGCAACCAAGAAGTATAGAGCAGCTTATGGGACTACTACCTGCAGAACGCGTAACTCCCAGTCGTTCATTCACCTACACCGGCGTTGATTTCTTTGGGCCTTTTTTTGTAACTCAACTAGTTAGAGGTCGTCAACCAATCAAGGCATACGGATGTATCTTCATATGTTTCTAAACAAAGGCCATTCACATCGAACTGGTATCCAGTCTAACCTTTTTAAGCGCTTTAAGACGTTTTATAGCTCGTCGGGGAAAAATATCAACAATATTTTCGGACAACGCGACTAATTTCTCTGGAGCCAGCAGGGAGCTGGAAGAATTAAAGAACCTCTTCATGTCGCAGCGTCACTACGAGTTCTTAATGGAGATGTGTCAAAGACATGGAATCAGCGGGAAATTTATTCCACCAAGGGCTCCGCATTTTGGGGGCCTATGGGATCTGATGTTAATGATCTTAGTGTGCTCACTCCTGGGCATTTTTTAATTGGAGAGCCCTATGCTATGCAGCAACATTTTTGGAAACGTTGGTGCCGTGAATATTTGCAGTCCTTGCGAAAAAGGTCTAAGTGAAACGCCTCTCCAGTCAGCATACCCATCAATACTTTGGTCATAATTAAAGATGATAATCTACCCCCGCTAAAGTGTACCTTGGGTCGCGTTGTAGCAGTTCATCCAGGTGTTGATGGAATAGTTCGTGTTGTTAGAATAAAAACACAACATGGGATCTTCAAAAGGGCTCTAACTCGAATATGTCCGTTACCGCTAGACCAGTAACTTGATTATTTGGATCTAATAAACTCCAAGGGGCCCGGAATATGTCTAAGAATTTAGCTTTAACTTGTAAGATGTCATAATTTCCAAATTGTAACTTATACTTTGGTATTGCATTTTTATTTTGCTTTTTGTCGGCACTGCTTTGTAAAATTATATATATAGAAGAGTACTGAATAAAACTCTCTCTCTTTTTACAATCGTCAACCAGTGAGTGATTTTATCATTTATCTTCCCGGCTAGTATACAGTCCATAACTTCGCTTGCAAATAGCAGAATTATTATTCAAAAAGGCTTGAATAAACAACAAACTCTATTTAAAATATTTGTACACATGTAAAATTGATTATAATAATTTTTACTGTCCGACGAACGATTTGTGAAATATATGCGAAAAACCTCATCAAAAATCAATCAGATGGGTAAACATACGAAATTACTGGAGACAGTTTTGCCACACTAGAATCACTGTACAGAGTGCCAAGACCAACAATATAAAAATTTTTACAAGAATTGTTTTTTTTTACGTATACTATGAAAAAGATCAGTCCTGGGCGTTTTTATATCCTAGATGATTAAATCATATAGTATATTAAGTTTGTCAACTCTATTTAAAATATTTGTATACATATTACATATTGTGGCAATGCTCTTGTCTAAACGAGCTCCAGATATCCTGCACTCTGGATTTTAATTCAACTTTCGACCTAGCTAGCCGGGCTTATCTTTATCTGTGTTGTGACTCAGGTACCTATGCCCCGAATCACAACTATAAGACCGATACATCAATATATCGTCCAATACGATAAATTGATGTACCACAAATTTTCAAATTTCACATTAAACTGTCAATTGCACTTAAAAATGAATTTCTATGTTGTAACAAAATTCAATTAAGAATAAATTGCATTTTGTTATCATATTAACACTCCACTCATACACCACCACCTACAAGCAGTGCAAATCATATTTTATTTTCTTCTTGCATATGATAATGCACATAAAATAATTTGCATTTTCTCACGTGCGGTCTTTCAATCAAAAAAAAGACTTTACGAGTTGAATACATTGATACATATTTGTATCAAAAACCTGTGAACCAAAACCTTTAGGTACATAATTGGTATGGTACAAAGTTATTTAGCAAACTAACAAAGGAGCAATGAACATGCTCATTGCTGTAGAATATGATAACAGATTGCTTGCTACTAACAAACAATGTAATAAAACTACTAACTAGTACTAGTTAGTTACACTTTCTGGGAAGATTTGTTTCGCTCTCGTGAGAATTTGATGCGCAACTTTTCCGCAGTTAGAGTTAATAATAGATCCGTCATCCAAAGCTGATTCGAGTGGAAGTAAAAAAATCCTAGAGGGATCATTGCCATGATTCCAAACCGCACTGAATGCTGGCTGTTTATCAGAATCACGATTTCTGTGCATTATTTCAACCCCTTTAGTTGCATTGCAAACGCTCATATAAATGGGGTAATCTGGCCGATGATTAAACTCACATGGAAATATGTAGAGCATATCTGAAAGATATCCAACTTTAAGTCGAGTTTTGGAGAGAAAAAAATATTTTTCTAGTACCTTTACTTAAAAGTTTTTAATTTTTTAATTTTGCCAATAGGTACTGTGTATAACTTACCTTGTTGTATCAGCGACAGCAACAGAGGTATCCACAAGCTACTATTGATCTATTCTATATTTTACTTGTTTATTTTTTGCAAATTATTTTATTATAACTCAATACATTCATTAATTATGACATGACATTACATGACTGTCAAAGTGATTTCTAGTCCACCACAACCTGAATGAGTTGAATTACAATAAAAAGGAAGAAGAAAAGCAATTCATTCCTTTGTCGTGTATTTTGACATTCAAGTTCGACAAAACGCACAGAATCACCCTACTGGCATTCACACAGGCAGCATCAGAATTGGAGTTTCTCATCTTACATTTTCGAAATTATAATATATTAAAAGCATAAAATTAAAAGATTTTTAGAGATGATATCCTGTGTAATTTATTTAGTAACAAAACTTTATATATTTTCTCATGTTTTCAATATCATTGCTTAATACAATAAAAATGTCAAAAAAATCTTGATTAATTTGAATGCCACGTTTCTCAGCAGCGAATTGAAATAGTAAAACGATGTAAGTTAATGCAGCGCTCAGAATTGTCATATTTAAGTTGTTATCCATTTCGAAAAGTTCAAAAATATTAATGTTGAATCTCCATAAAGCAAATCGTAAATTGATTTTGTCTATCTACAATTTATTTATATTTATATATAAATTAACTGATACATTTTGTAAGAAAATTAATTTTTGTTCTAACTTACTTTCATTTGGTCAGTATGATGAGCAATAAAATCTGCCTGCATTTTAGCGCAGTACAAAGCCTCTCTGGTGACCAATTCTGCCATCAAAATTAAAAACATCGTCTCAATAATTTCTACAACCGCAAAATCGATTCCTCGAAATGTGATGATATGAAAATATGTAAAGAAAAACGATAATATTGCCACGGAATTAGAACCGATAGGTAAGGTAAGAAATAGTATTTTGAAAATGCTTATAAATTCCAACACTGACTGACAAACACTTTCGTAAATTATTGAAATTTCAGCAATTTTTTTATCATATTCCTCAAGATAATATTGATTTTGGAGTTCGTCATTAAGAAAAACAATCGTTTTTCGTCCTTTCAAATATCTGAAAAGTTGTTCAAGTTCAGCCATTCCGATTATGAGTCCAAAAATAATTAGAGTTACTGTAATATATACAGTAACTTTTATGTATAATAAAGCAATAAATTCGATCCCATAACTTGTTTGTGACCGAAAATACCATAACACTTTAAAAAATTTAAACTCAACCTTAACATTATAAAAATAAGATATTTATTTTGTATTACATTAGAATTTTTCGAACATTTCCGAATATTTTCGAAAATTTTAAAACTTTCATGCAAGATGGTGATAATTTCTTTCCGTTTCAGCAATTGTGGTCCGAACAAAATAGGGACAAGACTTAATGAGGCAATTTTTGTCGAACACAATAGAAATCTTAGAAAATGTTCGTTAATGGCCATTTCACTATAAGCCTCTATGTAATTGGTAATGAGAATAACAATAGTAACGGTAGAAATAAGAGTCCAAAGGGTTCCATATATTGAAGCAAGCAATGAACTTGTAGCGGTCTTACGCTGTCTATCGATGTTAAATTGTAAAATTCCAAGGACTCGACAGCAACAATAAATAACCCACAAGATTGAGAAAAATATCCAATTGACACTACGATTCGACATGTTGTGCGATACTAGCCAAAATCGACCATACCATGGTTGCCGTTAGTAGCTATAGTGAAATAAAAAATCAATAAAATAATTAGGTCGGAAAAGTAATGTTGAAATATAGCCATGGCCTTATTTGATATTGCAATTATATTAGAATTATAGAATAAAAAGCAATAGAAAAGTGGGATAAAATCGATGGTAATTATTATTCTATAGATCAGTGTTATCTACATAGGACTTCCGCTAGAATAAATAGGAATTAAAAAATAATAAAACTCGCACTATATTTGATTGAATTTTAATTTCCCTGAAGGGGGACGAAAGATCCCAAACACGCAAGCCAAGGCAAACATTGTGCTAAGCTACTAAGAGAACTTGGGCTAACATAAAAGTATTACAATTATTAATGCAGTTTGAGTATGCATAAGAATCCAGAGTTGAACAATCGTTTATTTTAGTATTATTGATAAAAAAAAAAACTTCTTGGACTAATCGATATCACAATACACGTAAAATTCCTATTTTTTTATGGCAACACCAAGAACGGGTTGCCCGATTTAACGCATTTAAAAAATAATTACTAATTTTTTAAAAGCACTCTGCACAAAATTTCAGCTCTCTACGTTCACGTGTTCTTAGGCAGGGCACAAGGAATTAATTAGACACTCAGATTATCTCTGGTCAGAATTATTTTCCGTGATGGTACGTGAGGGCACAAGGAAGTAAAAGAATCTATAGAAAAAATCGAATATTTAGATTGTCAGGTTTCTGCGCGCACGCAGAAGTATAGCAGTACGCTACTAGAAACAAGAAGCACAGATTAGTCTCTGTATCAGAATTATTCTTCTGCTTCGATGTGGCTAGCATATGTTGCAGATTAATCTCTGCGCAGAAATAATCTTCTGCTTAGGTGTGGGCAGGAATTTCAAATGAGTCTCCGAAATATAGAACTAATCTTCTATAATGAGGTTGGGAATAATATTCTTGTCACTCGGATTAGTCTCCGAATTAGATGAGCTCTGAACCAAGAATGATTTTCTGCTACGGACCGTCGGCTTTATATAGCCGCCGCATCCTGTTATGAGTTCTTGCCTCTTGCCGTTGCCCTAGCAACGATTGATGCGATGTCTGAATGTACCACAGACAGCTGACTGACGTAATTGCACTTCATGACATTATAAAAAGTGTGAATATTCTGGTGGTACGTATACTTGGTGCATTTTAGTTTTTTTTTTGTATTTATTCGCTCTTTTGATTGTTTTTAGATAAAATACGAGCCATGATGGAGGAAATTCAGCCTGTAATGAGATTTGTCGCAGCATTCACGTTTGTTGGCAGCAATTTTTTGAGGTTGTGGAACTGCCATAGTTAATTAGGATTTAGATAAGCATTCTTTTTTATAACTTTTTAAGATTTAAATACTTTGTAGATTTCTTTTCTTTCTTTTCTAGGAATTAAATGTTGATCGAGGGATTTAAAATACGTCTGTGGACGGAACAGATGCTATAATACAACCCATCACTAATAAAACTACTTCTACTGTTCAGTCCACATACATAATCCCGCGGTGAGTCCTTGGTTCATCCCCAGATATATACCTAAAAAGATAAATAACAAAACACAAAGAATCTTATCTTACAATAATTTAGACAAAAATACTTATCTAATATAAGGGAACTTCCTCCCTTTAATCCAACGCCGTCCTAAAAACTTTCTCCACTATTTTTCACCTGAAAATAAACAAAAAACTCTTATAAATAACTAGTAAATAAAATAATTAACCAAAAACTTACCATTTCTTGACCCAAATCCTACTTCCCTCGGATTATTTACATTGACATGTCAAAAATGTCAACATATCACCATATGTTCTCGCCTTCGCCGCAGTCAGAGTTCAGTGCAGCGTTAAGTTTAACAAACCTTGAAACGAACGTTGCCAAGGCAGCCTATCATGAAGCCTAAACGTAGCGGTTCGCTGCGGCTATAAAAAGTCGACGAGCTGCAGCAGAATCATCCATTCCCAATTCAGAATTTGATCTGAAAACATCAGAATTTACTCTGATTTTCCAAATTATCCAAACTAAATCTTGTTTCCATCCCACACCTAAGTAGGAATTTACTCCTACTGCAGAAATTTAATTCTGCAATTTCCATCCCACACCTAAGTAGGAATTTACTCCTACTGCAGAAATTTAATTCTGCAAATTCCATCCCACACCTAAGTAGGAATTTACTCCTACTGCAGAAATTTAATTCTGCTTATCTCTATCAGGCATCTCAGTAGGAATTTACTCCTACTTATTTCATCTAAGCCGAAATTTACTTCTGTCATTAATAATTATTTTTGTATTGCTGCTACCGTGCTTATACGTGTAGCACAAAACTTCTACTGTATTAATAGTGGATTTTCTCTCTCTCTTTTCAGAAATAAGGGGAGCAAATCTGTCTGGCAGTATTGTGTTAAAACTAGTGGATTTATATTGAATTGGTAGCTTAAGATAGTATAAGTTTTTGAATTCTTAATAGTAAGTTAGGTTAATTATAAAAACTTGAATTTATGATAATAGTTTATAAGCAATATATTTTGAATTAAAATTTTTATATTTGAATTTACAACAGTTGAGTTATCCTTTCAAACCGGCATCCCCCTTTAGCTTGAGCACAGATCTCACATTGGTCCTTCAAAGCCGGATAACTCAGCTATTCAAATATAAAGTTAAGAAAAGTATCGCTTAAGACTATCACGTGATTCAAGCCTCTCCATACAAAATGCCTACAGATGATGAAGGTAGTATATCTGACGCCGGAGACGAAACCATTAGCTCAATATTAGAGTTAGTTGAGTCTCAAAAAGAGGTCAAAGATTTAATGGAAGACCTCTTTAGAAGGCATCAAAGAGATGGTAAAAAGAAAACTGTCAAATCGACAGAAAAACGCCTACAAACGTTCACCGAATATTGGAAAGAATTCCAAATGCGGCATAGGGTAATTCAAAAGAGAGCGACAAAGGAAGATCGCAAATTAGAGTATTTCACGAAAGAGACATTTAGTGATGCACAGGAGTATTATATTGAAAAAGCAGCAAGCATGGAAGAGGATATAGACAAACTAACACCAACGCCTGTCAATAATCCTCTTCAGACATCACATGCTAGCACAAATTCATGTAATAATGAAAGACTCCCCAGAATTAAACTTCCCACTTTCAATGGAGAATACTCTACGTGGATTTCATTCCACGATCTATTTATTGCTTGCGTAGGACATTGTGCGCTTGATCCTAAGGCCCATGGTTCAAAAGTGAAATCGATTGCATGTGCAGAAGAATTATGTTTATGATATTATCATTAATTGACTCGTGACCATAGAATTATTTTTAACTATTTAGTGCTTTGGTTTCTAATCTTTCAAAAACATTTTTTTAATTAAGAAATGGGATTTAATTAAAAATAAAAAACTGAGGTAGAGAAAAGTCATAATATATATGGCCATTCTTCTTCAGGAGCAAGTCGAAGGGTGCATTGGATCTAAAATTCTTTTTGTAACACAATAATTCCAACAATACCTCAAATTCTGTATGGTGAGAGAGTTCTCTTCTACAATGCTGAGACTTTAATAACATAATTGAAACCTTCATACTACCTACATACTTTAACAATTTCAAGTTAGCGGAATTTATATTCATGTACTTCCGGTAATTTCGCAATTATTTCACAGGATTTTGCATTGCATATACCTGCGTTAGGCTAAAAAAATGGGTGCTATTATGACAGGTAAATTATATAATTATAGCATTTCACCTCTTATTGAAGTCTTTCACGTAAGTTGTATGGGCATATATACACCTACATACATATATAGGAATTTCACAATCGAGCTTCATTATACAGCAAATTGTTACAAATCTAGCAACTTCTAATTCAAAGTCTGTGTCTTTTCTATTATTTCATAAAAGGACTCTAAGCGGAATGAAATGTAGAAATTCCACATGGTGACAACTCAAACGATAAGGGTTCCTAGTACCTTGTCAACTTATATCAATAAATAATTGCTTAAAATTTATTTAACGGCGTGTCAGAACACTTTAAAATACTTATCAGCCGTAGCAGCAGTAGTAATATTAATAGCAACTGCTTTCGTGTATATCGTGTTTCAATTTAACAACAACAATGACTACAGCGTGCAAGTTAATTCAATGTTCACGCTACTTCTAAACAATTTGGGCGGGAGTTCAATGTACTACTCCCGATAATGGCCAGGAATTTAGTCCTTATCTCAATCGACTAACATGGCACCCCACATTTTGTGCTTGTAATATCCCCTGATTATAGTTAGGATCAAGGCGTGTGTGTGCCTTTTTCAAATATACATAGCTCCATGATGATGGAAAACCACGAGGAGAAGGCCTGGTCAGTATGAAACATATACATATCTTTAAGCGTATTATTATGAACGTAAATAGCAAAATTATTATAATATGAGGCCTTTGAATGGTGCAAGGTATTGGAATTATACAACGAACATGTAACACGCTTTTATACATATTCCGGCTAAAGAATTATTTATTGTGTGTGCTCTTTACATGAACACAAATGTGCCGAAATATATTTTTAATGAGAAAATTAAATTCGACGTTGAGAAATTGTATGTATGTATGTATGTATGTATTGAAGATATGGCCCAGCGTTACACCGATCCTGCTTTAGCGGCCAGGCCCAGCCATACCCCCCAACTAATCTAAACACATAAGGAAGAAGGTATTTGGAATAAGCTGGGCGTATAAACGCATCAGCAGCTTATATCTAACTACTACACACAAGACAACACATAAAATAAAATAAAATCATAACATAATTCAGGAAGGATCAGCTGGAAAGGAAGGATTTTAATTCATGCATTTTTTTTTTTTTTTTTTAAATATATATGAAATAGTTAAAATGTCTCGAAGCGAATAGAAGAATCAGAAATTGAATCTGAATATGAAATAGTATGATACTCCCTTGCATTGGTCCACTTATCCACTTGTTCCTGCTTGTCCCCTTCCTTCGGTGTCCTTCCTTCATCCGCTCCTCCACACTTCACTGAACCTCAGTTTTGAGTATCACTTTTCACTTTACACTACACTTGCACTTGCTTGCCAGTGTCCGCGAGGGACCCCTTTACACTATTATAATGTACAATACAACACACATCTGCACTCCCTGCGCTTTAACTTTTGCCTTTGCACATACACTTACACTTACGCTACGTATACACAACACCATCAATGCACCCTAACACCCAATACACTTATAAAGGATGAGAGATCTTGTGAGTGAGTGACTGTGTCTTCACGTGATCTCATGCGATCCTGCACTCTCACTGCCAATATCACTCTTGCAATCAAATTCGACGTTGACAAATTGTATGTAGATTAAATCTATGGGGTTAATTTTTTTAAATCAGTTTATAAAATTATTTTTTTTTATCTACAAATATGCATTAATTTTTTTTAAAGGTGGGCAAAACGCTAGAGAATACATTTTCAGAAACTTTCACGGCCTTGAGATGAAAGGAAATATAAGTATGTTACGTTTTATAACTCTTTTCAAATTAACATATCACGCTTATAGTTTTTCCTCTTTAGGGGTTATTTTGTTCGGTACAGATAGGAAGTTTATTTTGTATCTGGTTGTAAGTAAATTGAATTTAATTGAATTCCCGGAAATTTGGAAAATAGCTACTGAGATTCTAGTCTATGCTACCTCTGCCTAAAGTATTCGACCCATCAGCATTTTGTTGTTTTTGGATACAGTGTTCAAAATATCTATTATTAATATGCAACTACAATAACGATGACGATTTGGTAGACTGATTTTTGTAATAACTACAACTGTGAGTCTCAGCCTTATTTAAGGGGCACAACTAGTGTAACTGCCAAAAAAACTTTGATTTTCGGGAATTTATTGATTGAAAATTATTGCATCAAATGTTTTGAAATTTCAAAAATATATTTGTGTATAAAATATGTATGCACGGTAATTTTTTTGTATGAAAATATTCAATTTTCAACGAGTTATGCGCCGTCTCCTGAGTCTAAAAAAAAGGCGGCTCTCCTACTGCTACAGTGATTGCGGCCTTCAGAGTGCCTGAAATCAAAAAAGGTCGTTAAACTAGAAGGTACTGCCTGTACCGTGACACAGGATTGTGAAAAAAATTATAATCCAAAAAAAAAGGGGCGCATCAGGTCTTGGTGAGGAAGATTTTTCAGTTCATCTACAGATAGGAAGGCAGACCCTAGAGTATCCAGCCTGCTCCGGCCGAAGGCCGGACAAGCACACAGGAAGTACTCTGTTGTCTCAGGCTCTCCTTCCGGCAGGCCAGACAGTCTGAGCTGTCAACAACTCCCTTACTTGTTAGATGAGCGTGAAGCCAGCTGTGGCCGGTGATGATGCCAACCACAGTTCTACATTATTTCCTTCCGAGCCCGATGAGAAAATCAGATATTCCTATTGGGCCCATCAAGAAACAGCTTTGTGCACCTGCAATTACTCAGGCTCTCCAATCTCTGCTGATGCTTCCTATGAACATACGCTTTAAGGAAAGACCCGATACTCGTGGTGGCAACGCCTACGGCGCGTTCCATTCCGAAGAACCGAGAATCGGAACCAGACCTAGCTAAAAGGTCAGCGTTTCCATTGTCCAATCGAAAAATGTCGTTTTGAGAAAAACCACTGCCATGTATAGCATGGAACGCTAACATTACAGAAATCTCTTACATTATCAAAGGATCACTTTTCTGTAATTGTCTCTTTTAACGACTGCATTCCACTGAACTTGAATAATAAGTTCTATACGAAATCCATCATAGTTCAGTTTCAGTTCAGTAGATTTTCCAAATGAATATATAGAATAGAAATAGATGGCAATAAAATATTTGTAATCCTTTGTCTGTCCCCATAGCTACTTTTAGGGATAGGCAGACAAAAATTGCTTAATTTTATTTCCTTAAAAATCGAATTTAAGGAATATTTCATGTTATAGGAAATAAGCCTTCGACAAAAATAATAACTTTGAATATATTAGGAATTTGCTGAACTTGTAATATGAATGTTAAAGCGAAAATGAAACTTGAGATTAAGATACTTTTCACACTTCTTACAAGAAAAGTGGACCCATATGAAATAGGAGATCAAGCAGTCCATACTATATATGTCAGTGAGAAAAAGGCGTTGAAAAAAATTGATTTCATTGTTATAAATTTATCAATATCATTCCTAGAGCAAATCTGCCATTACAGGCAATGTTGACTGGCGTATACCTATATACATATACATATCTATATACCTAGAGGCCGAGAATAGCATCCCTAATACTATTAGAATATTTACAATGATGATAGAGCCCGAACAATGGCCACTATTGTTTAATCCCACGGATTAGCAATAGGGAACAATAACTCAGGTACGGCAACTCAGCTTATGCAGTTGAAAAATTATGTGAGAATAGTGATCCTACCAAGTAGGGCAAAAGGAGTAGTAGAATCGAAATAAAATACTAGTAAATTTTAAAAGAATGGAACAGAATTTCAAATGTTCATATATACAGGGTGTCCCGTAAGTCCACGTCAAGTTGGAATCGGGTGATAGACCAAATCATAACAGTTACAAAAAATAAATAAAAAAAATCTAAGTCATGTGTTTTTCAAATTATTGACATTTCTTTTCTTTTCGAGAAAATGTACACCCTGTGATGGTTTTTTAGCTCCTGTTGCTACAAATCTTTACTTTTTTCAATTTTATTTTTCTTATGTAATCCCGAATAGTGCTTATGTAACCTGTTGCTTTAAATTCTAAGCCAACTGCTCCAACTTGGAAGAAAATGTCACATTTTGCCGAACCAAGAATAGAAAACTAATATTTCGCACAACTTTAACTGACTGTAATGGAAAAAAATGTACTACGCCAGTTTGGCAAGTAACTTTAAAAGTTGACGCATTTAATAAGGTTTCTAAAATGGTAGTTGTCGGGCATTCATATCGAAAGCCTGGACTGAAGAAGTTAAAGCTTCCTCCGGCACGGTGTCAATTAGCTTCACTTCGTGAACTTCAAGTTGCCGTTAAGACAACTTGACTATCTTTTTCAATATAAAAATATATCAAGACATGAAGTTGACGCAGCTCAAGCTAGTCTTCCATAGAGCAAGCGTTTGACCGGTAATGAGGTCAAACCATCGCTACCAGTTCCAGCGCGAAACAAGCACCCCAACATAAAGCAGTACATGCTCCCAAAGATGTACCGACCGTTACAACTTCTGAATTCAAGCAAATCTAAGCAAACTGACATCAGTTGTTTCTGTGCCAAGCAGATGCTTAAGACCGCAGTTCCACGCTTTCAGCAGGCCTTCAGAGGTCTCCATACGTCAAGCAATAGTTCAAGGCATCGCAGTTCAGGATAGTTCAACCCGGTAGGAGGCATTATGCACCTACTCACCGAAGCTCGGCATTTCGCCAAATATATTGTTGTGTCGTTAACAATAAAAGGTATTTGAATTTCCTTTTGCGGCTAATTCATGGAGGTAGAGTGCGGTCTTGTAATTCACCCAGCGCGACAGCAAGATTTATCATATTCCGCAGGAGGACTATATAGATATATATGAGAGTGATCAATGGGCGCCACTTGGGTTTCTAGATTATCCAAGAATCAGTAAAATAAGAACAAAGAGGGTTCTTTTGATGCAACTAAGATACAGTGTATTTGGAGGTTTTAAACAAATTTACAAACTTATCGCCGACTAAATCATGCGGAGCATTTAATCACCATAAAAAGTTCAACAAAATTGATAATTTAATAAATTCTAGCCTTTTATTATTTCAAAGTTTCCTTCTTTTTCCTTTCTCTGCTTCCTCGCATGATTTCTCCGACAACTTCAAAGCTTCTGTTTAGCTCCATCTTGTTAAGCATGGCTACGTGTGCTTAACAAGAAGCAACTAAACAAATCAAGAAATCGCAAAAGGGTATTGCTCTATCCAAACAAATACAGGAAAACTAGACGATGACTAGATGAATGCCCGTATGAAATTTCGTATGGGAACCAATTTGAACAATTTTGATTTTTACAGTGGTTTTTTGCACATATTTCTAGAATGGTTCGTCGGAAAAAAAATTATTATAACCAATTTTATCGGATTTCGTATTCTGAAGAAGTTTTTGGTACAATAAAAATGTCTTGGACTGATCGCTTCCACAGTATACGTAAAAACCCTAAATTTTTATATGGCAACACCAAGAAGGAGTTGCCCGATTTAGTCCATTTTTGAAATTTTATTTTCCAGTACAATGAAAACATCATGTACCAAATTGCAGCTCTATATGTCAACGTGTTCTCAGGCAGTGTCCAAATATATAGTGGAAAACGAAATTTTTGTATGGCAACCCCAGGAAGGAGTTGTCTCATTTTCGAAATTAACCTTGCTTTTTTATTTTAAAGTCTGTGTACGAAATTTCAGCTTTCTATGTGAACGAGTTCTCGGGTTAACGTGCGGCGCAGATGGCCAGACGGACGGACAAGCCAAAATCAAAATAACTTTTAAAATTATGCGTATGTGCCCAATCCATTCTGCTCTACCATCATTATTTCTGTGCATTACAAATGGAATGACAAAGTTAGTATACCCAATAAATTTCATCTAGGGTATACAAATGTAAAAAGTACTGCTCGGTTTTAAGAGCCAAACACAGAAGAAAGCAAAACGACCGCCGGTTCCCTGTTTTAGCCAATCTAGCCGGATAGAAATATTTTATTTCAAAGTTTGGCAACAACTGAGGGGCGGAAAAGTAATTTTGTCTAGTTATATTTTCGTTTGAGGTAAGTGCTTGACGGTTAATGTAAAAAGTTGATATTTACTTAAATGTACATAATTAATTAATTCAGTTTTATTACGCCTGATATTTCAATGTAGTTACCAATCCTTCTGTATTGAAAATGCATTAATTCAATTCCTTAAGATTTCGTAGAAACTGTGATGATAATTAACTGCTTTTTTAATGCTAGCTACACAAATTATTCATTGCTCTATGAGGTTTGCAAACTATAGAAGGGATGCTCATAATTTTAAAATAAAACTTTATCTACGCAGAACTATTCACATCTTTTTCAACACAACAAGTACACAAAGAAAGAGATGTAACAAAAGGGTTGCAAATGAGTAACAAAACAACCATCTAAGATATGCTGTAAAAATGAAACTCATTTTAAAATATTATGAAAATTCATTTGCAAAGTCATAAAATGTAAACGGAGACCATTAAATCCTTTCCAACCATTATTAAATGGCGAGCGAATTTGATTTCTTCTTTCTTTCGTTCTTCCTTCCTTCTTGACTTCCTTGCATATACTTCAAAGGATTATCTTCAGCTCCCATTAGTTTTATCCTGTGGAAAGTGTCCCGTGTGAATACTTTTTTTACACTTTTAAATAAGTGCTTTTAATTTTTTAGTGGATAAAAAGCGTAATTAATTGTTTTTTTCTGACAACTTTCTCAGAGTTTGTACATACTTTCAAGTTATGGATTGTCCCCAAAAAGACAGATAACTCAGGCGAGAAAAAATGGAGGATTGTTATCGATTATAGAAAATTAAACGAAGTTACTATAAGCGATAAATTCCCAATCCCTAATATTGAGTGTATCTTAGACAAACTTGGAAGAGCACAATATTTCACGACACTTGACTTAGCAAAGGGCTTTCATAAGATTTTAATGAAAGAATCTGACAGACGGTATTTTCAACTCCATTTGGACACTATGAGTATCTAAGAATGCCATTTGGATTGAAGAATGCTCCGTCCACCTTCCAAAGATTGATGAACTCAGTATTGAGGGAATATATAAATAAATTTTGTGTTGTATATCTAGATGATATACTAATATTCAGTACTTCACTGGAAGAACATTTAACAAGTATTCGAAAAATCTTTGATAAATTAAGATCAGCAGGACTTAAAATACAAATTGATAAGTGCAACTTTTTAAGTAAAGAGACCGAATACCTGGGTCATATATTTACACCAGGCGGAATAAAACCAAACCCTAATAAAATAGAAGTAATGCAAAATCTAAAGCTTCCAGCCACGCAAAAACAAATAAAGTAATTTTTAGGTATAACAGGCTATTACAGAAAGTTCGTAAGAGATTATGCAAAAATTGCACAACCTATGGTAAAATTCCTTAAGAAGGATACAAAAATTAATCAAAATGACCCTAGCTATATCACAGCGTTTGACAAACTCAAAGAAATTATCATTAATTATCCCATATTAAGATACCCAGATCTCAACAAAAAATTTAAATTAATAACGGATGCTAGTAACTTAGCAATCGGAGCCGTCCTTACTCAAGATGGTCATCCCATTTGCTATGCCTCTAGAACTCTAAACGATCATGAGAAAAATTATGCAACTATCGAGAAAGAGTTATTGGCAATAGTGTGGGGAACGAAATATTTTCGACCATACCTGTTTGGTAGGGAATTCGATCTGCAAACAGATCACCAACCAATTAAGTGGCAGCAAGCAAAGCATACAGGTAAAAATATTAACCAACGACTACAAAGATGGCTAATACAGTTAGGCGAGTACGATATCAAGATAGACTACATAGAAGGAAAGGAGAATAAGATTGCCGACTTTTTAAGTCGAATTAACGCAGAAACCAATGAAATTAACTTATTCGAAACAAACACACCCAAGGAAAAGGAAAGCATAGGGGAAGATCTTCAAACTAGAGGTAGTACTGAAAATCTAGATAGTAACTCATCAGAAGAAAATTTCGAAGGCACTGATACTGAAAATTTGAACACCAGTCCACTACATTCAATGGAAGTACAAACTGTCCATTCTCAGGAGGAAGATTTAAACGATCATATACCCTTGTTAGAAACTATAGTTAATAGGTTTAGAACACAAATTATCTTGGTAGAAAATAAAGAAAAGGAATTTGAACAAATCTTCAACTATAGAAGAATTTTCGTAGATAAGAAAGACTTAGAAGCGGAAACAGATGTTCTTAGGAGGTATATAGATAAAGAAAAAATTGGCATTTATTCTCAGTTGAATGATCACGAGTATAATAAGTTGCAAAAGAAATTAATAGAGCTATTTCCAAACAGAGACATCGTAAAATTTGTGAAATGTAGTTATTTTGCAAAAGACATAGAAAACGACGAGGAATTAAAGAAGCAAATATCGCTCTTTCATAAAAAAGAATCTCGACATTCAGGTATAGTCGCTACTTATGAAGACTTAAAATATAAAATTTTTAATCCCAAACTCAAAACTAAAATCTAAAATGAGATTTTAAATAGTTGCGATATTTGTTCAGGGGCAAAATAGGATAGGAAGCCCATCAAAAAGAAATTTGCGGTGACCGAAACACCTAAAACAATAAACGAAATTGTTCATATGGATATATGTATATACCAATAGCGAACATAACTTTTTAAACTTCATAGATAAATTTTCTAAACATGCCATTAGTCTACATTTAGAGGATAGAAATCACATAACCATACTAGAAAAGGTTGGACAAATGATATCAATAAGAGGTAAAATGAAAAAGTTGGTGTTCGATAATGAATTCAATTCCCAATACATAAAATATTTTTGCAACATAGAAAATATAGAATATCACGTCACGAAACCTAACAATCATACTGGCAACGCAGATATTGAAAGGCTTAATGGAACGATAATAGAAAAATTAGAGCACTTAATTTAGAAGGAAATCAGCCCATCAGAGTACAACTTCTTAAGGCAATAGAAATATACAATAGATTTTATCATTCCACAATCAAAACGACACCTATGTATATCAATATATATCAATATATAACAATCATTTATTTATAAACAACTGAACAGTCAGAACTTTTTACGTTGGATCATAGCCTACCAAGCAAGTTACAAAGATAAGTTAGACTGCTACGATTGATGACACATTATGCATTTTTGAGTGGCCCGAGGCTGAGTGATTTTAAACATCCTCCGGCCGCGGAAATGGTTGATTCACTACACCTCTAAAGGATACAATAACTGAACTGGCCTTCGCATCCGGGAGCCATTATGAAGGCGGATCTCACAAGATCGTACTTTCCCATCACGCCCAGGAAATGTTTTCTCAACCAATGCAAGTTTCCACAAAACTCGAGGAGTAAACTGTTCATGAACGGGGACAACATCACCTTCCTTTAAACTAGAAGCGTATCCCCTTTTCATGTGATGAGCTGAACGTAACTGTTGGATGTATTCTGTTCTCCAGCGTTTCCAGAAAAAGCTTACAAGACGAAAACGCGCTCTCCATTTATCCCGGATATCAGAAACCTCGTAGCCTGGAGCAGCGAAGGACATAACTGAAGGAAACGCCCCTATTAAGAAATGCGGCGGGGTTAAAGGAGTTAAATCCAAGGGATCATCACTAAGGTATGATAAGAGCCGGGAGTTAATGATTGATTCGGCCTCCACAAGCAAAGTTTGAAGTTGTTCGGTAGATAAGACAGCACGTCCAATTATTACTCGTAACACCTCTTTAACACTTCGAACTAGACGCTCCCAGAAACCTCCCCACCATGGAGCACGCTCTACAATAAACTGCCAGGAAATTCCGTGAGTCGCTGCGTAACCTTGAAGATTTTCAGAGTTTATGATATTTCCAAGCGCTCTTAATTCCAGTGAAGCTCTCTTAAATGTTTTGGCATTATCCGATATAATGAGCTTAGGTATCCCGCGGCGTGCAATGAAACGACGTAAAGCCAGCAAACAGCACTCTGTACTTAAACTGGGAACAAGCTCTAGATGAACGGCTCGAAACTACGGAGCAAGTTAGTAGCATTACGTAGCGTTTTGTCGTATTGTTTTCAGACTGGGTAGTTTTCACATACAGAGGACTTGCAAAATCTATACCAGTTGTCTCGAAAGGCTTAGAAGCAATTAACCTACATTTCGGTATTGGAGCAAAAGGCTGTGCGGCTGCTTTGCCACGAAGACGCTTACATACACCACACTTTGATATAATAGCCTTTACCAGCTGACCAGAAGAGTTGCAAGAGTAACATTAACCCCTCCATGTAAGACACTCTGATGAACATCCATTACAATGAACTTAGACAAATACGATGACTTCGGTAGAATAGTTGGAAATGTGAATTCAAAATCCGCATCAAGGAACTGAAGACGGCTTCCCACTACTAATAAGCCCACGTCATTCAGAATAGGGTTTAATGTTAAAATTCCTGAAGATTTAGGTGCCGGTTTCTCACTTTCTAATGCTAGAATTTCTTCGGAATATTCCCGTTCTTGAGTGTAGCGGATCCAGTACATTTCAGCTATTTTTAATTCGTCAGCAACCAGGATCCTATTATTATGCTTAAATATGCCTCTGGCTTTTTTCGTGAATCGTTGTATGCAAGCAGTAATACGTAAAACATGTTGATAATTGCTGAATCTCTCGAGGTCGAAAAGACGGATTTTTAAATTGTGCGACGGAGCTACTGCTAAAACCTCTAAGCATGATAGCAAAGTGGAGTTGTGAATCCTTGCATCCAGAGAGGGCCAATTACTTTTTTCATCCAATAGCCAGGACGGACCTTGGAAGAATAAATTACACTCTATCAATCGTTTTCCTGAAACTCCCCTTAGTCAACAGGTCGGCAGGATTCTGATCACCGGGGCAATGTTTCCAATTAGTAGGATTAGAAAGTTCTTTAATCTCATTAACGCGATTTGCGACATATGGCTTCCAGCGTCTGGAATCACCGCTGATCCAATGAAGGGCAATGCTAGCGTCAGACCAGAAAAACACCGCATCCATATTCAGGTTAACACGTCCTACTAAATATTTTCCTAGACGGGCAGCAATTAAAGCTGCGGTGAGTTCGAGCCTCGGCAGTGACAATTCTTTATTTCCATCTTCCTTTAGAGGAGCAACTCGGTTCTTTGAGCACAAATACTGGACATTTACTGCGCCGTTTTCATTTACACTTCTAATGTAGGCAACAGTTCCATATGCTTGAACACTAGCATCTGCAAAAAGATGTATTTGATGATTTACTGACCTGACAAATGGAATCAAACATCTAGGTAACGAAATATCCCTCAAAATGTGTATATCAGTACAGCAGTTGTTCCAGTCTTTAAGCAAATTGTTGGGTAGTCTCGTCCCATGTCAGCTTCATTCGCCAGGTTTCTTGGAATAATATTTTTAATTTAATAGTGAATGGCGCAAGTATACCCAAAGGGTCAAAATCCTAGAAATTAACTGGAGCACATTCCTCTTTGTACCACTCGTCATTACTACAGTCAGGAACTTTTTTACTTGCTCGAAATCAATTAATATTTCGTCAGTTAAACAATATCAGTGAATCCCAAGGACTTTTTGTGACTTAGGAATCTCGTTACATCCTTTACTGCATTTAGACCTCATATACCCATTGTTGGAATTCCATTTCCGTAGATTCATTGAAGCTTTCTGCATAATGTCGCAAGTATCAATAAAAATTCGTTCAGCTTCTTCCTCGGTGCTTACACTCAGCATTAAACCGTCCATATAAAACGCTCGTTGAAGCAATTTAAGTGTTTCTGGATAACCTACATATTCCCTTAATAGTAGTGTAGCTATGGCGCCACCAGCACACTTTTTCCATACAAAAAGTGTCCGGAAAATTCCAACTATTTTGGTGGCTCTGGACCGAGGCTCTGGGCCCCTGGGGGATTCCGTCTAGTGGTCTACGTCACAGGGCCTGCCTGGGGGAATTCCTTCCTACCGTCTGGCTGACCAGGGGATGATATCAACTGATTAGCTGATCCCCGTCAGCTGTTCAAGCTCTTGCCTTGCCTGATTTTTTAATAAATTGAGGTACGGTGAGCAATTTTGAGGTGGTTCTGAGGCCGCTTTTGTACTGAAAATTTGGCATCTTGTGAAGGGGCGGGAACCTTTATTAGTGGAGGTTGCTGGTTAAGTTTGATCTGGTCTTGCAGGCTACAATTTGACCTTGAGGTGCCCCCTCCTGCGTCCTGGGTACTGGAGGCTGAGAGCTTTAGTGGCAATATCTGATACTATGACTAGGACTGTCTGGGGTGTGTTGGACTGGGCTACGTTACCTGTACCAATGCTTGGGTAGATGTGTGCGGCTTAAGTAATGATGTGAAATACCCTAAGCGAATTTATATCGGGGACTGTATACTTGTCAGCTTGAGTTTGGTTTCAGTCATTTACTTAGTATGAGTGCATGTGGTATGTTGGGCTGGGCTACTCGGTGGCTGAGGAAACGTTACCTAGGGCGTGTGTGGATGTGTGCAGCTGGTGGATAAGAAATGTTGTGAAATTAGTGTAATTAGTATTAGTAATAATTCAAGTTAACCCTACAATATGCAATAGATTCTAGAAGGTGCCAGTGGGGGTCTTAGTTCTAGAGGTGGACAAAATTTTTCATCAAAAATCCTCCACGGGCTATGGGTTTCGAGATATTAGCGATCTTATCTTTGCTGGTATAATTAATAGTAGTAAAAATTCAAGTTAGTCCTAGGATATTTTTTGTTCATGCCAATAGTATTAGTACTAGGATGGGATAAAATATTCATCAGAAATCCTCTATGGTTCAAGATATTAGCGATCTTACCTTCTCAGGTGATATATCTAAAAGATAGATCAGGTGAAGCTGGTTTGGAGGTGAATGTAGGTAGATATGTTGACTGAGATATGTAATGGAAATTAGTAAATGCCTAATTTTGCTCTTCAGGTGTAACACACTTCTAATTTGATTCTTTTCATAAACAAATTATCACAGTTCAGTAAAGTAAACACATTCGCAGTCGAATAATGTAAACAAATTCGCACAGCAGCCGAGTAAAGTAAACAAATTGGGCGATTTATGAAAGATTCCTAATTTCTTTAGCTGAAAACAAGAACAACCGATATTAATCTGTAGGATATGATGTCTTAGATGAGTAGTGGAAGTTATAATTGAAAATTTCTTTTGCTGAAAAAAACAACAACAACAACTATAACGTAAGTTGGGGATTAAAAATATCTTATAAACAAGACGGATCATGCTATGATATTCGATATCTAAAAATAGATCACGGTTGCTTTTTGGTGCAGGTGTGTGTAAGTGTGTGTGTGTGGGTGTGTGTGTATTGAAAAAATCTTAGGTTTTATGAAAATTGTTTTCTTATTTTCAATAAAATTTATTTTTGGGCAGGTTAAATTTAAAGCTTTGATCACCTATGATATCAATGTAGGGTGATACCTACTAATATAATATGAGACTTAGATGAGTAGTGAAAGTTTTATTGGTATAGTAAAAGACTTTGCATCAAATTTTTGGTGATAAGATGTAATGGCATGACCAGTGTTGCTACATGAAATCTTTCTAGAGGAACTTGTTAGCCTAGCATGAAAGTGGTTTTGAGCAGCCACATCTGAAAAAATTACATATTATCATTAGCTTGAGAGTGGGTTAATTAAAAGCATTAACGAGCTATCATATTAATGTAGGATGATATGTCGACTTAGATGAGTAATATAAATTAGTAATATAACTTCTTGCTTAAACAAATACATTCGAATAAAATAAACAAATTGATTTTTGTTTTTTTGTGTCTGGGGCTGGTGAGCATTGGAAGGTAGCAGAGTTATTTACCATGATATCATAGTTCACATGAAGCTGATAAGAATATGATATTTTTATCTTCATACTATTGGGGCAGGTGCATTGTTTACGTAACATTAAGTTGAGAGTGGGTCAAATTAAAAGCTTTGATAGAAGAACGCTGTGTTATAATATTAATGTGGTATGATATGTTGTCTGAGGTGAGTAGTGGAAGTTGTATGGGAGCTATGAATAAGCAGTAAAATCCTAATCAGCAATCTCGCTGGATATTTGATAATTCTACAAGTCCATAGTGAAGATAGTGATGGGGGGGTTGAGAGTAGGTACTGTAAGCTATGTATTACGTTAAAAGTTTTGATGGATGGTATTTGGTATTTATCTCCTCGAAATAGTGTTGTATGAGTATCAGAAAGACCGAAAAAAAGTTGAGAATGCTTCAAGTTCAATAGTGTAGACCCCGGTGTTGAGAGTGGGTATTTGGAATGATATAATTCTAGTAGGATATGGAAGTATTATTTATTCATCTTTAAATCTTACCAAGTCTGAAAAAATTACATAATATGATTAAGATTACATAAGGAAAGTAGGTTCACTTCATCTGCAAACAACAAATATGGCTGAAAGCGACACACGGTGTGAGCAATAATCAGTCTTGCTTCAATTATCACTATTAAGCGATGTGTGCCGCAGAAAATATATTAAGTCTAGCCTAGTCTAACATATGTATTGTAAATAAAAATTGTATCATGGTTATAATGCCATTTATTGAAATAATTTGTTTTAATTGTATTATAGCTTAAGTCTAAAGTCGTTTTTTCTTTAGTTCAGCAAGCCAAGATTTCATAGATATAGATTGATCCTTATAATGAATATTCCTTATGCCTTTACACCAATGTGGCTTTAAAAAGGTTCGTGGTGCACCATTTTCACAAATAATCATCTCTCCATCTTTACTTTTGCGATCTTTGTGGAATATCCTGATTTTTCGACCTGTTGGTAGGGGACAGTCCGACTCGTTTTTGGATGAAAAAACTTTCTCTTTATTTCTGGAAAGGCATCGATTTCATATATGTAGACTGAGCCTTATATGAATATTCTTTACTCCTTTCATCCGTAGGCTTTAGAAGGTTTGTAGTGTCCTTAGAGCTCATGTTGAAATTATTGTGTAATTAGCTTGCCAAAGAAACAGTGATCTGTTTGGGTAAAGAGCAAAATATCAATTGGAAAAACAAGTTATGAAACTACTATTTATATGCATTTGGCACATAGAATCTGGCAAGAATCTGGTAAGAATCCGGCAAGAATCTGGTAAGAATCCGGTAACCGTATGTTCCATACAAAATCTAACAGGCAGAAGAAAATTTTATTAGAATCTTGTAACAGTATTTTCCAAAAGAAAAAATCCAAGATTTTATGCATTTCCTGATGTGTAAGCCTTATATAAATCCATATGTTCTATATAAAAAACCCGGTATATAAATATCTGTAAAAAAAATTAGTTAGGGTATATAGTGATTTTAAAAAAATTCATATCCCCAAAACGGTGCCGAGAACCAAAATCCAAAATCTACTAGGAAGCAGACAATTTTATAAGAATCTGGCATGTCCTATTTAAAATCTAAAAGGGGAAGGGAAAAATGCACGAGAGTTTGGTTAGTGGTTAGTGTATTCCCGAATGCTGAACTGTTAAGATGGATATTGAGGAGTTTTTTAGGAGAATATAATAACATTTTACTCGATGAGCATAAGAAACACATTCAAGAATGCTATAACTTTTTAAAAATTATATGAAAATATTGAAAAAGTCGAGTCAAAATTTGGTGAACACTATATAAGCTGCCCTTGGTCAAGAGATGATTCAACGGATGGACCAGATACATGTGAATGTTGTGGTGTTTCTAGACGCCTAAAATAAGTTGTGAAGCTATATAAATTCTACCAAACATTGACAAAAAGTAATTACGAGGCATACCTTAAAAAGTGCGATTTAACTTAGCACTAGAAATTCTCATTTTGTATACTTGGAGAGCTCATAAAGGATCATGTAAACTTACACTGTATGCAGATGTTGATTTCAACAACAGATTCATCAAACACAGGAAATTTTGATTACATACAGCTCTGTACCATAAGATTATAAGAATTAGTACTTTTTAATTTTTAATAAATGATATTTTATATATGGCCTTGTTTTTATTCATGTTTTTATTCAATTTCCCATACTAAGTCCGGAACTCCCGAATAATGTTTGACCACTACAACGGCTGCTGGTGGCGGTGTATGGTGGTGGTGGGTGGTGGTGGGAGTGGTAGTATTGGTTGTGGTGGTGGGTGCCTGGTATTGGATGGCGCTTGAAACGGATATTTGACGCGTGGTCTCAATTTGACGCTGATTACTCTAGGGTCTGCCCTTCTAATTGTGGATGAGCTGAAAAAGCTGTTTTATAAGCTGATAAGCTGTTATCTCAGAGCTGTTTTAAAAGCTGTTAAGCTGTTATCAGACCTGTTTGAAAAGCTGTTAAGCTGTTATCAGAGCTGTTTTAAAAGCTGTTAAGCTGATATCAGAGCTGTTTAAAGGCTGTTAAGCTGTTATCAGACCTGTTTTATAAGCTGTTAAGCTGTTATCAGACCTGTTTTAAAAGCTGTTAAGCTGTTATCAGACCTGTTTGAAAAGCTGTTAAGCTGTTATCAGAGCTGTTTTAAAAGCTGTTAAGCTGTTATCAGAGGTGTTTGAAAAGCTGTTAAGCTGATATCAGAGCTGTTTAAAAGCTGTTAAGCTGTTATCAGAGCTGTTTTAAAAGCTTTTCAAACAGGTCTGATAACAGCTTAACAGCTTTTAAAACAGGTCTGATAACAGCTTAACAGCTTATAAAACAGGTCTGATAACAGCTTAACAAGTTTTAAAACAGCTCTGATATCAGCTTAACAGCTTTTCAAACACCTCTGAACCATAGAGGATTTCTGATGAATATTTTATCCCATCCCTAGTACTAATACTATTGGCATGAACAAAAAATATCCTAGGACTAACTTGAATTTTTACTACTATTAATTATACCAGCAAAGATAAGATCGCTAATATCTCGAAACCCATAGCCCGTGGAGGATTTTTGATGAAAATTTTGTCCACCTCTAGAACTAAGACCCCCACTGGCACCTTCTAGAATCTATTGGCATATTGTAGGGTTAACTTGAATTATTACTAATACTAATTACACTAATTTCACAACATTTCTTATCCACCAGCTGCACACATCCACACACGCCCTAGGTAACGTTTCCTCAGCCACCGAGTAGCCCAGCCCAACATACCACAGGCACTCATACTAAGTAAATGACTGAAACCAAACTCAAGCTGACAAGTATACAGTCCCCGATATAAATTCGCTTAGGGTATTTCACATCATTACTTAAGCCGCACACATTCTACCCAAGCATTGGTACAGGTAACGTAGCCCAGTCCAACACACCCCAGACAGTCCTAGTCATAGTATCAGATATTGCCACTAAAGCTCTCAGCCTCCAGTACCTAGACGCAGGAGGGGGCACCTCAAGGTCAAATTGTAGCCTGCAAGACCAGATCAAACTTAACCAGCAACCTCCACTAATAAAGGTTCCCGCCCCTTCACAAGATGCCAAATTTTCAGTACAAAAGCGGCCTCAGAACCACCTCAAAATTGCTCACCGTACCTCAATTTATTAAAAAATCAGGCAAGGCAAGAGCTTGAACAGCTGACGGGGATCAGCTAATCAGTTGATATCATCCCCTGGTCAGCCAGATGGTAGGAAGGAATTCCCCCAGGCAGGCCCTGTGACGTAGACCACTAGACGGAATCCCCCAGGGGCCCAGAGCCTCGGTCCAGAGCCACCAAAATAGTTGGAATTTTCCGGACACTTTTTGTATGGAAAAAGTGTGCTGGTGGCGCCATAGCTACACTACTCTTAATAGCTTTTGTAAGGTTGCAGCTAAAAGAAAGGGACTACATCGTACCCCAAACGTTACGCGTGTCATCCTGTATTCTTGTAGGAACGCCTTTTCTACATCGGCTACTAAGCCAATTTATCGAGCTCGGAAATTCAGCTGAACTGCAAGGATGTCAGGAATAAGATTTGGCCCGGCGGACAGATGATCATTGAGAGATAAGTTTGTTCCAGACCGAGCTGAAGCATCAAAAACTATTCTAAGTTTCGTTGTAGTTTTGTCTTCCCTATAGACAGCCCTCTGAAGCATACAATATAGCCGAGTGTCTTCCGTTGATTCATTCACCTTCTCAGCATAACCTGACAAAAGAAATTCATTAATAGCAGTATCATATGCAAATAGTTTACAAGGTTCTCTTTTAGTTTCCTAACTAAGGCATCCAGTCTGGAAAGCGCACCATTACGATAAGAGTCCAAGGATGCGTCACTTTTACACCATAAGAAAGATGCCTCATATCTATCACCTTTTCGTGTTACATACTGGTTAATATCAGTATTAACTGATTCATAACTGGTATCCTTTGAGATTCCCACAGTCTCGAGATCCCAAAAGCGTTTCTCACAAAATTCACTTATGAAATTATCATCAGAGGCGGACAATGTTATCGCTGAAAGACATGATTCGTTTTCGATAGATGTATCCGCTGATGTTCCCTGAATTGTCCAACCCAATTTGGTTTTAACAGCCACTAAGCTATCATTGATTCGATCACTTTCGCCTGTCACCACTTTCCAATAAAAATCGGAACCGACTAATACGCCTTCTAAATTACCAAATTTATGCGTATCAGCTAAATCATATTTAGATAACTCTGGACTTCTTCCGTTTGGTACTGGGAGTACATCCAGACAAATCTCTGGCACTTCTACTGCAAGCACCTTTACACAGCAATTGTCATGCTGGCTACGCAATACAAATTTTACTCGATTATAAACCTGGGCCGGTGGACTTGAACAACTTCCGAAAGGCAAAATACGAATGTTTACAGTATCAATAACTTCCAGATTCAACTTGCGGGCAACCTTCTGTTTTATATATGTCCGCTGGCTGCCTCCATCCAAGATAATTCGAACAAACAGAGATGGTGACCTATCGGTCAAAGTCGGAGATATAAAGGCACACGCAGTTTGTAAATAAATGTTAGGCACTTGTGCAGAATTCGGCGAGCATAGATTAACCATTGACTGAGGGTGCCTCCGTTCGTCAATAGAAGACGATTTTCGAAGATTTTGATGATATTCGGGATCACCCATAGATGTGGCATGTTTACCATGACACTTACTACATCCAATAACTTTTACTCTACATTGTCTCGATGTATGCCTCCGTTTGGTGCATTTGAAACATCTACCTTCGCGTTTCAGCATGTCTTTTCGTTCCAATACGGAATGAATACCATCGCAAATTTCAGTAGAATGAGTTGTAGCTTTGCAGAAATAACAATTATCGTCATTAGCTGTTAGCAGATTCGTTGCGGTTCTATATAATTTAGAGCTTTCCTGTGAGTGTACACACGGGCTCTTCGTTCCCGCAGATCTTTCAAGAGACTCGACTTCTTTTTTTGAGAAACTTCAAAATTCCCTTGACCATTTCATCACCTCTAGTAAATTTCAAGGAAAAGGTATTTAACAAACGAAATAAAGGTAGAGAAGATTATGAGGAACGTAGAGAAATCGGGTTCATTAAAAATTACAAATCCCTCAGATATAAGGAGCAGCCAAAGTTTAGAAAATACAATCAGTCCAATGTACACGAAAATAACATAAAACGCCCATTTAAATTTACAGACCAAAGCGATAATCATGGCCATTATACTTCTGATGCTACCACCAGCAACACAACAAACCATGATAATTGAGAAAATTAAATCAAACTCCAGATACGCAGAGGTTAAATTAGGTACAGTAGAAGTTGTAAATAAATTCGATATTATACTCCACAAAATCTATCCAGAAGAATTATTAAGTATAACCAATAATTTAGAAATTACATTTAATACTCTTAACTCAAATAAATACCAAGTTTTGCTAGAAAATCGCATAAAAAGAATTAAAAACAAAATCAAAACTCTAATACCGTATAGGCAAAAGAGAGGACTAATTAATTCTGGTGTAACTATAGCTAAATGGTTGTATGGTACAATGGATGATGAAGATAGGCAAAATATTGAAGAACATTTAAATATTATTGATTCAAATAATCATAATTTGATCCAAAATATAAACCAACAAATTAAAATTAATCACAACTTTAACAAGACATTCATGATGCTGAAAAACATAATAGACAAAGATAGAATAAAAATTTAACAAAAATTCAATGAACTAAATTCCGACGACTTTAAGCTGTATGCAGAAAGTTAAGCTTTAGAGCAAATATTCAAATTAGATATTGTTGAAAAAGAGGTAGATCATATCCAGGACAACATAGCATAAGCACGTCTAGGGCTATTACACCCAAACATTCTCACTGAAGAAGAAATTCTATTCTGACGAGATCAATTTTCAGAAACTATAAAACATTCGTTTAGGTGTAGCTAAGTATATGAATGGATCAATAATATTCGCCATTAAAATTCCTAAAAGTAACATAACATTAGATAAGAAATTGTTAGTACGATTGCAAGTTCAGAAAATAGACAAGTGGATTCAGAAATAGAAATAATTGTTATTATCAATAACCAAAGTTATACTTTTGAAGAAGGAAAATCTACGAAGGAATTAAAACTAAGTAAAAATTGTGTTTTAAATGGAAATTGTAAATTTATCAATAAGGTTAAAGACGAAATTATAGAGATAGCAAATACTATAATAGCTAACAATTTAGAGTTAAGATTCTTAAATAGTAGCTGTGATGAAAGGAAGATAACATTAAAAGGCAGTTATTTGATAAATGTTTTCAATTGTACAATAAGAATTAATAACAGAGAGTTTAGCAATCGACAAAATGTATTTATACAAAAGTTTGTAATACCGAAAATCGAAAATAACTTCAGAAATAGTACCGAATTATCATTTGAAGAAATTGTTTTTAATCAAGAGAAAAATTTGAAAGAAATTGTTGAACTAAAATTCACCAAGAATATTTACTACTATGGTATAGGATCATTTACTTTAATAATTGCAATTGTATGTATTTTGGCATTATATTTTTATTGGAAGAAAAAACCGATAAATGTAAAGATAAAACAAAGGATGCAGGAGAATCCAAAATTTAAGGATGGAGGAGTTACATCGGGATTTAACCCTGACTCACCAAAAAAAAATAGTTTGGGAAAATATTGAAGCGAAGTACGGAATTGCAATATGAGATATTTTTTTTCAAGTCAAGTCGTGAACAAACAAAAATCTCACATTTCGCTTTTCTATTTCCAGACGAAATTCTTTCTCACGAAAAGCGATGCTAAAGAATTTCGTAGAAAAGGTTAGATTTAATTAAGTAAATGAATAATTAAGTTAGTTGTAAAGCAACGGTCGTGTGGCTGAAGTCAGATCCCTAAATCGCGAAGTAGAATACTTGTAAAAAAATCAATTTTGTGGTAATAAAGATTTATTGAAAAGAAGAAGTGATTTCTTTCATTTTAATTTTTTTTTATTAATACTTAAAAAGAAGAATTTTAGTCGTGCGCCCTTCATATCACATTTTCTTAAAAATACCTTTAGTTAGGGGATTTTCACGGCATTCATTTAGTTGACGTTACATGTGTAATAACGAACTGCTAACAAATTTCAATGTCATCGGTAACACTGCATAACGGCGAGACGATTAATGTCATTACCGCGTAAGTTATAAATATATTCGGCATTCAATTTCTGTGATTTGTGCAATTTTTATTGAACATATTCAAAATTGCTAATTCATATATATATTTTTTTGCTAGATATGCTTAAGAAAAAATGCATAAAACGCAGAAAGGGATAAATTTCGGATACAGTATCGTAGGTCATTTTGAAACGAAGCTTTTGTGCTTAAATGCAATATGAAAAGTTGATGACGTATTGTCTTTTTGATAAAAATAGTAGATAAATAAAACGCAGTTAAAAATCCGAAATTTTAATTTTGTTGTAGCGAAACGTAATGGAGGAAGTAAAAATGTGTAGATTATGGATTATGTGGATTAGGCATGACCTATCCATAGTCCGAAGCTAGATCACATACGGAAAACCCTTTATAGTTTACATAAAATTTCACTTTATTAAGCATAATTGTGGGAAAATCCTAAGTATTAATATTAAGGTCGGAAGTAGGGAGGACTATGCATTGCGATTTATTGGAGCTAAGAAGCAGTTTATTTCCAATTGACTACCTATAAACTTCTGTAAGACCATAATTTATTCTCCAGATATAATCCTCAATCAGTGCACATAAGTACAGCCGAAGATACAACTAGACTTCATGTACCGCTTTACACAAATAGTTAATATAGAAATTAAAGAAGAGAGGTCCTAAGACTGATCTTTGAAGAACTCCACATGGCAAAGGAATTCGAGAAGACAGAAGATGTGATTAATAATTCTATACTATTTAAACAGTATATGAAAAAACTTTAACTGTGCAAATTTTGCCCCTTCACGTTTATACATATACACTATGAAAAATAATCCTTTAACGACAAAGTTAAGACTGTTAATTACTCTATAGGGTTATATTAGTTTAAGATTATAAGTTTTCTATAATTTTATTCAGGTGTGGCTACTTAAACCACTTTGAGGCTACGCGTAGAAGGCCTGATCTACATCCAGAAGCTACGCTAGAAATATTTCGAGTAACTACACTTGATCTGGCCTGCGTCTTACGAGAATCTATGAGTCACCAAACCATGTTTTAATTGATAGAAACCACTGCATCGGTTTCTCATGTGCTAGAAGATTGTACATCTATTACGACGCGTCTGTGTACCGGATCGTATATTTCCGAACTCTTGACCAGCCACTTGTAAACCTAGTATAATTTATTTCGAAAATCACATCTAAAAATACATTGGTAAAGGTGGCAAAATTTGAAAAACCTAAATTTTAAACAGTCTGGCGTCAACTCGTGAACTTAAAATCTATAAAGAATTTTATTTTTCAAGACAAAAAACCGAGCAATGAACCAAATTACTTAAGGGATAAATCATTAACTTGCACTCCTTTTTGAAAACCCATTCCTATATCAACCAGCAGGACCGGTCGACAAAATTAGTGGACGTTAGCTCGACCTATACACGGTCAAGATTGGACTCAGTTATTGCAAGAGTGACATCAATTCTGCTGATACTAACCATCAGTCGGGCTGTTGTTGGAACAGACGAAATCTGTTCAAAGTTGAACTCATCCATTGCCTTGGTGAGATTGGGAAACAGCCGCCTTTGCTTAATTCAGCTGAAACTAGCAGAGCCGTCCAGTTGGGCTGTTATTGGGACAGCCTAAATCTAAATTTGTTTTCAGAGTCTAGACATTTTTTTAGGATCGATAAAATCAAACTGGCAACCTGGCTTTGCCGAAGCGGATCCCGCACGCTGCGCAACATAGAAGTTTCTTACAGTTGTCAAGACCACATAGGGTCAACCTTGCACAGGGCTCCCCTATTTTTCACAAATAACACTCGTTCAGGTTATCGTAGCGACATACTGGACTAAAGAGATGAGCTCGTTCACAGATAGACGTGGCAGGATCAAGTCTCCATTAAGAAGACTAGAAGCTTTCCGAGTCTTTCTAGGTAGGGCAGCTGGTTAGTTTAACCTTGCTGTTTATCGAGCGATTAGATGACTGGTTGGCAGGCATTCAAGCCACCAGTTCCCTGCGTCAAGCAGTCAGGAATTCAGTTTTCTGCGTCAAGCAAAATTCAAGCCGTACGTTCCCCGCGTCAAGCAGACATCTACAGGTCCTGCTCCAAGCTGACATCTACAGGTGCTGCTCCAAGCAGAACTGTTAGCCACTCAGGGTTGTTTCATCTTGTTGACATCTATTCAGCAAGACTTAGTTTAAGCTCAAATACCTCTTGTGTACATCAAAAAGGATAAATAAAGAAGGATATTTTTCTTTCGAAATTATTATATATTAAAAATACTTATAAGCATAAAATTAACAGAATTTCAGAGATGATTTTCTTTGTATTTTATTTAGTAATGCAACTTTATTTATTTTCTCATGTTTTCAATATCATTGCTTAATTCCAAGGAAAATTTCAAAAAATTGTTGATTAGTTTTTACTCCATGTTTCTCTGCAGCGAATTGAAATAGTAAAACGATGTAAGTTAATGCAGCGCTCAGAATTGTCATATTTAAGTTGTTATCCATTTCGAAAAGTCCAAAAATATTAATGTTGAATTTCCACAAAGCAAAACGTAACTTGATTTTGTCTATCTACAATTTATTTATATTTATATATAATTTTACTGATGCATTTTGTAAGATAATTAATTCTTCTTTTAACTTACATTCATTTGGTCAATATGATGAGCAATAAAATCTGCCTGCATTTTAGCGCAGTACAAAGCCTCTCTCGAGACCAATTCTGCCATCAAAATTAAAAACATCGTCTCAATAATTTCTACAATAGTAAGAGCGATTTCCCGAAATGTGATTGTATGAAAATAGGTAAAGAAAAACGATAATATTGCCACGGAAATAGAACCGATAGGTAAGATAAGTAATAGTATTTTGAAAATGCTTATAAATTCCAACACTGACTGACAAACACTTTCGTGAATTATTGAAATTTTTACAATTTTTTTATCAAATTTATCAAGATAAAATTTATTTTGAAGTTCATCATTAAAACAAACACTTGTTTTAAACCCTTCCATATATCTCGAAAGTTGTTCAAGTTCAGCCATTCCGATTATGAGTCCAAAAATAATTAGAGTTACTGTAAAAGAAACAGTCAATTGTATGTATAATAAAGCAATAAACTTCATCCCATAACTTGTTCCTGGGCGAAAATACCATAACACTTTAAAAATATTTAAACTCAGCCTTAACATTATAAAAATAAGATGTTTATTTTGTATTACATTCGAATTTATCGAAAGCCCCCGAATATTTTCGAAAATTTTAAAACTTTCATTCAAGATGGTGATAATTTCTTTCCGTTTCAGCAATTGTGTTCCGAACAAAATAGGGACCAGAAATAATGCGGCAATTTTTGTCGAACACAATAGAAATCTTAGAAATTTTTCAGTGACCGCCATTCCAATATACGCCTCTATGTAATCGGTAATTAATATAACAATAGTAACTGTAGAAATAATAGACCAAATGGTGCCATATATTGAAGCAAACAATGAACTTGTAGCCGTCTTACGTTGTCTATTGATGTGAAATTGTAAAAGCCCAAATACTCGACAGCAACAATAAATAACCCACAGGATTGAGAAGAATATCCAACTGACACTACGATTCGACATGTTGTGCGATACTAGCCAAAACTAACCATCGCATTGATGTTTGCCATTAGTAGCTATACTGAGGTAAAAAATCAATAAAATAATTAGGTCGGAAAAGTAATGTTGTATCTATAGCCATGGCTTTATTTGATATTGGGATTATATTAGTATAGTGAAAAAAACAGCAATAGAAAAATGAAATTTATTAAAATCTAGGATAAAAGCTGTGGTAATCATCAAGGACTAACACAAGACTTGGTAGGAGTTAAAAAAAAAAATATTATTTGAGTGAATATTAATTTCCCAGAAAGTGGAACGAAAGATTCCAAGCACGGAGGCCAAGGCTAACCTACTGAAGGGACATAACTACATAGAAGCATTATAGTTATTAATGCAGTTTGTGCAGGTATAATAATTCATAGGTGAACAGGCTTTTATTTTAGTGTTATTGAATTTACAGAGCCGGGCTTACTAGGTAATAATTTAGAATTACCAAATCAAGCTAATGAACTAGGTAACCTGTATGAATTTTATTAGTCACTAGTTTGTAAACTTAATCCTTTCTTATTACACAAAATCAAATTCGATATTGGGGTTACAACTAACACGTTCTAGGAGTACAGAATCTCTAATCTAACTTACTGAGAACTTTACAGAGAACTTCTCAATGTTAATGCCATTAATAATATCATTGTGTTGTAGACCTAAAATCACATAAAATGGGTAATTTAAATAGTTATATTTTGTCTAATTAAACACAAAAAAAAAAAAAAGAAAAAAAAGTTCAAGTTCCATGTTAGTGCCATCTGCATCCAAGAAACTTTTCTTGGAGTAGAATGCCGACGCGATCCACAACAAGTAGTGCAATATTACCCACCGTTGTGAGTCAACTAGTTTAGCCACCGTGGTACTTTAGTACGGTACTATAGAGTTTCTTCGTTAAGCGGTGTGGATTGTGTGTTTTTAGTGTTTTGTTCTTTTCCACTGGTAGTATCTGTCTTGTTCAGTCTGTCTGGGTCGTTAGTCCTATTCAATATCACCATGGATATTGAACCTTCCTTATATATGGAATCCTGAGGGCTTGATAAGACTTTTCACTACTTTTAAGTTAAATATGGTTGAACAAAAAATATCTTAGAAATTTAATAAAGGGCAATGGCCATGTAGGCTCCTATCTACATAGCTCTACTTGACCAGCTTCGTGTTATTCACAAGGCCCATGAGAAGTTTTCTAACTCTAGCAAACGTTCAGTCTGCTGTATATTTTCGGTAAATAAAGGTAATATTAGGTACAAATGACGAACATAAAATATGTTATTACTTTTACATTCCTATAAATGATACTTTAAAAATGCTATTTCGCGATAAAACCTTTGTTAAAGCATTTATTGATTCTAAGGAACAGATTATAATGATGGGTATACGCACAAATCTAATAACTTCTTTAAAAATGATTTGCGTATTGAAATTATTTTATATCAAGATGCTTTCGAGGTGTGTAATCCTTTGGGATCATCTAAAACCAAGCATAAGTTATTAGGAGTTTACTTCATAGTAGGTAATCTTAAAAAACAATATAGGTGCTTAGTGAAAAATATTCAGTTGGTTTTGCTATGTAAAGAAACTTATGTAAAACATTTTGGAAAACATTTTCTTTTGAAACCACTTATAAAGGATTTAAAAGAATTGGAAACAAATGGCATTGAATTAATCGATCCTTTTTCTAATGAACGGAAAAATTTACACGGTTCTGTAGTTATTGTAGCTGGTGACAATCTAGGTAACCATCAATTGGGAGGATTCACAGAAAACTTTAGTTGTTCTGAATATTTCTGCAAGTTCTGCTACCGCAGTCGAAATGTTCTGAAAAACTCTGATATTAATAGTGCTGTTTTGCGAACACCTACAAGCCACAAACGCGATATTGCCGAAATTCAAAGAAGTGGTGCGAATATAATAAAAGGCGTGAAAAGTGATTCGGTTTTAAATGAGCTTTCAAATTTTCATATCTGCAATCCAGGGCTGGCACTTTGTATCGCTCACGATTTACTTGAAGGCATTATTCCCAAAGATTTAATGATAATTTTACATTATTTTGTTAGAAATAACATAATTTCATTTGAGTATCTCAATACTTATCTAAGCTCCTTAAGAAAAACTTTTAAACTAACAACGTCTTTTCCTAAAGTAAGCAGAGAAGTGAAAAAGTTCCCAGGAAAGGCATATGAGGTGTGGCAAGGTCTAATTCTCATGCCACTTATTCTTACAGACAAAATTACTGACTTTGAACAACCTGTTTGGAAATTATTTTCTTCTATGGTTGAAATGTGTCGCCTTATTTGTGCTGCTGAGATCTCTTATGATCAGACATTTTTGTTATCACATTATATTAGCACGTTTTTTGAGTTAAAAAATGATGTATTTCCGGAGTCAAAGCTATTTCCTAAACACCATTTCGTATGTCATTATCCGCAATTAATCAGACAATTGGGACCATTAAGAGGAATTTGGACAATGTCCTTTGAATCGAAGCATCAATATTTCAAAGATCTTTGCAAGCGAACAAAAAACTTTAAAAACATAACATATTCTCTTTCTAAAAAACATCAAGAATTTCAAGCCTCTCTTGCCCATAACCGGTTCCACTTTAAGATATCCTCTGATAATGTTCAAATTTTTTCTAAAGATATTTATAATGTTGATATTCCAGCTGACTTTATTTTTATTTCCAAAAACATTACGTATATGAATACGAAATATAAGGAAAATGATTACGTTTTAGTAAATGCCAATGAAATAGGGGAAATCAACGTATTACTTATAAGAGCCATATTTGTAAATCAGACATATGATAAGGCGTTATTATATGGCTTAATATTAAATTTCTGGTACAATCAGTACACATTACTCTTTGAAAATATCCTTACACAAAAATCATATCTATGGGTCAGTTTGGAAAATATACTGGTGATGACACGAATAAATGTATTGCATAGAGGTGGTCGTTATTTTTACTCGCCACTCAATTCATTTGTTTACTAAATATTTCCAACAAACTTAACTAACGAATAAATTTTAATAAACTAATCTGAATAAATGCAAGCATACTTATAATATGTATACATATAATTGCCTTATTTTTCATAGAGATATGAAGCATTAGAATAATAAGAAATTAATACAATACCATTAAAATCCTATAGAGTTTTGGATAGTATTAAGTACATATATAAGCAAATAAGTAATATGTCGAAAATACCCTTCCAAGTTTGGAATGATGAAAGACGTATTAAGAAAGCTTTCCTTAGTTTTTCCTACTTTGGCTGATGTTATAGAAAAAGGTAACATAATATCTATAATTATTAATTTTATCATGATTATGTATTATATATTTATTTCAGCTAATAATGTAGGAATAGAAGGAACAAGACTTGTTCTGGAAAATACTGGCTCAGAAGTTATGGACGATGAAATATTGGAATATTATGCGACAAATAATAAGAATCAAATCTTTATGTTGCTGAAATGCGACGACGATTGGATACCAGATTTGAGCTTTTCAACAATACAAATAACAAATACGCAGCAAACCACAGAAGAGATTCCACAATCTAATATTGAAGTAGCTTGTCCTGAAAACAATTATGATTTGCAAAGTTTAAACAATGCCAACTCAGAGATTTACATTTTTGATAACCCTTTTGCAAGAACTCCAACATTAAGTAGCACTGTGTCAATGTCAAGCACTGCATTATCTTCATCATCAAGCATAAAAACCGAATGCGTAAAACTTTTCCAAAATTTTAACATACCATGGGAAAAGATGCCGGTGGATATAAATAACATCTTTATAAATAAATAGAAGCTTGGTAAAAGAATCAATACTTTCGGGTTATAGCTGAGCAAGCAGCAGCAAAATATCCCGATTCATTTATGGAACTAGATTCCTATAAGCAAGAGGTTGAAACTGTTTTGTTACCCCTCATCACTATTATGAGAAATAGGAACAATTTTTTAAATCGAGCGCCCAATAAGAAAAAGGTATCTTCTGGTGATACTATTCATATTAAAGACAGAAAAAGAATCAAATTTTTCGAATCACTCTGTCAAACTGGCAGCCTTCTTCAGATCATAGTGAGCAGTTAAATATGAAACAGAAACAAATAGTGATACAATATATGAAGGATTGCTATCCTTTGCAAAGCCTTTATTTGAATAACACTAAAGCAGTGCCATCAATTTCTGATGTGAAAGAAAATTGTCCATATCTATTCCTCAGGCAATGTTATTTAAACCACTTTTCGGAGCTTACAGGTGTCATATTTAATTCATCAAGCCACATTGAAGAAGAAAAAGATAAGGCTAATACATTTTTTAAAAAATGTAAAATTGAATAAATTAAAAACCTACAAAATGAAGACTGCGAAGAATATTTAATCAGTGCCATTGCTCAATATTTCCACGAGGATATTACTTTCTGTTACAAGAAATTCGAGGTAATTTCGGGACCTGGAATTGAATTAAAAAACAATTATTCTAATATATATTTTAATTTGATCTAGATGGGTGCTAAGATGGAGCAAATTCATGAATCCATTCCTGTTAACACACCTTGGATTGGCATTGTAGGTAAATCTAAAATTTTTTTCAATTATATTTCTTTTAAAAGAAACATCACTGGATGAAAAGATGGTTTATGTATTTATTGAAAAAAATCATGTTTCGACACATACAAACTTGTCACTAAGTGATTTGATGTTTGAATGCATTTGTTATTTCTTTATATTTAATATTTTATACCCTAAAGAAATGTCACAATTTTTGGAATTTTACGTTAGATACTTTTTGCATTATTGTCCCGTTAATGTTAGAGGCAAAAAGAAAAATATTAACAATATTTCGAAAATACAAAACCTAATTAAAAAAAATTAAAGGGATCTGAGGTCTGTACTAATTAAAAAAAAGAATCAGGATTACGGAATATTTCTTAAGACAAAAGTATTATTTAATTATGAATTCCTCTACTTATGTTAATTATTGTCAACACTCACTGTGTGTATACATGATAGCTAAAGAAGTTATTGAATTGCTGCATTATGTAAATAAATAGCATTCGAAAATATTTAAGTACATTTAATGAAAAAATGTTAAGTTATATCCTCCATTTAAAATATATACCTATTACTTAAAGATTTGCTTCTTAATTTTCCACACAATGTATGTAAGTTCTTAATAAAATAACATAATATGTTATTATGTCTTTCCTTTTTCAAACGAATTTTAAGTCCTGTCTTTTTTTAAAAAAAAAAAGATATAATTTTAAGGTTTTTTCAATTTTAAAGGAATGAAAGACTTAAAAATGGTTGAGGAAAATTAACCTTAATATTTATCACTATAAAAGTTCAATTTCGAGTAGAGGGGGACGAATCCTTAAGAATTTATTAATTTTTTTAATATGTGAAAATTAATGATGTCTATGCATGTAACGATCGATGTTATTTAGACAAAACAAGTCAGATATCCTGCACCTACCACTGGCAGAAGTGTAGTAGACCCCTTGATAAGAAACCAATGCCTATTATTTGGCTTGGTCTTAACAGAATTATATAAACATTTTGGAAGGTCTTTCGATTGTGTATATTTACTCCTAGTTCAGATGATAGTGCAGTGTGCAAATTTACTCCAAGACGAGTCGCAATTGAACTATCTGTATAATTTCGCTACATGCTAGGTTTTATGTCACGCTTGAATTTTACTACATGTTTGATTTTACATAACTATTGAATTTTACACAACTGTTGAATTTTACAACACTGTTGAATTTTACATCACTGCTGAATTTTACATTACTGTTGAATTTTACATCAGTGTTGAATTTTACATCAATGTTCAATTTTACATCACTGTTGACTTTTACATCAATGATGAATTTTACTGAATGTCTAATTTTACACCATTGTTGAATTTTCCTACATGTTGAAAATTACTACCCGATATAAATTTACTTGTATGTTGAAAACCACTACAATCAGTGTAGGCAACTAATTGCCTACATTTATTGTAGCGATTTTCAACAAAAGTTTTTTAGAGTGTATGTAAGGAACATAACCGCACTGGCAAAAGAAAATCCTATAGAAAAACACATGGGCAAATGTAGAATCATACGAAAGCGCCAATAAGGTAGAAAATAGTGCGTAATTATCTCGTAATTCCCATTCCAATAAGGTTTAAAAAAACAGTTAATCTATGTAGTTTGCGTGCAAAAATCATTAGATAAGTGGGTCCATAATGCATATTACATATATATAAATATTTGTCAGGTGGTAAAAAAAAAATTATCTTTGGGAAATTGCAAGCCATTTCGTTTCCCTAAAACCGTAGTGCAGCAATTAGATTTAACGAAAATTTACTCTAAAATGCACAAAATTCTTGGTTAATTTCAACGTATACTTCTATGCTTTCTTTTCCTTGGATTCATCAGATTTTACACGTTCGAGTCATGCAAAGTCTAAAATATACGTCCTCCAAGAATTCGGGAAGTTTATTTGCTTTGACACCGTGTAGAGAACTCTACAGTAGGCTATATGCGAGATCCATACTGTATTTCGAGTGGATTGTATTTTCATAATTAATAAAATCCAAGTAAGTTAAGTGTACTATTGTACTATATTTCTTGCTTTCTGGTATCATTTCAATAAATTCCTCAATTGTCACTATTTCAGAGCTTTGAAGTCTCTCCCTTATTCTCCTTCTGTATGTCTCTTTATCCAATATTGAAATAATTCTAGTGATCATCCTCCTTTTTGTGTAGTTCTTTCGTAGAAAATTGAGGACGGTATGATACATGAAATTTAGTACAGATACTGAAACAGCTGGGAGGGCTGCTTTAGAGGCCAAATTAATGCATCCTATCACAAGTTGTGGAAACTGAATGCCATTCTATACACATAAAAGTAGCCCAAATAGTTTGCTGCCCTTTTTTCCCGGAATTTTGTTTTTTTTTAAGCCATCATACAAACGGATGAAGAAGAGGCAGTACGAAGGATTGCTGGAGAGTATGAAGGAAAATTTCTTATCTCTACATGGACCCTACCCCCCAGCATCTCAGGTGCCCAAACATAGGACGAGATATGGGCCAAAATAAGGGATGAATGTAATGCGTTGGGGACAGACGACCAGTATAAAGATGCAGCAGGATGGAAGCGCGTACGCTATTATTATATTTTTTGCTTTTATATTGTTATGGTGTGTTTATTATGTTCGCTTTCCTATTCCTTTAGTCATGGATTGATATTAAGAGCAAGTTGAAGGAAAAAGTAAAAAGAAAACGGAATTACATCAACTGGACCGGAGGAGGCCCTCCATGCAGAATTAGTTTTACCGAAGGAGAGCATCACATTATAGAAATGTGCAGCTTCGAAAATTTAGACGGCCTTGCTGCTGTTTGCGAGGGTGGTTTGATTGTTCCAGATGCAAGCCATTTTTCCATTCCTTCAGTAAGTGTTTAAATTTAAGTTGTGTTAAGAAAGTTTAACAATATTTAGTTTAGACATCGAGGGCTACCCATGAATTATTGGAAGAACGGAGTGGTGTTGGACTGGGAGAGGCGGGCAATTCACCGGCGAGGACGTCATTAACGCCTACGTCACCATTGATTTCGCCAATAAGTCCTTCGGTACCTGTAGCCCTCGAAAGTCAACCTGCTGCAGGGAAACGCAGAGCCAATCCTGCATATAGGAGAATAATAATAACGGAGTCTCCTCCTTCCAGAAATGCGGGCTCTGCTAGAAGAAGCGTTGCTAGAACGATGGTTTGTATATTTAAAATAATTTCAAAATTCTAAGTTAATTATTTCCTTATATCTTTCTACGCAGTACTCTACCTCGCTGTCCCAGAATAGTGTAAGATCCTTGGAGCTTCAAAAGGAGGCCCTGGAGCAGTGTAAGGAGCAGACGGAAATTTTACGACGCATAGAGGCTTTGTCTGAGAGGCAGACAATTACTGCAGAAAAAAATTTATCATTACTGGAACAGTTATGCGCACAATTAAAAAACAAATAAAAAATTAATTTGTTTTTTATTTAATTTGTTGGAATCTTTAAAACTAGTTAGTAATATTAACAACTAGAAATGGTGGTGCTACCGCTTGCACTACTCTCCCCCTGACTTCTTTACCAGCTGTCAAATAGACGTCGGATCTGTTGAATGGTGCATGAACAGTAGCACCATGAACCGGTGGCAGCGTTGGAATATCCTCACTGGTAGAGTAGTCATCTGAATATCTGCTCAGTATCAGAAAATTGTGCAGCACTGCAGTTGCATTTATAATTTTTGCAGCAGCAGTGGGGTTATAATGCAACTTCCGTTCCCCAATAATACATCTAAATATTAAATTATTATACACTTTGATTTTAAGTCAATAATAGCAATTTACCTAAAACGATTCTTCCACACTCTGTTATATTACGGACGCACCGTGCTCTCTCGAGAGTACGCAAGTTCAGGATTTTTTGTAGTCAAATAAACAACTTATCGTCATTCTTAAAAGAAAATTTATTATTTCACCATCTATTTTTTTTTATTGATTACTACAATTGGGTTAAGTTTAAGCTTAGACTTTTCTCAATAAACTCAATGTTACGAAAATCTTTTAAATTGGCAAACACTTATATTTTATTTGGCATTAGATCTTTCACAAAAACAAAACTCAAAGTTTCACAATTTTTTATTGGTAAATTTCTAGATTATTTTTCTGGTTAAATCCTTCACAGAAATATTCTATAATTCACAAATCTTTTATATTGGTAGATATTTAGATTATCTTTTTGATTAGCACTTTTTAAAACCTCGACTTTAACTTCTTAGCTCTGCCCAGCGAGCGGTTAAAAAACAAACTCCCCGAGGTTTGGGAAAATTGCACCCAGGTACCCATGATCGCTTTAAAACTCTTTTTTTCATTTTTATTGTTTTCTCAAGATGTTGAAAAAACGTACGTGAGAACATGCAAAAGTTTTTTGATGCGAGCTATATGCATCAATGCAAAACTGTAATCCCACTTGTGCGCCCGTCTTGAAATATTAATTTTAAGAGGGCGCGAATAATTGTGATAATTGTATGTATGTATGTACATACAATTAGATTGGATTAAGTAAGTAATGTACGTATGTACAGCGTACATACGGAAAAAAAGTAAGACGACACTGTATGTAGGTAAGTGTGTATACCGTGTGAGTGGAAAGTGTGCCTGATAACAAAATGCAATTTATGCTAAATTGCATTTTGTTATAATATGGGAATTCATTTCTAAATGCATTTTAAATTTTGAATGAGATTTAATAATGAAATAATTTTTCATTTCCAGGGTCAATGAATGGTACATCAATATATCGTATTGGACGATATATTGATGTATCGGTATTATGGTTGTGATTCGGGGTATTGGGCACCTGAGTCACAACAACTCCATTAACCCTTTCAACTTGACTGCGAATTCTTTTGTGTTTAACATTATAATTTTCTTCCGCCCCATTTATTGAATAGGCTATTGACGTAAGCAACCATGGCTGCAACAGATATCCGGAATTCCCTACAATTTAAATGTATAAATATTTTATTAATTTTAATTTTAACTAGTATATTGCAATTATCTAATAACCAACATTTTTACTCATTCGCAGATACAAATAGATTTTCGAAATGGGCTAAAATTATACTATTTCCCCAAACGAAGCTGTTATGAGTGGAGCCACAATATCTCGCGTTAATATTGCGGATTAGCATTCGATGATCACAGATCTGAAATTGTATTCAAATTATTATAACATGAAATAAACCTTATTAACTCCCGGAAGTCCTTGGTCTTCAAATCTTAAATTAAAGTTGTTGTTAGTATAAATGGATGTTTTTGTAATCATTACACTTACGCGCTCTGAATTGCAGCTTTTTCATTTAGGCATACAGGAAAACGTATATACTTTTCCATTTTCTTGTTACATAGCTCGGTAACATCTCTTTTTCGCGCTTTTTTGGGAGCTATTAAAATAAAATGGTAAAGTTTATATATATTTTTCCTCTTTTACAACCTTCAAATGGAATGGAATTGCCTTGGATGCTCATCTGCATCATAAATTTCTTCCAGTTCCTCTATTAGAGCTATTGCAAGCTCCTGGTTGTATCGGAATTGTGCGAAAAAACTAAAAATAAATATTTTCGACTTAATATTTGCACTTACGTTTCACACTTTACCTACGCCTCAGTGCTCATGTGAAAAGGATTGTCCCTTTCCCTTAACTACCTCTGCAAAATTGCTACTTCCATTCGACTCTCGTATGCTACATGTGTGTTTAAGGAATTTATTTCTGGGAGAAAATTTTACGAACTCTGTTATGTCTAAGAATTTAGCTTTAACTTGTAAGATGTCATAATTTCCAAATTGTAACTTATACTTTGGTATTGCATTTTTATTTTGCATTTTGCCAGCACTGCATTGTAAAATTATATATATAGAAGGGTACTGAATAAAACTCTCTCTCGTTTTACAATCGTCAACCAGTGAGTCATTTTATCATTTATCTTCCCGGCTAGTATACGGTCCATAACTACGCTTGTAAATAGCAGAATTATTATTCAAAAAGGCTTGAACAGGCTTCAACAGGTCGATCACTCAACGATATCCTGATGGTTGGTCCAGTCATTCAAAGATGTATCGGCAAATTGAAGTTCAAGCACTGGACAATCTTCTCCAGTGTATACTATGGCGTGAACCCTCTTCAAAGAAGCTTCAAATTTATCGGCTTCTCACTGTCACCTACGGAACTTCATCTGCGTCATTCCTAGCTACTAGAAGTTTGAAACAACTTGCGGTGGAGGAATCGTCAGAGTTTCCAATTGGGGCCCAAATTGCTCAAAGGGACTTTTTCGTCGACGACTTGCTGACAGGGGCCAATACATTAGATGAAGCTTTACAAATAAGGACCCAGGTGGAGGAATTGTTAAATCGAGGTGGATTTCCTCTCCACAAATGGTGCTCGAATAATCAGGAAAATTTAAGAAACGTACCAGAAAAGTACAAGGAGAAATATCTTAAAATCGGCCAAAATGAAGTAGTAAAAACACTTGGCTTAATTTGGCAGCCCAGTAACGACTCACTTGGTTTCAGATTTTCCAACGTAGAAAATATCACCAAAGTTACAAAACGATCTATTTTATCAAAAATGGCAAGCATTTATGATCCCCTAGGACTAATAAATCCTATAATCTTAAACTAAAGGTATTTCTTCAACAAATATGGAAATTGAAGTTAGATTGGGATGAGTCTCTTCCAATTGCACTTCATACGAAATGGACAAGCTTTGTCGGACAACTCTACTTAATAATCAATATAAGTTTTCCTAGAAATATTGCAATATACTCCGAATACGTACATGGATTTGCTGACGCCAGTTCTAGTGGCTATGGAGCATGCGTATATCCCTTGCTGGTCACACTTCGAAATAATGACGTAATGGTCATCCGGGGTGATATTTACCCCAGCCACTTTGCAGTGCAATAAATAATACAAAAATTGAAAGAAAAAGAAAAAAAAAGTACCATAATGTACTTTCAACTCTCCTCCATGCAACCATACTAATAATTTTCAAAAAGCTTAATTTGAAATAAGCGAAAAAAAAGTTTCAAAAAAATTCGTCTCAAAAATGACTTTTTTTTACAAAAATTAATGCAAAATTGTTAATTTTCAATTTAAAAAAAAAAAAAATATTTCATAAGCCTGAAGTAGCATGCTTTCAGGTAGGAATGGTGAATTTAGCGGCCGTTCCAAAAAGTATATTTATTTAGACATATGAAGTGAGGGATTTTCCGAAAAATGAAACGCAAGTTTTTCGGAAATAAGTGCTATTTCATTAACAAAAATGGATTAAAAAAATAAACAAAAATTGTTTTCTTGCAAAGTAAACATTATTACTGGAAATTAACATCATTCGAAACCAAAAGTGCATCGTACGCATATGTAAGTGCGATGCTTATCGCACATTGGCATTTTACAGGTCGGGCACTGCATATTCGTCTTCTTATCATTTTTTCGGGTACACATATCGCATCGCGTGAAATCGGCGGGCAAATCTCGCAATCCTAAAATATTCGAAATTCCAATCTTTATGTCTTTGCGAATCGTTGGCATTGTATATCGCTCTTCCAATTGTTGTTTGATTAAATGCTCATAGAGTGATCGGAGGCAGCTCCCCATCGTCACGATTTCTTCGATATTATTATTATTCATACGGCATTTCAACAAAACTCTAGCATTGACGGCTGCTTGGTCGAGCATTCCGAAAAAAAAACCGCATCGGCCACCGATGCGTTCGTCGACTAACCGTGTACGAATGGCACATTTGATCGAAGCAGTCAGTGCCCCCTTTATTTTTATTGTAATGCTGTATTATTTCCGGCTTCCCATCAATAACCCGAGATTCACCGTGCAAAAACGACGTCAATAATAAAACGACCTTGTTTTTTTTGGCGTATATGATAATAGCGTTAAATCTTTCGTGTAACAGTATTTTGTGCCTGGAATCGGTTTTTGTGCTATTTTCATATCTTGCGGGATTTCGCGTTTGTTCTTTCGGATTGTCCCGGTGACGCTCAATTGTATTGGTTCCTCAAGCATTACAGTTATTCTTTATGTCGTTTCTAAATTTTATATTCAAAGCTTTCCAAAATTTTCTATTATTTTAACTTGATTTTTTTATTGTTATTTTCACTTACAAACATATGTATACACACATACATGCAAGTATGTAGTACGCTACATTTACTCCCCCCTCAGTGTCAACGTTAACGGAAAACAAAAACAATTAAATGAACAAAAAAAGTATTTGGAAATTTTTATATATTAAATGTGATTCGTTTCGTTGATTTCTCGGTGATTTTTTTCTGTGGTTCATTTACATTATCCACGAATGCCGGTTTTATACGATCGATAGATATTCTTGACGATTTTCCGTTTATACTGATTATGAAACTTTTGTCTCCCCTTTCGATTACCTTGAATGGTCCTTGATATGGTGGTTGGAGAGTTTGTTTGATTTTGTCTGTACGAATGAAAACGTATTCGCCATTTGCTAGTGATTTTGGGATATAGTAAGTGATACTAGATTTCCTCGAATCTGTTGGCGTAACGTTTTGGAAATATTTCTGCAAAATTTGTAACATGTTGTTAGTATCTGTCAGTGCCTTTTACGACAAATTCTCCTGGAATTCTTAAGGCTTGACCGTGTACTAAGTCTGCTGGAGAACATTGCAGATCCTCTTTGACCGTGGTGCGTATACCTAAAAGGATTGTATGCAGGTGATATGACCAGTTTATTGTGTCTTCGGTCGCTCTAATGGCAGCTTTTATTTGGCGATGTAATCTCTCGACCATTCCATTAGATTGCGGATGGTAAGGTGTTGTAGTAATTTTGTTACAACCTAGGAACTTGGATAATTCTTGGAATAATTTTGAAGTGAATTGCGATCCTTGGTCGGTCGTTATCCTTAATGGGACGCCGAAATTGCATATGTATTGTTGGTAAAATACTTTGGCTATATTTTCTGCTGAAGTATTTTTAATAGGATAGGCTTCTGGCCATCGTGTATATCTATCTACGATTGTTAAAATATGCGTATAAGTTTTTGATGGTGGGAGTGGTCCTACTATATCTAAGTGTACATGTTCGAATCTACAACTAGGCATTTCGAAAGATCCCAGAAGTATTTGTCACAGACTGATTTTCTTGTTGAACGTATGCCAGGGTGTGACAATTCATGTAATGTTTTGAAAATCATTCTTCGAAGTTTGGTTGGTATGTATGGACGAGGTTTACCTGTTGAAACTTCGCACCATATTTCATGATTGCTCTCGGGAATGTCTCTTTCTATAAGTTTATACCTACATTTTGAATTTTGTTGTTGGTGTTTTACCAGATGGTTTAATTCTTTTTCCTCTGCTTGCGCTAAGCTAATCACTTGTAGGTCAATTTTGGTATTGCTTTTAATTTCGCTACATTCTTCGTGATTAGTCGGAATGCGTGACAGAGCGTCTGCTACCACGTTTGCTTTTCCTTATATATATTGAATGTCTGACGTAAATTGTGTGATGTAATCTAGGTGTCTAGCTTGCCTTGGGCTTCTCTCAGTTTTTGTCCAAATGGCATTCGTCAGTGGTTTGTGGTCAGTGAAAACTACAAATTTTCGAGTACATGTCGAAAACGTTTTATATCTAAGTAAACTGCCAGAAGTTCTCTGTCGAAGGCTGAATACTTTGTTTCTGCCTTTGTTAACTTCTTCCCAATTATTGTTGTTTAGCTGTTGTAGTACTGCACCTATTGCAATGGCTGAAGCATCTACTGTTAAATTGAAGGTAGTATCTTCAATAGGGTGTACTAGTAATGTTGCTGAAGCGAGAGCTTTTTTTATGAGTTTAAAGTTGTGTTCCCATGAATTTGGCCAAACAAAGTTCTTAGCAATTTTTGGCTTTTTCAATAAGAGAGTTAAATTATCATATATAGGACTTAGTAATTCCGTTAATTTTGGTATAAAGCGATGGTAATAATTTACCATTCCTATAAATTGTTGTATGTGTTTGATGGATGAAGGTGATGGAAAATCTTGAATGATTTTAATTCTATTAGGAGAAGGAAGTATTCCATCTTTACTTACGTAATGGCTCAAGAAATTTAATGAAGTGGATCCAAATATGCATTTTGATGTATTTATATTTATACCACATGCGCTTAATCGTTCGAAAAGAGTTTTTAAATGTATTTTGTGTTCCTTTTCATTTTGGCTTGCTATCAAAATGTATGTAAATACGTAGTCTAAACCTTTGGTTACTTCATTCATGAATCTCTGAAAGGTTTGTGCAGCGTTTCGTAGACCAAATGGCATTCGTGTGAATTCATAAAGTCCGAAAGGTGTTGTTATCTCTGTTTTGTGTATATCTTCTGGAGCTACTGGAATATGGTGATATGCTTTTACCAGATCTATTTTAGAGAAGATATTACAATTTTGAAGATTTAACGAAAAATTTTGTATATGTGGGATAGGATATCTATCGGGAATGGTTATAGCGTTTAGCTGTCTATAATCACCACAAGGACGCCAATCTGAGCTATTTTTCTTTGCAACTAGATGTAGTGCTGAAGCTGTTGAAGATGATGAAGGTTGACATAGACCTAATTGTATCATGTGGTCAAATTCCATTTTTGCAATTTTTAGCTTTTGACCATCCAATCTGCGTGGTCTAGTAAAGGGTAGTTGTCCTTTTGTTGTAATGTGATGTACGACATTGTGTTTTACAGGTTCTCCATAACGAGGAGGTTCTGTTAAAGATGGAAATTGTTGTATTATATTTCCGTATTCATTTTCGATTGTAAAATGCTTTGGAGATGGCGTGTTTGCCTTTATGGTCATACCACTTACTGACAAGTTTGTGTTGCCATCTATTAAGCGTTTGTTTTTTAAATCTACTAAAAGATTGAATTTTGTTAAAAAATCGGCTCCTATTATTGGGCGGTTTACATCAGCGATAATAAATGGGAACGTGAAGTCCCTTCTTAAACCAAAATTGGTTTTGAATAATCTTGTGCCAAACGTGTGTATTGTAGAACCGTTCGCTGCGATAAGAGTAAGAGAATCGTCTCTCTTGTATCTGTTGCAAAAAGTGGTAGGAATGACTGAAAGGTCTGCTCCAGTGTCTATTAAGAATTTAAATTTGTTTTCTTTATCAAACATAAATAAACGTTTTGAATTAATATTAAAAGAATTGGTTGAACACGTCGAGGGGTTATTTAGTTTTTTGAATTTTGATTGTTCTTGAAAGAACATTTTGTTGCCTTTTCCCCAAATTTCTTGTGGTACCAACAGATTGTCGAAAATCTAGTACCACTTGAAGAACGACTTCTGGAATGATGTCTGAAGTCTGAAAAATTTCTTTTATTTTGCAAAGTTAAATTTTTAATTGATTGTTCAAGAGTGTTAATTTTATTTTCTAAATTACAAATTCTGTTTATTAAACCAAAATCGTTGTTAAAATTATTTGTGCTGAAGGCTGAGATATGTTGCGTTTTTGCTATCTCGTGGATTCTGTCTGCTAACTGTAGAAGTTCGTTTATGTCTCTGTCTCCTGCTGTTGTTAATGCTATGTTTATGTTTGTTGGCAGTTTTCGCATCCAGAGTTTTCTTATAAAGTTGCCAGATAATTCTGAATCTGAACCTGCTAGAATTTTCATTGCTCTGAAAAACTCTGATGGTCTTCTGTCACCAATCTCAGTATCCAAAAGGAGGAGTTCCAGTTTCTACTCTTCAGTCTCGGCAAATCGTTGAATTAGTGCGTTCTTCAGCGTGTTGTATTTATCAACCTGTGGAGGTGTTTGTAGTATGTCTAGCACTTTCATGATCACATCCACTGGTAACGCTTGCACTATGTATACATATTGTGTTAGGTCCTGGCTAATACCTTTTGCGGCAAATTGTGTTTCTGCCTGGATGAACCAGGCTTGCGGGCATGGTGTCCAAAACATTGGCAACTTGACTGCAATGGCATTTAGCACTGGACTATTTCCTGTAACCGGCATGTCTCAGATATTTTCGTTCTGCATTTCTGAAGAAATCACCGAAAAATCACACTTAACACACGGGTGAATTACCTTCGCGGTATTTTGACTTAAACTTTTCTTTATAATCCGTTAGTTGACGCGTTATTGAGAGAAGAAACGTACTTAAAGTAACTTATGATAATTGATAATAATGTGTATATATATATATTATTTGTAATGAGTAAATAATATTTAATATTTGATAATATTTAAAGAAGAAAAAGAATATTTTGATTCGTATTTTTTTTAAAAAAAATTTTGAATATAAAATTTTATTTAGAACCTGTTTCTTTTCTTTTATTTTTGTTTTTCTCTCTTTGTTTTTCGTATCTTGAAAATTGTAGTCAATTTTTTTTTTTTTTCTTAAGATCTTCAATGTTCAAGGATTGATCTGATTGGTTCCTTACCGCTGGTGGGGGGAACCAAGGATAAATATTGAAAATGATATATATGTAGTTTTGTTCATCACGTCGGGGTCACCAATATCGATGTTGTGATGTTTGCTGTTTTAAAATCTTTAGTTGAATTCTTGATTTTCCTCTTCTTTACATGGATTTATTTTTAATCTTTGATTTCTATTCTTTCTTGATTTTCTCTCTTATATATGGGAGAAAGAAAAGATTTGTTTTAATTATTTTGTTACGCTTTGAAAAATGATAATAATTATATATACATATATATATGTATATAAGAGCGTAGAAAACAGTCTTTTATAATTTTTTTATTTTAAATAATATTTTTATTTATTTATTTTTATTTATTTTGGTATTATCTTTTTTAAAAACTTTTTAGTATGAAAGTACATCAAATTATTCAGATATGTATTTGTGATGAAGTTCTGAATACTACTAAATATTTCTATTGACATTTTTGTATCTATACACTTCTATGTATACTAAGTTTTTTTGATTTTTTTTGTGTTTTCTATACAAATTTATTTTTTACAAAGTATATGTACACTTGATTAATTTTTGTTTGTATTTGTCTACAGTTATTCTTTATGTCGTTTCTAAATTTTATATTCAAAGCTTTTCCAAAATTTTCTATTATTTTAACCTAATTTTTTTATTGTTATTTTCACTTCCAAACATATGTATACACACATACATGTAAGTATGTAGTACGCTACAATTACCACCAAATGTCATTACATGGAGGACCGCAATTAACGTTGACATTATTAAGAAAAGGCTATTGGCTGTTGAGTGCTCGCAATACAGTACGGCATTTCATTCATAACTGCGTAATTTGCTACCGCCAAAATGCAACCCCATATACACAGCTAATGGGAAGTCTGCCAAGTGCTAGAGTGAATCTAAGTAGGCCATTCGCACACACAGGGATTGACTACTGCGGCCCAATTGATGTAAGAGCAAGCAAACTTAGAGGTTCAAAATCGTATAAAGGCTATATTGCCCTTTTTGTGTGCCTAACTGTGAAAGCTGTGCATATTGAAGCTGTCAGCGACCTGACCACTGCTGCCTTCTTAGCCGCATTTGTATTTGTATCTCGACGCGGCTTATGCAGCCACATATATTCAGACTGTGGGACAAACTTCGTGGGCGCAAACAGTTTCCTGAAAACTATTCAGTCCGAAAAAAAATAATAACCGGAAATCTAGCTAGTGAAGGCGTAACCTGGCACTTCATACCTCCAAATGCCCCGCACGTGGGTGGGTTATTGGAAGCAGGCGTTAGAAGTGCAAAATATCATCTGCGAAGGATAGTAGGAAACTCAGTACTAACTTTCGAAGAATTGAGCACAGTATTAACGCAAGTCGAAGCATGCATGAATTCCAGACCGATGTGCCCACTCACTTCTAATCCTGATGACTTAGCTGCTTTGACACCAGGGCATTTTTTAATTGGGAATGCTTTATTAGCCCCATCTCAGGAAAACTTAATAGAAATAAATCCTAATAGACTAGACAGGTGGAGGTTCGCTCAACAAATCATGCAACATTTTTGGACTCGTTGGAAACAAGAATATTTAACCTTATTGCAACAACGAAACAAATGGAAACAACGACAAACCAATATCAGTAAGAACGAAATGGTGTTAGTTAAGGACGATAAGTTACCCCCTTATAAATGGCCCTTAGGGCGGATATGTGATATTCATGAAGGTAAAGACGGATAAGTGCGCGTAGTGACTGTGAAAACAAAGGGTATAACCTTTAAGCGCCCAATAACTAAAATCGCGCGGCTGCCTATAAGTGCCACTGAGAGTGACTACAACGATGAAGTAATTGAAAACCCGTGAACTTGAAATTGTTATCGTGAACTAAAAACTAAATATGTACCGTGAACTTGAAACTCTTATCGTGAACTAAAACAAAATATGTACCGTGGACTTGAAACTCTTATCGTGAACTAAAACAAAATATGTGCTGTGAACTTGAAATTCTAATCGTGAACAAAAACAAAATCCCGTGAGCTTGAAATTCTGATCGTGAACAAAACAAAATACCGTTAGCTTGAAATTCTAATCGTGAACAAAATAAGAATTGAACTGAACTAAGTGAACAAAAACCAAGTGAATAAATATATCCTAACACTGTGAAATTGCTAAAACTTTGAATTACAATCCCTAAATTGTCGTGACAATAACTACAAACCTACAAATAAGCAAACTCGTAATTACAAATGTTGATGAAGAATATTAATTGTTTCCAATGATCTGAAATACCCCAGCCATCCCTTTCTGTACCTGTCTTCTCATTCCAGAAAGGGAAGCTGCATCAAACAGAATTAACTGATGAATCTAGCAACAACATGTGCACATGTTTTTGCCTGGGGGGAGGATGTTTAGTGCAGTCAATGATGAGTTGATGAGTAGCAGTAACGTTAGCCACTGACAAATGTACTACCTGCAAAAATGTCACAAAGGTTCAACAATTCCTCAAAATATCATTACTTATCTGAGGATTGGCACTCCAAAGGACGCTGTATGCCATACACACATTGTAGATATCACAATTATCTGAAATGTAAACAAAACGATAAGGTTAGATCAGATGAAATTATTAAATAGCAATAGTAAACAATCACACATCACATAACAATATAAACAAATTAGCCTCAAAATTATGTAATATTTGTAATATATAATAACAAATGCATTTAACCACTCACCTTAAATTCTCCAGCAAAACAGTTCACAAATTGACACTTGTCTTGTCATAAATTAGTAGAGTTGAGACACTTTTACTATAAAAATTCCATCGGTTCGATGTGGTACTAGAGTTTAGTTCATGCTGTAACATAAATTAAAAGGATAGAAATAATATTTTGTATTGCCGGTAAAAGGCTGAACCTGGATTGGTAGAAAATTGTTTTTTGTTAGCAAATGTTAGAACAGCTAGGAATTTTAAAAACCGTTGGGTGAGAGAGCTCTGTATATGAACAAGAATTTGTATCATTTTTGAAATTGATCTGTAGATATGAGAAAAGTGTGTACCTTTTAAGAACATTTTTGAATAAAGCAGAAGTACATAAATCAAGAAGTTATAGTTTGTTTTTTTTGGCTGTATTCTAAGGAAAACGAGTGGAGTTTGAACGTGAAATCAAACATGCCGAGAATCGCTATCTAACTGACAAAATTGGTAAATTTGCAAATAGCTACGAATGTTTACAATCAAATAATGAAGTTATTCTTGAAAAGTCTGTGTCTTCGCTTCATAAACTAAATGTTCTGACTCAGTGAATTATTTAATTGCAATATTCTGTCCTCTGATGAATCTCGTCCATTATAACTTGGGCCATTTCTCGATATAGTCATTAAAAAGGACATTTATAAACTGACTTCTTCCAGTAAGGAAATGAAAAATACTATTAATGCTGTTGTTAACAACATAAATCCGCATAAGGATAAGTTGGACTCGCTACAATCACATGATCAACTACATGAACCTCCTCCGTCATTGCCACCTATTAACTCTCAGCATAAACTTCGATTGCAACAATAATTACTTAGAATTCGTAATAGGAATAACGAGACTGACTTGTGCAGTCAACTTCATTTCCATTTGTCTCCTGGCTCTAAACAAACATGCGATAACTTGGAGCAGCATGCAAATTTGCTTCAAAGCCTGCAGCGGAATGAAAATCATATGCTGCAACCGCAGATGCTATAATCACAGATTACGCCAACGTAACTGGTCTTCGCTCCAAGACGACTCGCCCTTTTACAAGTTCGACGAATTCCTATTTCGATGTGGTCTGTTTAACTGAGACATGTCTGTGTGGGAAGATCGCAGACGAAGAGCTTTTTGGTCCCAAGTTTTTGTTGTTTCGCTGTGACCGCCATCGTCTGTCTCTGGATGCTCCTGTTGGAGGTAAAGCGCTTTGCGCTGTTTGTCGCGACCTTCCATGCATGTTGGTCGACTTTGTTGATTCCGGTGATCTGGAGTTTATGTGTGGCCCTCAGGTTTTCACACAAAACCGTACATATTGCTACAATTTATATCCCTCTATGCCCATCTGCTGAAATATTGGATTTGTTGGCTTCATATATAGATAGGCTTACTGAAGTTCTAGTGCCTGCCGACGAATTATTGCTTTTGGTATTTTTAACTTGCCTAATGTGAGTTGGGTACACACTCTGGACGATAAGGCCTTGCTGCTCCTGGCGACTCCCCAAAATGCCATTCACAATATTATTTCTTCAGGCCTAATGCATTCTAGCGGCGTGAAATGACTCTGGAAAATCTCTTGACCTGGCATTTTCTCCCGCTCCCAATGGTACTCTCGTTAAGCGTTGTTTAACTCCTATGTTTCCTGAAACAAGTCATCATCCGGCACTACATATAGTTTTTTTCTTTGATCCTGTAACTGCATCATCTAGGTGACTTGTTTAAAACTGCCTTCTGTGATAACCACTGTGATATTAGTTATAACGATTTTGCCCATTTGACGAACCTTCCTACGACTTCGCTTCAACCCAAAGACCTGATGTTCGATGAAGCGTCTGTCTTCAAGTACATTTCAAGCATAGCTGGTAATTATTCTATTGGTCCGGATGGCGTTCCTTCCACGCTCATATAACATTGTGATACGCCCATCGTTTCTGTTTTGAGTTATTTATTTAATGTATCTTTAACCTGTGGTATTTTTCCTAAACAGTGGAAGCTTTCTTTGATTATTCCTTTGCATAAGAAGGGTAATAAGTGCGACATTTCTAACTAAAGACCCGTCGCTAATTTATGTTGTGTTGGTAAGGTATTTGAAGCCATGGTTTGCGACGTTTTGTTCTTCTTTTGCAAGCTTTTCCTGCGCTATTTTCAGCATGGCTTTATGAAAAGTAAATCTACTACAACTAATTTGTTGGAGTTTACTAATTTCTGTATTTCTGACGTAATAGATAATACTTCTGGTGTTCCTCAAGGCAGCCATCTCGGACCCCTCCTTTTTATTATTTTCATTAATGATGTCTTTCTGATCTTCACTAATTCAAGATTACTTTGTTATGCTGACGATACCAAAACCTTCCACATTGTTACTAATGAAAACGAGTGTGGAGTTCTAAATTTGGACTTAGACACATTTCATAAGTGGTGTGCTATTAACAATCTCCTATGAAATACCGCGCCGTCATAAGCTGTGGACAAAGTCTTCTCCCATAATTGTGCTCGGAATGGCTCCTCCAATATTGGTATACCTTTCTCTCTCTGTCCTAAAGCTTTCTCTACATTGCGTGCCGGACTTTTCGCTTCGAGGTGTCGGTCATAAGCACAAGATGCGATGCTCCCCGCTATGTTAATGTTATCCTCCTCCATCCTGGCCTGAAATGGACTTCCTTGACTGCTACTTTGCCAAGCTGTGGGTGCTACTCGTGCACAAGCTGCAACACTTTTACCAGAGGCACTTACCTCGTTGCCCTTCCCAGCACCGTATACCCAAAGTTTCCTATTTACGCAGTCAATAATAACTCTCTCACTGAGGAAATCCATTCCAAGGATACCATCAGCTGGAATCGAGTCGGTATCACCAATGACGTTAAAATTACAGTGTTGCCGACCGTTGTCTATGAGCAGCTTCGCTTCACATGTGCCTATGGACCTCCTGGCAAATTCAGAGGGTCCCCCAATTCGTATTTTCTAGTGAGTATTTATGGGTGTATCTCTTTTTATCCTAGCGACCTTAATCAAGCTACAAGTGAACCCAGTGTCAATTAAAACTTACCTTCTAATGCTATGTCCGATGGCACTGTGATGATAAACTTACTCTTGGAATTCACTTCTTCACTCTCCCTCTCGGCTAAATACTTTTTCAGACAGTTTGCTGCGTAGTGATCGAGTGTTCGGCAGAATTGGCAATAAGGCCCTTTCCGTCCTGAACGGAATTCATCTTGGATGCCAGTTGCATAGTTTGCCATTCTGACGTGATGAATTCGGCAAATGGGTTCCTCGTGTCCATATTCCTCACATTCACTACAGAAGAGTACTTGTTGGCACTCTCTCCCAAAATGTCCACGCTGTCCGCATTGAAAACACTCAATAGAACTAGGTGGTGTTCTCCTTGTCGAAGATGCTTGCTATCTTCCTGATGACACTGGCCCTGTTCTGGGTAAGAACGGTCTCGAAATCTGTCTGGGCTCGCCTCTGGTACAATCCGCCGTTGGCCATTTGTTTGGTGCACTTACTGTGTTTGCTTTTCGGTCTTCTTTCCAAGTCTTTTGGCATCCTTTTCAAAATAACTGGCTTCCTCTCTCACTTCTTCCAGTGACTGAAACTTACGCCCTTTAAGGTACACTTGCGTGGGTCTATAATCACACCCGCTTTGAAAGTAGCTACAACATCGGCCTCCAGCTCGGCTAGTAGTCCCGTCTCCCCTCCCGGGTATTTGGCCGCAACAGCCTCCTTAATCTGATCGCGCAGTTCTTTCGTTCGATCCGCAAACTCCCTGATGTCCTCTCCAGATCTCTGTCTACATGCCAGCATTTCAGTACGCAATTCACTGAAAGATTTTCCCGGCAAGTATGCAGTTTATATCGTTGCTGCAAAGACTTGAAGTCCTTCGGCTCCTGAGAACTTATCAAGTAATAAGCGTCATCTGCCAGGCGATATTTTATGCATGTGATAAAAATGTCCTGCTCCTTCTGCGTTCGTCGATCGTACAAGTCCTTACTGCAGCTAAGAAATCTGTAAACTTCTTTTACAAGATTTGGCGATCTTTCCCCCGAGAACATTGGTACATATTTAACTACCATGTCCATGATCTTTTCATATGTATCTGCCATCTTGTACACTTTTACTGATTTCTTATATTTTTATCAATTTCGAATCTACTTCGATCTGGTAATTTCATTAACTTCGAAATTCACTTTTTCTCTAATTACGTTTATGCTTCATTCCGACAAATTTATACAACACTCTCTAGAAAAAATCTTTCGCAGAACTCAAATCTTTATTAAAGGTGCTAATCGAATACCACTCTATATAACCTTAAACATGCAAAACTATAATATAACTACCGCACTTCATTACTCTGAATTCAGCTATTATTCGTACATAAATTGTTTATTTGTCTTTACTCAGATGCACGCAATCGCAAACATAACAAACCATACGTTACTTGAATGCAAAATTATTTTCTTTATTTTGGTTTTACCGATTTCTTTAAAAGGAAAACATCCTGAAAACAAAGTGTCAAATTTTTAGGAAAATTAAATCTAATTTGATTACTCTTAATCAAAAAACAGTTACACAACCTAACAAGGCCATGTATTTGTCATCTACATAACACATTGCACAAATACAATACAACAATATAGCCTCATTGAGCAGATCAAATTAAAATTCTTATCATATGATTGAAGCAATTATATTCGTGCTAAAAACAATTGCTGAAAAAGAACATATGCAAAAATACCATGCTAAAATTGACTTTTAAAAGCAAAACAAATTCAATCTAATTACAAATTTTCCCAAAAATAGGTACAGCATCTAACCAAAGCATGTGTTGTCATGTAGCATACAATGCATGGCACAAATACAATCAGATCAAGCAGATCAATTTGCAACTCTATCATCATTATAAGTACTATCGAACGGGAATTTCTTCTCTACGTGATAGAGATAACATTTTTTGAAAGTATACAGAATTCAATTTAACACAGCAGCATGGGTTGCTTTAAATTTCTTGTTACTATGCATTTTGTTCGTTGCTATGCATATTTTATCTCTAGTACCGTAAAATTACAGAATCACGGCCAATTCTTGTGATCATGCGCCTCTGCTACTCCATCATTGGTGTCGTGTGCAAGCAAGGGCTATATAAACAGCAGTTTGACTTGATTCGATCTCTTTTGTGATTTAGCAGAGCAGTGATTAACTTGGCGATTTTATTCCTTTGTGTTCTTTTCTAGCGATTTCTCCTAGTGTGTATTTTATTACTAAATTAAATACTTGGTTTAATTGACAGCTAAAATAAAATATTCTTATTCTGGGTACCGACTGGATTAAGGAGTTTGTTTTAGATAGCGGTTAAATTAAAGGATTTTTTTATTGTGGGTAGCGACTGCAATAAAAAATATTACTAACAATACACTTTATTTCTGGTCTCGACGGAAATAAAGAATCTTTCTTCGGGTCTCGACTGAAGTCATGATATATACTAACATTCACTTTAAGTCGGGTCTCGACTGACTTAAAGAATATTATCTCGGGTCTCGACTGAGATAATATATTACTAACAAGTAACTTTATTGCGGGTCTCGACTGTAATAAAGTTTCTTATTGCGGGTCTCGACTGTAATAAGGAATCTACTAACTCACACCACTTTATTGCGGGTCTCGACTATAATAAAGAGTCTTATTGCGGGTCTCGACTGTAATAAGACAATTACTAACAAAACCACTTTATTGCGGGTATCGACTGTAATAAAGAGTCTTACTGTGGGTATCGACTGTAGTAAGACAATTACTAACACAAATACTTTATTGCGGGTCTCGACTGTAATAAAGAGTCTTATTGCGGGTCTCGACTGTAATAAGACAATTACTAACAACACCACTTTATTGCGGGTATCGACTGTAATAAAGAGTCTTACTGCGGGTATCGACTGTAGTAAGACAATTACTAACACAAACACCTTATTGCGGGTCTCGACTGTAATAAAGATTCTTGCTGCGGGTCTCGACTGTAGTAAGAAAATCACTAACACAAAACACTTTATTGCGGGTATCGACTGTAATAAAGAGTCTTATTGCGGGTTTCGACTGTAATAAGACAATTCCTAACAAATCCACTTTATTGCGGGTATCGACTGCAATAAAGAATATCCTCATCCCACACCTCAGTCAAATAAAGGTCAAGTAAATCAGCTGCTTTATATCGATCAGGTGAGTACAAGTCAATTGCTATAGTTGTGCAAATCAAATTTATATATTAATCATTTAATAAACATTGATTTCAGCTTTTTATATTACAATATACATATATATTATTGTGAATTGTTGTGCTGTCAAGTCGAGTTTTCGTTCGTGTCCGCTTTTAATTTTTAATTTCTTTATTTAATCGGTGTTCTGTGCATCTTTTTTGTGTTTGTTCTATTCGTTTTTCTTATTTTGAGCCGTTTCTCCGTGTTTTTGTCCGACCCGGATTTTCGGATTACGCCGTGTTTGTCTCCTCGATTAGTTCGACGGGAGTGGTTAAAGTCTTTCTGGGGTAATTTTTCCTTATTTTTTTATTTTATTTTTTTTTCTCTGTGTAGTTTCTGCATATGGGTGCATGCTGTGCATCCGCAAAATTCTTCTTAATTTTTTTCCCATTTTCGCTATTTTCTTTTACCTGAATTGGGTTTGAAGGGCTGACATTACTTCGATTAGGTACATATGTATGTATATACAAGATCTAACTCTTCATGCCACCTATCGGTGAAAGATTAAAAACTTATCCACAAAACTATTTTCTAATGCTATTAGCTTAGTCTTGACGCAACCCCCCTCGTCACGAAGACTCCAATCAGTATTGTTGTTCTAAAATCCCTGGACAACCATCACACTTCAGCCACGCACCACACAGAATTATTTTTACATCTTGGACTGCAATTTATTAAGCTTTGCTTTACACAAATCTTGTACCGGAACCTTTCCCGATTTTTTTATTTATTTCTTGCATGTTGATTTGAAGCACGGATGGTTGCTGTTTTAATAATTGTCAGTTAACTGATAGTAATCTTGCTCTAATCAAGTGCCAAGGAATTTGTGGCAGATCTTTTCATTATGCTTGCGTGGGCTTCTCCAATTTTAGCCGCCTCTCTGCTAAGTCACTGCTTGAGTTTTCTAACATATTTTCCTACTTTTGCTCTGAATGTAAGGAAAGTTCGTTATCTCATATTTTAATGGCAGTAAAATGTAATAATGGTCAATTGCAGGAATTACTATATAACACTGGCAACCTGACCAATAATATAAATTCTCTAAAAGTTTCCGTTTCCTCCCCACTACAAACGAAACTTACCACTATTTCCGACGATCTCGCTGCTACAAGGGTGATAATGAGTGATATTGCAGATGAAATCAGAACACAATCTGATCTTCGCATAATCGTTCCAGCTAATAATTTTAATCTTCCTTCTTCCGCTTCAAGCTTAAGAAGTGAACTCATAGCGGCCCAAAATGCAACCGCCATCTCGGACACTAATCTTAGTAGCCAAAAATCCCTTCCGACAACGACCTCTGCAGGTGGTCAGACGGAGTTATCCGTAGGTAAGAATGCTGTCCGGGCTTCGCACGTGCCGCTTCCGTTGGCCAAATCTTCCGAACTTGACTTGGATTTTAATAGGAATGCTCCTATTCCTGTGGAGCATTCCAAGCAAATCCGTAAACAAAGCATCCGTGAAAACCGATCCCGGAAACGTGCAATTGCAACTGAAAGGAGGGAGCCTTCCACAGTAGCGATTAGTACTTCATCTCAGTCCTCTTTAGGAAATGGTATTGGGGCCTCTTTGAGAACGGTACCTAAACCTTCGAATGTTTTCGTCACCCGTCTCTGTCCGGAAACTATGTGCGAGGACATATCGAAGTATTTAAAGTCCAAAAATATTGCGACTGATGGTATTTCTTGTCGAAAAATCAGTAAAAGCTCTGAACCGGTTGCATCCTTTCTCCTAACTGTTTCAGCAGATATGCAGGACAAGTTGTTGGCCTCCTGGCACTTTTACTAAATTATTTGTACCTTCTGAGCGCCTACCTAGAAATAAAGCTAAAATAAATAACGTTGTTCCAAAAAACTGAAGTCGCTATCCCTTTACTATCAAAATGTAAGGGGGATTCGGACAAAAACCGCACATATCTTCAAATCCTCTGTCGCGGCTTGCTTCGATATAGTTGCTTTCACTGAAACTTGGCTGCATCATGGTATTCGCGATGCTGAAATCCTTGATAATTCTTATCAAACTTTTAGAAGAGATAGACATACTGTTTCGGAGGCTCGTGGCGGTGGCGTACTTCTCGCGTGTAAAAATAAGTTCAATTGCAGCAAAATTGAACTTCCTTTTTTCTCCAACACCCTCGATATTGAGGTCATAGCTCTTAAGCTATCTCTCCTAAAATATGACTTATACATAATTTGTTGCTACATTCCTCCAGACTCCATAAATATTGTCGATGACAAAGGTCAAAATATTTACGACCTACTTACTTTAACATCTAATGTTATCCATGGTAAGATGGAACCTATTGACGAATTACTACTTATTGGTGATTTTAACTTACCCAATATACAATGGGTACTTAATGAAGATGACGATGACTATCTTCCACTTAATAACTTGACAACAAGGGAATCACGTTTCCTTGACACTATTTCATCTCTTGGTCTCAGCCAAATCAGTAATGTTAAGAATGACATGGGTAGGCAGCTAGACCTGGTATTTTCTACTGACGCTGGGAACTTATTAGTTGAACCTAGCTCAGTTATAATGTCTACTCTTGACAAATATCACCCTCCTCTACTAATTACATATTGCCATGAAACCGAAAATCTCGCAAATTGGGACGAATCACAATACTTTTTCAATTTTAGGAAAGCTGACTTTTCGGAACTTTCTCGTAGACTTACCTCTATTGATTTCAACACATTGCTGTCTTGCAATAGTGTTGATGAAGATGTTTCCAAGTTTTACATAATTCTTTTCGATTTATTCGCTTCTCATGTTCCCCGTGAGCGTCAGCGGATCTCTAAAACATCACCGCCATGGTTCAATAAAGAGCTGAAACGCCTTAAAAATAGAAAGAATAAACTGTGGAAAGGATATTTGCGCGACAAGGACATTATTAGTCACAGCAACTTCCTCACATCCTATAATGAGTTCAACGAACTTTCCTCTTCACTCTATGATGAGTATATTCAAAGTATGCATGTGAAATTATTTAGTGACCCACGTAACTTTTTTAGGTTTATTAATATGAAAAAAAAACCGCCAACCACCCCAATACCATGAGGTACAAAGATTCTGCTAGTGACGTTTCGTCTGAAATTTGCAATATGTTTGCTTCATTTTTTGAAAATCCATTTTCCTCTTCAAATTTCCAACCTCGTAATAGCAACTTTAATTATATGAACGACTCTCAAAAAGTTTCATTCACTATCCCTACAATTACACATGAGGATGTACTGGATCATATTAATAGGCTTCCAAATGACTTCACAACGGGTCCCGATGGGATTCCTCCAGCCTTTCTGAAGTCATGTTGCCTCTCCCTAGTAGCCCCGCTGAGAATTATTTTCCAAAAATCGCTCGATAGTGGTTGTTTTCCGCAGCTATGGAAAAATTCTTTCATCATACCTATCCACAAAACAGGTAGTAAAAATGATATTTCTAACTATAGGCCTATTGCGAAATTATCATGCATGCCCAAATTTTTTGAATCAATCATTTACTCTCAGCTATCATTTTCCTGTAAGAAACTGCTTTCTTCAAACCAACATGGGTTTATTTCGGGCAGGTCTACAACCACCAACTTATTAGAATTCATCTCGGATACTAATGGCGGGTTTGCAAAAGGCTTCCAAACAGATTGTATCTATACTGACTTTAGTAAAGCTTTCGACAAGTTATCTCACTCCGTGATATTGTTTAAAATGGAAAAGTATGGGTTTCCCCTAACATTCCAAAAATGGACGGAGTCATATTTAGATAACAGAACATACCAAATCAATTTCCGCCATTCCTTCTCTAGAGTCTTGAAAGCTTCGTCCGGCGTACCTCAAGGGAGTCACCTGGGCCCGTTGCTCTTTATTCTATCTATTGACGACATTGTATCTGTTGTGAAGCACTGCAAAGTCTTGATTTATGCTGACGATATTAAACTTTTCGCTCAGATTAAATCTGTTAACGATTGTGAACTTGTACACACCTCCACCTCCACAAATTTTACGACTGGTGCAAAAGCAATAATTTGCTACTCATTATCGACAAATGTGAGGTTATGAATTTCCACAGGAATCTGAAACCAATCACTTATGATTATGAATTCTAGAATTCCTCGATTCGCCGTGTTAGTTCTGTTTGTGACTTGGGTGTCAAATGTGACCAAAGATTGAATTTCGTCTCCCATATAAACTTCATGGTATCAAAGAGTAGTTCTATGTTGGGCTTTATAAAACGTTGGTCTCGAGAGTTCTCGAATCCCACCATTACATTGCATTTGTACACTTGCTTTGTGAGACCCCTTCTTGAATACGCTAGCCAGGTCTGGTCTCAATTTTACGGTATACACATCGACCGTATCGAGTCTGTTCAGCGGAACTTCTTACGATTTACTCTCAGGCACCTACCCTGGAATAATTCATTAATTCTTCCACCCTATAAGGATCGCTTGAAGCTTTTAAATATGCACTCGCTAGAGAAACGTCGTATGGTTGCCGATATAACGTTTGTGCATCAACTCTTAAACGGGAATATTAATTCTCCATTTTTACTTAATAAAATCTCTTTCCGTGATAGTAGGCACAATTTAAGAAGGCTACCTTTGTTGCATGTTAACTCCTCAAGGTCTAACTTTAGCAAGTATGAACCTGTTAATCGCATGTGTATTACTGTTAATAATATGGCTGAGCATTTTGTTCTCGACGTTTCTAAGCATGTTTTAAAAAAACGTCTATATAATATTTAATCTATTTTGTTTAATGTTTTGTGCATGTAATTTCATCTGGTGTTGGTTTATGTTTAGTGTAACATACTAATACTAACACCGACTAAGTGATGAATCGCATGTATTGTTGAGACGTTTATTTATTAAACGTGTCCATGCAGCGAGCTTGTGTTAAGCTGGTTCTGATAGTCAAATAAATTTAATATCTTGCAGTTCTCAAGTTTGAGTATTTATTGAACTTGAAACATTTAGTGCAGTGAATAAACAGATAAAAAAACCACTAGCTTTATACCAGTGGCATAAATTTCACTACACCTTTCATTTATTGCATGTACGCTCTAACTTCGGGCAGTACACTAGTAAAACAACTAACTAACGCGATAAGTTAAATAGACGCGCGTATCATCAACGCCTACACCGAACGCACAAATTTCTAATTCTTACGTAGCTAAAACACATCTATTACAATTCTCTTATCTGTGTGGTATTTCTAAAGAATGATCTGATTTAAAAACAACAACTTTGCTAATTCTAATCACTTTATTCCACAGAGACTTGATGGAAACTGTCTTTTACATATTGTCAGCTTTATCAGTTATTATCTAAGTAAACTGTACAAATATTTCTGCTTGGACACTGTATCATATATATTGAACTTAACTCTATATACGTATACACGAATTTAGCTGCGTCGTAAATCTAATAGACAGTGAGATGCCTGATGGATGAGTGGGTATAATTCTAATTCATCAATGTATGAGTATGCCATTATAATAATCTGCAAGAAAGAAGCATTATCCTAAACTCAATCACTCAATCAATTACTTTAGGCTGAAAAGTAAATGGAGCAGCTAAAAAAGCAGACTCCCAAAAAATAAAAAAATGGAACAGCTAAAAAAAGCAGAACTCTAACAATTAACAAAAAAAAATGGAGCAGCTAAAAAAGCAGAACTCACCAAAAATAAAAATACATCAATTTTAAAAATTACAATACCTTTTTTCACCGGTTGAGCCAAATTGTCGTGTCCGAAAGCAATCTAATAACGGAAAATCGAATAATTAATCATGAATACTCTTCAATAAAAACAACGATCGATTTTCTAATATATAAATCTTTATTTCACGCAACAAACTGACATATCTTAATAATTTAAAACAATCTAAGCCGAACCGAAACTTGACACTGCGATGACTGATAACTAATGGGCTAAGAACACTACAGTCACTCGACAGACCAGTTATTGGTCTTTTATGAACCTATACTCGGAAGTAAGCTTTCTTTGCTCACAACGCGGATGTAAACAAACAACAACAACGATGGCATTTGTTCTATCGGTTGCAGCACCTGAGTCGCTTAGTAGTAAGCAATCGCTTTACATAACAATTACCATGCGAGGTTAATTGTTGTCGTAATCGTTGGGCCATAACATATCGTTCAGACTAAGGATTCGCCATTGTAATAGCGGTGAAGGTAACTCTTCATATAGATATCAACGGAAAGAACATCGCTATCTTCTCAAATATAGTCCGGCCGTCTTGATGCTTCTGAGTGGCCCTCAAAAAACATCTAAGTTTCTGTGTGCACACGGGAATTATGTGCAATGAGACTCTTTAGCAGGTCCAGTTCTAGCATTGCCTTTCTCATACCAGAAATTTCTGTTGGCATCGTGCAAACTATCAGCAGTGATGGGTAAACCTGAGCGCTTTCAGTTGTATGAAACTGTTTCTTGATGAACCAAACAAGAATTTCACGGAATTTCTCTTGAGAGCTCGTGAGAAAATGATGTGTAGTCCTCAAGGAAGTTTGGGTGCGTATGTGCTATGCATTGTTAGTTTCTGAAGAGTATTAACTATATATCCGAAGTGGTGATACTGCTGGTTTGTTTTTTGTTTTAATCAATATGTTCTTGGAAGGCCCTGTATTGAGAATATGCTGGAAAGCATACCCGTCGCCGTCATACTGCCTTGATGGGCCACATAATTTGAAGTTTTCCGTCATCGTGCGGAATACCTGAAAGGTGTACATACACCGACCTTATGTGCATCACCCATCTAATGCTTTAAGATGCACCGCGGATATATTTGGAAGAGAAGGGCTAATAGCATAAAGATCGGAATGTAATTCAGTCACTTCCCTGGAAAAATAATATTCAACATGAACGAGAAGGAGCTAAGCGGAAGTTTAACCGTCACACCTTACTGGCGACAGAAAATCGTAAAAGGATTCCTTTGAAACATAATATCATTTTTTTATATATTTAAGGTGCAATGTACATTGTACATGTAACATTTATGCATATGTGTTGGTTGCTAAAAAAATTAAAGGTGAAAATTACATGACACAATTTGGAGTATTAGTAGTACAGACCGCTATGCGGATACTTAATCCAACGCGAAAGGACTGCCCTGTTTTAAAGAGATTAGAGAGTGAGCACAATAGGCACTCTCCGTGGGTACGGCGGTTTACAACTTCGCATCTCCCTCTCTAATCATAAAACCAACAATATTATGGGAAATTAAGAGAATACTATCCCACAGCATCCTCTGTTTAGCTTTAACCAATTTATAATTTCGTTTTGCAAATCATTATAATAACAGGAGATTTTCCCACATGTCAGATTCATTAGGTGTCCTTCCACTCCAACTCTCCTTCCTTCTCCGCAATCATCCCTGATAATTTAAAATCACTCCGCTATAAATAAATTATGCATAAAATTATAAAAAAACCCGCAAAGTTTCAAGGATTCAACGGCTTTCTTTTTTCTCCAGCTCTTCGCAGCATTACAATCTTTCACTGACGAAATTTTGAATAATTTTAATTAAAAAAAAAAACGCTCATTTTTCGTCAAAGCCTCACTGCCATCAGAATTTAGTTAACTGCCAGTATAAAATTTCTTTCATTGAGCGAATAAGTATTCATGCATGGCACTGTGCAGGAAGCACCCTCAAAAAAATCCGCCGGATATGGCAGAGCTTGAGTTTCAATACGCGCTTTATCTAAAACCCCCAAAAGTTATTCATCGGCAGAAGTTTCTTTGACCTATAGGAGAAGTTGTGATTCCATCTTCATAGGGGGCGAAGAATAGTGAAATTGTGTAAAAAGTGATTACCTAAGAATTATATATGGTGTAGCCACCTACATATAGGAATAGTGCCCTATTATTCCCGAAGGGTTTATGTTCAGGAAATTGTACAAAAATTTATTTGTTTTATTACAATTATGGGTAAAATAATGAAGAACGTTGAGATTTTAATAATGAAATGATTGAATACTTAAATTTTATTACTTTAGACTCACACATACTTTATATAACTTTCTGAGCTGAAGAGATTGCGGTTTCAAGACTACATATATGAGGAAGTGTGTTCCACAACCGAGTAATTTGAGCTGGAAAAGAATTCTCTCATTACTAATGTTTTTATATTTATATTTGTTTGGAACGTCGTTATAGTTGGAAAAAAGTTTTATAAGATAGTGATGCTTATTGGTTTGTAAAACCGAACCAAGTTATAGCGAAAAGTTGAAACTTGGTCGAATCGAATGCAATCATTAAAGGTGACCTCAGTCTTATGGGCTCATGTATTGTACTATCCAAATTATTATGGATGATGCTATCACACCATAGCTAGAAACTTACATACATACATAAATTGTGGTATTCCTAAAGGCTCTATTCTTTGCCCGCCGTATATAAATGACCTTCCTGATGGTGTTGAAGATTGTATTGGTAGGCTTAATTCTGACTTACACAATATTGCACGCTGGGCAGATAATAATGTTTTATTGCTTAATGCCGCCAAGTCGCAGTGTATTGTTTTTTATCGCAGAGAAGTTGAGGTATGTGATGTTCCACTTACATTTTTAAATAACACAGTGCTGCCATTTTCAAATCGTGTAAAAAATCTTGGTATACTCCTGAGGTTTAGAGCACAATGCTATGATCATGTTAACGATATGACAGGTGGGATTCATGGTGGGTTTCTTTGGCTGTCGTTGTCTTCGGCAACCATGTCTAGGAACACGCGCTCGATGCTAGTTAAAACTTTAACTCTGCCGTACTTTTCTTATGGCAGTTTTCTAATTTATCTGATTTATTTATTGATCTGATACCAAACTTTCAATGTTGAGTAATGGAAAACTATTACTTTGTTTGTGATGTTCGAGCTTGAAATAGTTCACCATCCCATATTCAGCGTACGAGCTCGACTCTTGGGTTTATGGATATCGTGCTGTAGCACCCTTGTGGGATATATTTTTGGATGTGTTTAAGGTGGTCTTGGCTTTAAGTTTTCTAGTTCTTAGTTGTTTATATATTTGTATTTTTGTTTTTTATTATAATCTAATGTTTAAGTAATATTTGCTTATTTTATTTCCGTTGTTTAGTACTATAATTTGAATTTAATTTTTAATTCCTTACTTACTTTTATTTTTAATTCATAACTCGAACTTTATATTATTATTTGTTTGTATTGATTTTTTCTTTTTCGTTTTATCGTACTAAAAACACTATATTTGCATTCCTATAGTGCAAGGGTTGCCAACAAGTCGATTTAGATCTACCGGTCGATCTCGAAGTGAGTTTTGGTCGATCACGATGTTGTTTATGGTTGGACGAGAAACAGCTGATGATGGTCCATCATAGTAGACATTAAAAAATTTTAGCAAACAATCGTAACTCATCTAAACAAACAGTTTGTTTACCTTAATTTTAATTTCTCAATGGACCTATAATCGACCAAATAATTCTTCCGTTGTGCAAAAACCACTTAGTCTCTACTCAATTCTGGTAGGTTTATCGACACGCGGTCTTTCTGTGTTAAAAGTGGTAACATTTATTAGCTTTCATAAAAAAGAGTCAACCTTTTTATTAACACTACTGTTGTAAAGTGTGAATGAATGTAAGTAGGCACTTTTTTTTTAATATTTTAGCTAAGATTTGACGAAGACTTATCATTTTCATGATGAAGGGGAACTGGAATACTTTGTTATTATGAATGATAAATATTTTTGTTTAATATGCGATGCCTCTATGCCTCTATAGCTGTTTCTAAAAGGGGGTTATCTTGAAATACGTTACCTATCAAACAACAAACAGATTACCAATAGTGAATTGAGAAAAAATTAACATAGGAATTTAAAGGCGCCAATAAGAGCTCAGCAAAATATTTTTAAAATCACGATTAGTGACCATCAAACTATAGCAAAAATTTGCAAACCATTTTTGGATGGAAATTTATAGAATTTATAGAGACGGCGGATTGAGAAAATAAGTGAAAATGTAAGAGAACAGTATAATGACATTAATAGATAGTCTTGTTTTTTTTCTTCAATTTGCTGATTATACATGACACAGCACAATTGGTTATTTTTATTTGTATGGTTTTTAAAGATTATACATCTATGTAGAGAAGAATTTGCTTGTTGAAGAACAGCCAGTATTATTACTACTAGTACTGCATATTGATGTGAGCTGGCAAAGATTTCTATATTACTAGCTCAGATAACTGCTTTTCTTAAAGCAAAAGATAAAGAATGTACGAATTTAAATTATATAAGTGGGTTGAGGCATTTAGCATTTCTAAAAGTTTTCACATAAAAATTGATTGATTTGAATTTAGTAATGCAAGAAAAGAATACGTAAAAATATTGAGGAGATTATCGGCAGTATTAGTGCATAGAAAACAACATTTTTAATACCAATAGGTGATACTAACAAAAACCAATTTGGAGAATTTCGCAAATATATCAAAACACTAAAAAAAAGCATCGTAATTTTAATTACAACATTTAAAAATACATTTTTAAAATCAAAAAGTTCGTTGAAAGCTTTTACGTGAGATTTCCTGACTTTAAAAGGGTTCGAATAATGTGAAATATTTGTCGTTTTCCTTTAAAAGTATTTAAATGTAAAACTTATTCCTGTCAAAATATCTGACACATTTAACCTTAACAAAAACATGTTAGAAAATGAAATTATATTGGAAATTGGTTAACGCGAAATTATGAGGCTAGCAGAAGTTTTTCGTGGTATCCGAATTTCTTATTAAGCGTTGTCTTATATACATACGCAAAAAATTTATATTATTGAAAAGTTTGGGTATAGGCATTGCATCCTATTTCTCTTCGTCTCATTATTTCCACAATTTCATGCTCGGCCAACTTAGGAGCAGTCGCAATATGGTCGTCCAGGCTCAAATAATCTTCAAGTGTAAAGTATAAAGTGGCTAAATTCAGATAGTTGTAGATACAGTGTAAACTATTGTGTAATTTAACGTCTTCGGGATGAAGAGCCTTGTGAGGGAGGCATTACCAAGAAAATCCAATATGATTGAAACAATTTTAAATTATTGTGGTTGTTGCACATCGTCAGGCAGTAGATGTAAGGAGTCCAAAATTGTCGCCAGGCAGTAGATGTAAGGAGTCCAAAATTGTCATTCCATTAGTATCTTTCTTACATTAAACACTCGTCATGAATTTCCTGAACGGAAGCTTTCTGTGGGAGATTTTCTGGTTCTTAATATAATAAAATTTTTATTTAGCAAAATAAGTAAGCAAGAATTTCAAATGTTTCAAATTATAAACACCTGGTTGGATAAATGCAGACACTGACTTTTCATTAATGATAAGTTAAAAAATGTTATCAGTATTTTACATCGCCTAATTTTAAATTAATTATAAATATATTTGTATAAACTCCTTGTTATTATTGTTAGTGCACAAGAAACATATTTGAATTATTAAATCTCACGTAGGTAGATCGCGTGACATTTTCAGAAAAAAAGTCGATCATTCGCATGATAAAGTTGGCCACCCCTGCTATAGTGCATAATCATAAATAAATTACTCTTGTTATATACCTAAAATACTTAATATTTTCATATAAACCTGAAAAAGGGCAAAACATAAAAATAATATTCAATTAATTTTTCACATAAGCTAATCATGCTTAAAACATGGTTAGCTTATCTCCTAAATGGGTGAAGAAAATTGCATCAGCAATTTTCCTCACATACCATAAATTTTTCTCATAAAACGACTTGGGAAAAACAAAAGTTTCAGTTTAAAACCCAAGTCGTTTTACTTAAAAATTTCCACGACAAATTTTGCCTTCAGCAAAATTTGTCATTTCAACAATTTAATTAAAAAATAAATCAAAAAGCAAATCGTACCTTCAGTACAATTTGCCGCGAAAAAATTCAACATGTATGTACATACGTACATACATATTACGATAAAAAGCTTACACGATAAGAAACGCGCGCCGCATAAATGCATTGTATGTATATGCGCGTCGCGATTTCAAACGGTGGCTGATGTTTTAAAAAGTGCAAGATTACATTTTTGCAGCCATCGTTCAACGCGAATAATTCTGGACATGTTTGATCATGTCCAGAATTAAAAAGTAAAATTTTCTCAGGATAAGAAAATGCAATTTAGCATTTTCTATCCTGAACAACGGCTCTTGATCACGATGAATGTGATCAAGAGTTGAGTTGGATTTTTGAACGATAATACGGCGGTTCGGCAAAGAATTAAAAGAAAAAGTTGAGTTGTTTTTGAAAAGGAGTTGGTTTTTGAGTCTGCTGGAGTAAAGCCGGTGGTGAAGTTTTGGCGGTGCGGTTCTAGAGCGTGGAATTTGGTCTTTTCGAATAAGAATTAGAAAAAAAATGTTAGCTGAGAAAGAAAGTTACGAAAAGGAATAAAAGTGAAAGTTTTTATGTATTGAAGCCTAAAAGGAAAATTTTGTTCAGAAGAAAAGTGAATAACTGCCAAAAAGGAAAGGCTTAATTTAAGACGGAAACTGTTAAAATAAAGGATATAAAACAAGTGAAAATAACCTAAAATCGGTGTTGTGGATTAAACCAAAACAACCCTCCCTACTTTTCTCAAGGTAAGAAGAACTTATTTAACAATTGGCGCAGCCGGTAGGATCAAGGAAGCTTGGTCAAGTTAAAAGATCGTAAACGCTTGTAAAGCCTTGATCCTGCAAGAATCTACGGGGAACCTGTGACACTAGCCAAGCTATAAGGCCACGTCACTCTCAACGCTCGGGGTAGATATCTTCTATAGGCGCCTCTGCTCCAGGCGAGCAAGCGTTCACCCCAGTGAGTGAAAAGACAGCATTAAGAGACTTGGGCTTCCAGATTGGAATTCATCACCGAACACCAGAAGCTCTTTCCCAGCACCGAGAAGAAGTCAGAACAACGGACACCCATTCAAAACCAACTCCAGAAGGAAGATATCATCGTTCCAGGGCTGAAGGGGATTTCGAAGAAGGCTTTAAGCCCCCTTTCAACTATATCCAGGGAAAGTAAGTAGGCCTAGGGCCCCCCAGCAGCAAACAGAAGCACCGGAAAATTATAACTTCGTTCCAGGATTGAAAGAGATCTCGAAGTCGGCCAAAGCCCCCCTTTCAATCCCAGCCAAGGGAATTAAGACGGCAGGAGCCCCCCTAGTAGCAAAAAACATTCCAGAAGGGAATACTCCAAGAAGGCTGGAAGCCCCCCTTTTGGACAACGCGGGACGCATATGTCAGAAGGAAACTCGACACTGGCACCTGAGACAGGCACGAGATTAGACTCTATACCTTCATCCGACGCGGAGCAATCCCCACGTGAGAATTTACAGCACTTCCGGGAAGGTACAGACAACGCCTCAGAAGACAACCAAACAGAATCAGGTAGCCAGGAGAACTCATCTTTACCCCAACAGCAACAAGCCGCTGGAGTTCGCCTTAGAAGTGGTACCATTTTAACTGGTCCCACCGTAACAAATAAAGTAAGTCTTGATAATTTTTTAGATAAGTTGTTAGAAAAGGCACGTGAATCCGATAAGCTCACTGTCACGCACTGCGACGCACTTGACCACAGATTAAGTCAAGGCACAGAGCAGAGTCTGACACAAATCGAAAAATTCAAAAAAGATACAGAGCGATTCAAACAGGAGCTTATCGAATTCGCCGGTCTTTCACGTTCATTAGGTATAGATAAGACCACAGCCAGTGTAGTTGTCAGTGCTGATAGTGATACTAGTGTCAGTGCTATTAGTGGTGACCAAACAACCGCCGAAAAGCTCCTTAGTGGCTGGCTAGAAGTATCCTTCACGGATTCTAGTCCAGAAACCAGCCCTGAAATTCGACAAGGCGCAAGTAGACTACCCTACAAAAGTTTAACTAAAAAATATAATCACAATGGTAGATTATGCAAAGGTAGCCAACCTCACGGCACAACTAGTTCCTCTGTTTTCGGGTGAAAATACCCCACAGCTAGGTCGTGAGCTACAAACATTTATTGGCTGTTGCAAACAGACCCTACATTGTTTAAGTGAGGAAGAAAAACCAGCCTTCCTACATATCTTGCCCACAAGACTTCGTGGCGATGCTTATCAGCTGTTTGCTTCGGACGTTCCAACTACTTCTAGTGAGGTGGAGGAACGTCTGAACAGAACCTATCTACCACGAGAGTCATATAAAGAATTGGTCAACACATTGATCACAATGAGGCAAAACCCGTTGGAAACTCTCACTGCCTTCACAACAAGAGTGAAGCAGTTGCTGATGCTTTGCAACGAGGCAGCGGTACTGAAGTACGGCGCAACGGCAGCGCCAGCTGTGAAGACACAGTTGGCGGACTTCGCCAAGAATGCCCTCAAAAGTGAACAATCCACACCTATGTCAGTACCTCCTCACTCTGGTAGAAAATGATCTAGAGCGCTGATACAAAAGGCTTTAGATATGGAAAAGCTGCAAGCAGGCACAGTTTTCGTCCAAACACCATTAACGCAACAGCCATATCCAATGGCACCAATATACCCTAGTCTTCGAGTTCGAGCTCTCAGCCGAACTTCTTACAATCAAGCACCACAGCCACCCCCATGTATGCGTCACCACGAGCACAAGAGCCCCCACAGTTTAATCCCCCATACGTACATGCTCAACCACTACGCCCGCCATTTCTACGAAGGGATTCTAGACAACCGGATACACAGAATCTGGTACAAAACATCACTTGCAATTTCTGCCAGAAGCGGGGACACACCTACACGGAGTGTTTAAAACGCAAAAACACCCCCTTCTGTTCTAACTGTAGAAGTTCACAACAAGAGTGAAGCAGTTGCTGATGCTTTGCAACGAGGCAGCGGTACTGAAGTACGGCGCAACGGCAGCGCCAGCTGTGAAGACACAGTTGGCGGACTTCGCCAAGAATGCCCTCAAAAGTGAACAATCCACACCTATGTCAGTACCTCCTCACTCTGGTAGAAAATGATCTAGAGCAGCTGATACAAAAGGCTTTAGATATGGAAAAGCTGCAAGCAGGCACAGTTTTCGTCCAAACACCATTAACGCAACAGCCATATCGAATGGCACCAATAGACCCTAGTCTTCGAGTTCGAGCTCTCAGCCGAACTTCTTACAATCAAGCACCACAGCCACCCCCATGTATGCGTCACCACGAGCACAAGAGCCCCCACAGTTTAATCCCCCATACGTACATGCTCAACCACTACGCCCGCCATTTCTACGAAGGGATTCTAGACAACCGGATACACAGAATCTGGTACAAAACATCACTTGCAATTTCTGCCAGAAGCGGGGACACACCTACACGGAGTGTTTAAAACGCAAAAACACCCCCTTCTGTTCTAACTGTAGAAATTACGGGCATGACATTCGCGACTGTCGAAAGAGCCAAGCACAGTCTGCAACTCGTTTCACACGAGGATCGCCTAACAATCCACCACAGTCAGACCCGAGCAATATAAAAGGCTCCAGAGTCTTTAACATAAGACAAAAATGTGATTTTTGTGGGCGCCGCGGACGAATGTCGACAAAAGCAAAAATGGGAAGATAGAAAATAGTTAAACGACAAAGAGTCGACCCAAAACTCCCCAGCTCGACTATAAACCCTACCAGCAATAAACAAGGGTCTTCTCAGCCGCCCGACTTCAGTGTGCCCACCGCCAGACTTCCTGTAGACATAGGTCTAAAGGGTCAGGCCCAGCTAATAGTGGACACCGGCGCTGAGATCAGTATAATTAAGAAAAAAGCTCTCAAATCTCGCGAGCTAATAAATCCCAACAAGAAATTATCGCTTCAAAGCCCCTTTGGCACCGGAAAAACCTTAGGAAGTTGCCAGGGAAACTTCATGCTAAAAAGCAAATTACCTTGCAGCTTTCAGGTGGTAAAAAACATCCCAGGTATTTCCGACGACGGCTTGCCAGGGAATGATTTCCTAGCCAAAAACTGTAATGTTGAGGGACCCCACAAATTTCTGCGATTTCCTCACACGGAAACCAATCCAGTAGAAACCGCATCGGACAACCCGTGTTCACAAAACACAGTCAGCAAAGAGACACTGGTAGAAGATATTAAATCCGACGGGGATACACCTTCTACCCGAAGTGTTCTCAAAGCTTCTCAGTCCGAAGAAGTCGGCTGTGACTTACAAGAACGCGATAAGGGTGAGTTGATTACCAAAAATCTGGTTTGTAAGACTGGCCAGCATCAGGAGACTTTAAATGAACCTGTGTGCTTACCACCAAGGTCTCAGATCGTAGTCAAAGTTCCGTTGCAGTCGCAGGAAGAAATGCTCGGTCTGTCGAAAGAAATAGACGACGGAGTCTTCTTAGCAAACAGCTTACTCTCAGCTGGGTTAAAGGCAGTCCTTATAGGAATCCTCAACACACGCAGTTCACAAGTAGTTCTAAACAGCGTGAACCTAAATCTGGTTCCCATTAAAGACTACACTGTCGTCTCCATCAAACGAGAGCCAGACAAAAATATGACAACAGCCCATCCTTTGAATGCCATGAGTCGAAATGACGGCGATCGTGAGCATCATGTTACATGTAAACCGAAGATTAAGAAAATAGGGCATAAGAGCCCCAGTCAACTAAGCAAACTAAGCAGCAATAAGAAACTGCTCCAAGACGCTTGCGGGTCCCTCATGAAAACCCCAACGTCAAGCGCTGGCCAGCATACAAAAGGTCTGCCGTTAGCAACTCCCGCAGATGCACCTGGCCCAACGCCACTTATAAATAAAAGAAGTAGGTTAAGAGGTAAAATCACTAAGGATAGTACTAATATAAAATCATTAAAGAAGACTAGATTTAAGAACGATACAAACAGGGCAATAAGCGCCGATCAGACGGCCACTCTACAACACATAAGGTACTTGTTCCCAAACGATGTCGAACAAGAAAACACCAGTATTCAGCCCCGCCTCACCAGATTAGAGCAAGAACTCAATCTGGATGAAACTTTAAATTCTGAGGAAAAAGCCTCAATAACAAATCTCTGTTACGAATATGATGGCATATTCTTTTTAAAAGGTGACAGGCTTACACATACCAATGCCATCACCCACGACATCCCTCTGGTGCAAGACCAAGCACCTATTAACCAAAAGATATACCGGTTACCAGAGACACAGCGAAATGTCATAAATGAGCAACTCAGAGAAATGCTGGACAACGACATTGTCCAGCCTAGCAAAAGCCCATGGAACTCGCCACTGCTAGTCGTCCCCAAAAAAGTGGGACCAGATGGTGAGAAAAGGTGGCGCGTCGTCGTTGCTTTCCGTAAGTTGAACGAAAAAACGATTGGCGACGCCTTCCCGCTACCACGAATTGAGGATATCCTCGATCAACTGGGCCATTCAAGGTACTTTACCACCCTTGACCTAGCCAATGGCTATCATCAGGTACTCGTCGATCCGAAATATCGAGCAAAAACGGCCTTTAGTACCAACTACGGGCATTATGAATTCAAACGCATGCCGTTCGGGCTCAAAGGAGCCCCGGCCACATTTCAGCATTTAATGAATTTCATATTAACTGGCCTACAAGGCCTAGAATGTTTCGTCTACTTAGATGACATCGTCATCTATGGAAAAAGGCTGGCAGACCACAACGAAAAGCTTCGCAAAGTCTTTGACAGGTTAAGAGAAAATAACCTGAAACTTCAACCTGAGAAATGTCAATTTCTCAGGCGCGAGGTAGTGTATTTAGGACACAAATGTTCTAACCAAGGAGCACTACCTGACCCTAGCAAAACAGCGTGCGTCAAACTTTCCCCACTCCTAAGACAGTAAGGCAAGTGCAATCATTTTTGGGCCTTGCGAATTACTACAGAAAATTCATACCCGATTTTTCAAAAACAGTACGTCCTCTAACAAACTTACTCCGAAAGGATGTAAAGTTTAAATGGACTGAGAAATGCCAAGAGGCATTTCATAACATTAAGAACGATTTAATTTCTCCTCCACTCTTAATATATCCCAATTTTTCAAAACCTTTTAACCTTACCACAGACGCCAGCAGCGAGGCTCTTGGAGCAGTCCTCTCTCAAGGAGAGGTAGGAAGCGACCAGCCGATTTCCTACGCCAGCCGTACCCTGAACAAAGCCGAACGTAATTATCCCACGATTGACAAAGAGTTACTGGCTATAGTGTAGGCGACTAAAAATTTCAGGTGTTATCTGCAAGGCCGAGAGTTCACGGTCTATACAGATCACAAACCACTCAAGGGTGTCTTCAATGTTAAAGACCCCACATCCCGTCTAGTGAGATTTCACCATAAACTTTCCGAGTTCAATTATAAAATTGAATATAAGCCCGGAAAGTACAACACGAATGCCGACGCTTTAAGCCGCATTCCACGGGATAATGGCAAAAACAAGGAAACTACAACCTTCACGGTAGAAGCTATAGTCCACCATCAAATGGACTCGGACATAGAGGAGGAAAAACACAAGGAGTGTCTGCAATGCAATGCAGTAACCAGAGCCCAGACACGAAACATTAAGGAAAGTGGAACAAATCAAGACAGCCAGTCCAAACAAAAAGAACAAACTCATCATCCAGAAGAGACCGCAGACCGTGATAGTCCACCTAATCCACCAATTATAGACGAAACTCGTCCCCCTGAAGTAATCACAAGCCCAGAGGAGATTCAATTAATCTTAAAAGATTATCATGATTCTCTCTTTGGCGGCCATCAGGGAGTGATAAAAACCTATAAACGGATTCGAAGAAAGTACTGGTGGAGGCACATGCTTAGTGACATCAAAAAGCAGATTAAGCGGTGTGCCAAATGTCAAACCATGCAGGCCTCACCACAGTATAAAATGCCGATGGTGATTACAGACATAGCGGAACAACCATTCGATAAAATCTATCTAGATATAGTCGGCCCACTAGAGGAGACTGAATCCGGAAACAAATATATATTAACATTTCAGGATAACCTCACGAAGTACGTAGATTGGTATGCATACCAAATGGGGAAGCTATAACGGTAGCGCAAATTTTCTTCGACGAAATCGTCACGCGCTACCGCATTCCCAAAAGAATAGTCACCGATCAGGGAAGTAATATCCTGAGTGACCTATTCAAAAAGGTATGCAAACTCCTCAGGGTAAATAACCTGCAAACCTCAGCTTACATCCCCAATCAAATGGAGCACTCGAACGTGCACATAGACCATTGATTGAATATCTACGAACTATAGTGGACGAAAATCCCAGGTCATGGGATACTTATCTGTGAACCGCTGCTTTCGTGTACAACAACAGTGTACACGAAAGGACTCCCATGGACTGCCTCTATGGCTTTACAGCGGACGTTCCATCCAACTTAAGGTGAGACCCTGAACCCGTGTATAACCACAAGAGCTACTACCATATCCTCAGGTATAAGCTTCAAAAGTCTTACGCCAGAGTAAACAACGCTCGAAAAATTACTATGACAAAGCTGTACGTCCCCTGACATTTCACAGAGGAGACAAAGTTCTACTCAAGAGCGAGAGTCGCAAACATAAGCTCTCCCAGATTTGGGTAGGACCCTATACGGTGACCGGAATCCCCAGTTCAGTAAACACAACAATTAAAATTCACAAACGAGAGGTGACGGTACATAACAACCGCCTAAAACCTTTCTACGAATAAAATGGTGCCCATAGTATCTAAATAGTTTTAAGGTACATACATACATTAAAATAAAGACCAATAGAATGTAAGCTACAAAGACAACAAAAACCCATTTCCACTTTGGACCCAAAGTTAAGATTCCTCATATACTCTCTATTACATCCCTATCAAAGACAGGACTCTTGCTGGTAATTGTATCAGTGGTGGCAATAGCAAAATATGTCATGGGTTGCTAAGCGCAGACAACAGCACACATTCCTATGGAACCGGTTTACGCGACACCCCAAGAAAAATTAAAACGTACCCAAAGTCTCTCTAAAGCGAGATCTATACAATTAGAGTAATAAAAAAGATCTATACTTATTTTTGGCCCCGTCTGATTCTTTTGTTACTGGCGGAACCACTATCCCTTCACTACACTGGTCTTAGAAAATAAATTAATAAAATTAATAAATTAAGAATAAATAAGGATAAAATTTATTTGGTAGTATCTAAGAATAAAATTAACAGACCTAAGTAGCACATAGCAAAGTAGAAATAATGAATTAAATAATCTAAAAAATAAGATAATGAATAGAAGAAAGAAAGGCATAAGATAATAGAATTAAAAAATATAACCGAAATTTATTTACACAAAAATAATAATAATAAAAATAATAAGTAAATAATATTTAGCAACATTAAGTAATACATAATAACTAGTAAGACATAGACATAAATACCTCAGATTATACTAAATAGAAATAGGCTAGAAATGTATGTACTAAGATCATATATGGGAAATAGCGACTTAAGTTAGTAGAAGAAATAAGAAAAGAATTGTTTTTAACGACATTAGATATAGCAGAAAATTATATATATTCCCATAAGAAATATATATTATATATATAGGCATATTCCGGTAAAAACTCAACCGAAAACCGACCAAAACCAAGCCACCAAAAACGCACCAACAACAACTTCCCCTGAGAATTATTCCTCTTCAAAGAATAATTCTCTTTTTCTCAGGGGGAAGGATTGTTATATACCTAAAATAATTAATATTTTCATATAAACCTGAAAAAGGGCAAAACATAAAAATAATATTCAATTAATTTTTCACATAAGCTAATCATGCTTAAAACATGGTTAGCTTATCTCCTAAATGGGCGAAGAAAATTGCATCAGCAATTTTCCTCACATTCCATAAATTTTTCTCATAAAACGCCTTGGGAAAAATAAAAGTTTCAGTTTACAACCCAAGTCGTTTTACTTAAAAATTTCCACGACAAATTTTGCCTTCAGCAAAATTTGTCATTTCAACAATTTAATTAAAAAATAAATCAAAAAGCAAATCGTACCTTCAGTACAATTTGCCGCGAAAAAATTCAACATGTATGTACATACGTACATACATATTACGATAAAAAGCTTACACGATAAGAAACGCGCGTCGCATAAATGCATTGTATGTATATACGCGTCGCGATTTCAAACGGTGGCTGATGTTTTAAAAAGTGTAAGATTATATTTTTGCAACGCGAATAATTCTGGACATGTTTGAACATGTCCAGAATTAAAAAGTAAAATTTTCTCAGGATAAGAAAATGCAATTTAGCATTTTCTATCCTGAACAACGGCTCTTGATCACGATGAATGTGATCAAGAGTTGAGTTGGATTTTTGAACGATAATACGGCGGTTCGGCAAAGAATTAAAAGAAAAAGTTGAGTTGTTTTTGAAAAGGAGTTGGTTTTTGAGTCTGCTGGAGTAAAGAAGGTGGTGAAGTTTTGGCGGTGCGGTTCTAGAGCGTGGAATTTGGTCTTTTCGAATAAGAATTAGAAAAAAAATGTTAGCTGAGAAAGAAAGTTACGAAAAGGAATAAAAGTGAAAGTTTTTATGTATTGAAGCCTAAAAGGAAAATTTTGTTCAGAAGAAAAGTGAATAACTGCCAAAAAGGAAAGGCTTAATTTAAGACGGAAACTGTTAAAATAAAGAATATAAAACAAGTGAAAATAACCTAAAATCGGTGTTGTGGATTAAACCAAAACAACCCTCCCTACTTTTCTCAAGAAGAAATTATTTAACACTCTTATTATACCCTATACCCTATACCTTAAATACGGTATACGTATACCCCCCGTTGGCTAAGTGCAGAAATAATGATGGTAGAGCAAAATAGATTGGACAACCATGCATAATATTAAAAGTTATTTTTGTTGCTGCATTTCCGTTTGTCCGTCCGTCCGTCGTTCTGCAAGTCCGTCCAGATATCTGTCTCTCCGTCGCCACGACAACTCGAGAAGACGTTCACTTAGAGAGCTGAAATTTGCATACGAACTTTTTAAAAATATAATGGACGTTCAAAACTGAAATTTGGTGCACGCTATTTTCATAGCAATAGTAAATTATGTTTCAAAAATATTCCAATTCGGGCAACTCCTTCTTGGTGTTGCCATATACAAATTTTGCTTTTTTACGTATACCGTGAAAACGATCAGTTCTAGATGTTTTTATTGTAGTGAAAAGTTCTTCAGAATATGGAATCCTGTGAAATGTGTTACAATGATGTTTGCTGTCCGACGAACCGCTGTAGAAATAAGCGAAAAAACACTTCAAAAATCAAACTTCTATAGGTTGATCACCATACGAAATTAATACGGGCATTCATCTAGGGTATCATAGAAGTTGATTCTTAGACCAATTGTTCCGACCCGGAAAAAACAAAATTATAAATTAAATAAAAACACGCAAATAAACACGTACACAACTTTTCCCACGATGTACATAACGAATAAATTATAAAATTTTCCCATGTTGTATCAGCCTCAAGAATCCAAAATCTAAAAGAAAATAAACGAAAAGCATTCGAAAATGTCAACAAAGGATAAAGTCTCAGATAATTTTTTGATCTGATACTGTAACCAAAACATCGCCTACTAAGTAAAATAATCCAACTCCACTCCTGAAATCTTCTAAATTCATTTGGTTCTGAAAAAGATATCAAAACCTTTGATTAAAGTAAATAATTATAATTAAATAACACAAACTTACGTACTGACGGCATCTGCTATCAAGATTCTGACATTTCCGATATGGCAGAGCACAGTACAGAGATTACAACATACTGCAACGTGTACGCCTAGGCTGTTGCATGCATTTGACATGCCATTACTGCCAACCGTATGGTATTACAGAGATTCGTCGTTAAAGAAACCCATAGATGCACAATTCCCATTGTTTTCGGGGCTAGAAATAGCGAGCTGTAGGAATCAGAAAATCATTCAATCGCTGGCAAGATTTCTCTTGAGTCTGACGCCTTAGACCGCTCGGCCATCCTGACAACTAATTGACTCAATTATAGCCGTAGTTTAGAAGTATATACTCGTAGGCTAGGTAGAAATTCATTTATTTAGAAAATAATATAACTCAGCTAGACTAATTGAACTCAGTGTCAAAGAAAAGCCCGTAGGTATTATAATCAGGGACTAGGTTAGATAAGAAAATATTGTTAGATTAAGTGTAGAATTTCCTTAGCGCAAATAAAATACTTGTACTTGTAGTTTAGCAAATCACTCATGTTTCGAATGAGCCACAAGACGTTAAATGAAATCTCGCTTAACCGAAACCCACGGGAAGTATATGAATCCGTTTTTACTAACCTTTTTTGCTAAAAATTACTTATGTTCATTATACATTCAGACATACCCGGTGTGAGCCACTAAGCCACTCATTCTATCGACCGAACCCCACCATTTTTGATAATTATTCGCTCTATATTACAGATTGAGAAATAAAACGCCAGTGGAGGATTATTAATCTATACAAATTGGATTTTTTGCGTTTTGATTAAATTAGTATGTTTTGTTTAAATTAGTAATAGAGTTACTTTCAAAGTAATTGAATTTCTGAAACTGAATGAATTTCTTGAATAATTCTTGAATTGTCTGTCCAGTCTTAAGAAACTTTATTGAGTGAACTACATATATACCTATATTTCGAATAGTACCTGAATTGCCTAGCCTGTAAGAAAATTTTTTTGATAAAACACGTAAAATAAAATATTGAATATTGACATTTTGAAACTCTTTCGTCTTGTCATTGACTAAACAGGCACCTCCCTCATTCATTACGTCCACACTGTAACTTAACACCAACTCTAACTTTTTTACATGTTTTATTTGTTTTTATGCGGTTTATAAATTTAACATACCCACTATTACACTGCTTTAGGTTGGGATCAATCGAACATTTAGACCATGCTTTATCATTCTTACAATACTTAACAACATGACTGTACCCACTTCAATTTTAACATCCTCTACTCGTAAAGAATTCATATACAAAGCAATCTCCATCTTTTTTTTTTAAATAACTTTTTGTCACAAAGATTGATTTTGACAACATTCCACCATAAAAATGTAATAAAAAATTATGATTACCTCAAATTCATTTTAATATTTCTTATAATGATTCTTTTATGCTTATACCTGTGTTTTGGGTAGATTTAGGTGGTAAGAGATTAGTAGATTTGATTATGTTTTCCTTTTTTATACATTAAAACAATTTTGAAGAGATGATGATAGCTGAACGGATATTTTACAAAACAACATTCCGGAATCTTATCTTATATCTTGTCCTTCTTATCATCACTAAACCCTAATGCCAAAAACCAGAAATATTATCCTAACACGAATTGTGTTAAGTAAGTAGGTACTATACAAAAAATATCCTTGGGCCTTGATTTCTGTGGCCAGATGAAAACAGCTGCCACTCCTGGAGACATCCACCACCAAGTTGGCTATTATATGATGAGAATTTTATTATTCAGTTTTCGTGTGGGGGGGTGGGTGTGATAAGCATGGAGGAAATAGGATTTTATGCTGGCTTTAGATATACATATCTTGAGCTTGGACAACAGATATACCGTAGGCAACCGGAAATTGAATAATCTCAAGAGTTTTTTTTCGGGTTGAACTTGTTCCAATTGAGCAGCTTCGGTGTGTTCAAAGACCGGAATTTATACGAGTGCTATTTTATGTGTATCAGAAAGTGTTTAAAGAATTCTTAACATTTATCTGCGGTAGTTGAATAGGGTGATATCGAAGAGGGGGATTTTGATTTTAGTTCATTCTAACTCTGTCTACACAATATTTTGACTCAACGTGCTTTAGACATTTTTTTCTTTGACTGAGCGACTACATTTCATGGGATGATCTAAGCAGAACGCATCTAATAATAATAATTAAGCAGTATCAGGATAATTCAAAATTACTGCATTACATGGCATGGTATATTCAGATTTAAGTATAGATTAAAAACATGCCTTCTGAATTAAGCGATGGCAGATTTTATCAGTTAGCATTGTTCAAAGCTGTTCAGAAAAGGCAAGCAAGAAAATACACTTACCTTAGGAGAGAAACTCGAAACTAATAGCTTTTCCTATACTACCAAGTTTTTTAGTTTTTCATTCAAGCTATCAAAATCATTTTTAAGAAGTTGGAGTCTAATACAGTAGCCAGAAATAATATTAATAAATTATATTAAGAATAGAAGAATATTAAGAACTTTTATTTTTAACGATTCTAAATCAAATCATAAATAACAAATAAGAATTACTTGCCAATATTTGGTAGGTCTTCTCTCGATCGCTCCATTGTTATGACTGATCGACTAGTTTATGATATCGATTGAAATCAATAAATAGAGGAGAGTTTAAGGTAATAATCAGGAAAGAACTAAACCTACGTAGGTGAGTCCTGATTCATTTTTTTTTTTTTATAAATTCTTCCACCTAATTTTATAAATGCAAGGCTAAAATTTAAAATTTGTAACATAGCCATAATTGTGACGTAAATATCTCAACCTATTTAGAAATGAAATATGGAGGTATGTCTGTCAGTTACCTCAATCTAGGAACCTTGGGTCAGAAATGACGCCATACAAGGATTAAGAAAACCACACTATATTCTTTATTACAAAAAGTGATCAGGTAAGTCGAGGTCTTATATTTTGGTGAAAAAAGGCATGGATTTATTTTTTATACCTAATTACAGTTCCAATGACTAAGCAGTCGTCAAATGGTAGCATAAAAATGCGAAGTCAATACTCTTAGCTTCGGCAAACATGGAGCACCGACGGCCTTCTAAATAGTCATATTCATCCTGGTGGAATAAGAATTTACTAAGCATCCTCCGAAAGAGTGCATAAAAAGTATTCAATAAAGCAAAAGCGAATAGAAGTCAGGTCTGCGCCCAGTATAAGGCAAGTATCAGAGCTTACAAGCTCTTAATGAAAAATTCTGAATACTCTTCATGGAGGATATATTGTGAATCCATAGAGAATTGGAGCGTATCCGCTAGAATTACGAAGGTTCCAGACAAGTGCTTTATGTTCCCTCGTTCCTGAAAAGGAATGACTTTACCTGGACCGTGACTGGGGAATAGACTCCAAGCTAGACTAACATTAGTAACAAGTATGTAGATACTTTGAATTAAGAGTCTAAAGTAAAGGAAAAGAAAACGGAGTTGGCAATTCAATCTTTGCACCCTACATATAATCAGGAATTTATGTCATTATTCCCATCATGCTGCAGAAGATACACAAAATTGTAATATCGAGGCTTATGTGATTTATAAAAGTTGCTTATACCACTTGCATGACCCACGCATCTGAGAACAAATCAAAGTGATCTTCATTCACAAGGAAGCCTGAATCATACACATGACCACTAAGGACATTAGACTTAACATTTCTTTGGAAGATTTTTGGAAGATCCATAGAGATGTCAACGGATAATGTAATTTCTAGATTAGAGTATGAATTACTTATAAAGAAATCGCTTTAAACTGCTCTCCATAACGACTCATTACAAAATTAATCCAAAATAAGGACTGCAATACTTACACACGGTGCTTGGTGACAATAAAGTTTGTAGGAGCGCGTCTAGGGGAAGTCTATAAATGGTCCTTTCATCTTGACTATGATTGTTGGTGATTAACGAAATTCTCAACTCTGTACAACTTTTCAAAGATGTGGAACGCTATTGGAAAACTATCCTCAACTATGAAATCTTTGTGTGATGAAGTGCTCTAGAGAGAGTAATTCACCTGAAATCGTACCAAAATACAAAGACCGTCCTTTCTAGACAGTACAAGAGCTCTACGAATAATAATGACAGCAGAAATGGAGATTATTCTCTTGTTCCTGCCCCTTGACATCCGTCGAATATATGTATATAGCTGCAAAAAGTGCACTGTGACTAAGACAGTCGCGCTGGGATAACCGCGCTTTTGAAAGCCAACAATAAAAAACCACCTGAAAAGTAAAATTAGAAAATAATTGTAATTCCAAGTATTTCTGTTTATCGAAAATAGGTTGGGAATAAAAATGTGCACACCTACCTACAATCATGTCGATAAAGCAGCGCCTAGTGTAGACAAAAAACAACAGGCTACACATGTATATTCCACATAAACAAACCGGGACACAATCCAATTAAAGGAAATTGATTTGTCATCGATGAAATTTTCGTAAATCAAACATAATTCGATTAAGTCATCTTTTCAGTTAAACTTACCTTTTAAAATAGCAAATTAAGCAATATTTATCAGCATAGCTAAGAATTATTGGATGGCGCGGTTCACATAGTGGCTCAGGTCAGTGCACTATTACTGCTGTACGCAGTGCAGACTTATTTGTTAGTGCCGTGCGCATTTCAGAGGCCATATAAGCCGCAGGATAGCTTCAATATTTCTCTTTTTGCATCAAGCGCTTAGGGATTGAACATCATCACAGAATCGACTTGGCTTCAATATTATTAATCAATTTACTTTATTCTAGGTAGCGACTGGAATAAATCTTACTAACAAATCACCTTTATCTTGGGTTGCGACTGAGATAAAAATATATATTCTGGGTGGCAACTAGAATAAATACTACTAAACACCTTTTCTTCGGGTTACGACTGAAATAAAGTATTTTGTTCCGGGGCACGACTGGAGCAAGATATATAATAACTGCCTTTTAACGCCATAAAGTTGATTCCGTAATCTAAAGTGGTGAGTACCTTGATATTGTTCATTCATTGTTTATATTTACATATATATTTTATCGTTGCCATTCCTAAAGGGTAAATTTTTTGGTTTATAATACTCTCTGCAGTAATCATAATTTGGTTTTGTCTAAATTAGTTGAATAAGAGTGAATTTTATCGTAATTGTACTTAAGATAGTTTACTAATCTCGAACGTTCCTAATTGTAGTTAGTCATTAGTTTAAAAGGAGTGTAATCAACTGACGACAAAATAAACCATAGAATTTCATCTGAGTTCTTAGTTACAGCCCCATTCCTTTGTACTTTTTTTTTTGTAGTCTCGATACCTCGATTACATCAGAATACTGCTTTTTTGCTACCTCTAACTTTATTAAGGATCTGTGCCGTGTTATCTATTTTGTGTTCTTAGATTTATCTCGAAAACTGTATGCGGATAGCCATGGATTACACTGTCCTACGGCTATACTTTAATAAAGGTATCTCAACTAGCGTTTCTTGTAAAGAGAAGTGGAAGGATAATCGCATGGCAAATAAATTACTGTCAGAGATGTGTCTTTACAAATGGTTCGAGAATAGAAGTAGAGTGCGATCCGGGGTATACACAGAATCCCTGTAGTGTCTTTCAACCGGAGCTATAAGTAACACAATAACGACGCTGGAAACAACTAATAATGTAGCTAGTGATCGATCTATGTAGATTTGTATTGACAACAGCCAAGCTGCAATCAAAGCCTTGGATTCGAGGACAATCAGATTGGTCCAATGTTGTCGTAGTTAGCATAGATTAGAAAGAGTTATTTTCTCTTGGGTACCTAACTATATTTAAGAGGCAGCTTATACATCGGCCAGGCAGGGTATGGCTATGAAAGTATGGTTAACAAAATTCATAGATAGGCCTCAAGAATCAATAAAAGTATTCTATATTTAGGGGCCTGTAAGCTGGCTAATCGCAGTTGTGAAGAACTCACCAACTGCGTGATTTTAAGACATCTATAGCCTAGGACATGTCCTAAAAAGACAAAAGGACTACTTAGAAGGGACCGTAATGACAGTGTGGACGTTTACTGTAGTTATCACGGGACACGGGATACTTTACCAAGCATGCGAAACATATGCAAGCTCCATTCAATGCCTTCAACAGAGGCTATCTGGATGACGAAGAGGCTTAGAACATTGCTGTGTAAATACCCCAACCTTGACAAACGTAAAAGGAATACGCTTGGTTAGCTTCATTTTTACAAATTAATTGTGCAAATTAGAGCAGATAAGACGCATTAAGGTTCATCAATTTTGGTGGTTGGTTTTACCGCAGCCCTTAATTAAAAGCATTATTTCCAGATAAAATTCCGATTAGGTGGCATCACAATGGACCATCGGTAATTTCAGCGTGACCGATTCCAGCTATTTCGATAGCCTCCATTCTAACCAATGTCTGACAGTAAAAAAAATTAATTTATCAAATCAAGCAAGAATTGAAAGTAAGTAACACTAAGATACTTATCAGACCACAGAAAGATAGTGCTTAGCGTCATGAAAACATTTATTGAGATTGGTACTTTGGTCATCATTCATTCTATGAAATTACACCTAACTTCACTTTATAGAGATCCAGAAAATAATTTCAAATCTTTCCTTGGAATATGTGCTTTGCTAATATATTAAACTTTAGTATTCATATACATTCCACTCTCTTCCTTCTTTTACCGCAAATACGATTTCTCACAATATCATCACTGAAAAAGGAAGAACTGATGAAGAATCTCTTTCGCAGAGTTTATGATGATTTGAACGCAAGTCATGTTCGTGTCTGACGTTCTAAAATACGTAAAAAAACGAAATTCCAAGAGAAAAGTGCCAAGGATATGTGTGGATTATAAATCTTCCATCTAAATTTATCTCGAATGCCAGTGTGTCATTAAAATACAACAATCATGAAAGGGAATGATACCAAATTAAAGGATAAGTCTGATGAGTTTTGCGAGGGCGAGGGGAGTACAAAATATACGTATACCTAATTCCTATACGTAGCACGTTTTTACATTGTTGACACACAATTTTTCGCATTAGTTTAGACAAAAGTTGAAGGTAGACATCTTTCAATGTAGAATAGAAGTAATTTAAAAATAGAATTAAAACGGACCACAATTGTTCATGTATAGAAAAACAAAATTAAATATTTATATAGAGGAAGGATACTTCATTGTATATTTACTATTTTCCGAATATGTAAACAAAATCTCTACAAATTTCAACCCCTTTTTAATTAAACGTACATAAATCTCGTTTAACAAAAGTTTTTATTATAGATAAGTTTGGATTTACGGTCCCACAAATTCCTGTTAAAATAAGGCTCTTAGCATAATTTTTTATGTCATGACTCCCGAACTTTTTTTATGATCTGGAGCTACAAGCCAATTCAATGGATGGATAGTTTGTCATGAAAATAAAATGGCGTATATACAAAGGAATTGAAATTTAATAGGTTTTTATGGATTACATGCGTAGTATTGAAAACTGAAAACTGTCAACATTACTATGATGTTCAACCGCAATTGTTTCACGATTTTTTTGGTACTGATTAACGTCATAGCCATAGACACCATATATAATTTGCGATCGGTCGGTCGAAAATTTTACGAGTTGAAATCAATGTCATATAATTGAGGGAATACACAAATCAAATTGGTCTATAGAGTTAATTAAAGATGATATTTGTTGCGATGATGAATCCCTTTCAAAAGATCATGATATCAAAAATGAAAATTTTCTTTTTTTTTAGTAGCATGCTCAAGAATTTCATTCGCCATATTATTAAAAGAGAGAGAGGTGGAGTACGGCCAATGTGCATATGTTGTAGCTTCACTTTTTTTCAGATTCAAAAGCGCCTTTTTGTTGAAGCTGGAATATCGCTATATTCTCGTTCCATAATTGTGTTGAGCTCAACATAAACCTGCTCAAAAGTATCGAAGCTTCGTTTTTTAACACAATTGTATTGATTCCAGTCTGCAGTAGGTCTTGAATTGCTATCTTTGTGTAATTTACTTGCGTGATGTTTTGGCCAGAATAATTTCTTGTTCACTTCCCAGCCATATGGACAAATTGACAACAAGACGAAAAATTTTCAACTGAGAGAGAATTTGAGAGGTGAGTACGAAATTCGCGAATTCTCCATTCCACTTGTTAATTCTCCGGTGTCTTGCAAGTGGAAAAGGAAGTGGAAAATTGTATTGTCTGCTTTTGTTGCGTTTTGTGAAGGTATCTAGGTACCTAGGAATTTCAAATTGCGTTATGTATTCACTGCGTATCCTGGCTATATTTAAAAAAAACTAATTATGGAAATCCATGCAATACTTACAGAGGAACATGGATTTTTTGTCTCAAGATACCCGCTAAAAATTATAAATCACGCGAAAATGATCAATTTGGTCGTCTACCACTACAAAAGAGATGCTGTAAAATTTTTAATTGTACACGGTAAAGCTCGTGTGTAGGATGAAAACACAGCTACATTTTGTTCCCTAATTAAATATGTAATTAATTGTTGAATCCGATAAACGGTTTGGAAATAACTGTAAAAGAAGTGTAGCAGTCCTTTTAAGGTGAAAAAATGGCCGTTTTTGGTACAAAAATTGACATATTTTCGACTCATCATTGCGAAGAACTGGTAAGTCCTGGAAATTTACTTCCCATGACAAAAATGTTCACAACGGAGTACTAATGGATGTCAAACAAAGAACGGAAGAAATATATGCAAAATATAGCAACTGGGTGTATATGACCCTAGTGTAAAAAAATCGATTTTCACATTAAAACGATCAAAGAAAAACTAGACCAATCGATTACCCTCTCCTCCCTCATTAATTTGGTACTAAACATGACGTAGTTTGGGCAACCCCCTATGAAAGGTGGTATGACCCCCAACCCCCAAAACACCCTGCCCCCATAATTGTTCACCTATATTTTTGTTCTCTAAACCCTTAATCTATCAAAAAAAATCCAATACTCTACAGCCCTCCCACATAGAGTTAGCCACCCGTGAATATTGCGATAGCAAATTTACCGCTGAGGCCGCTCAAATCTACAAAATAACCGTTAATCGAAATACAATATAGCCTATAATACCCACGCATACCTAATTACCAAAGTGAATTCTTATTTTTTGAGCTTACCCCTGCGAATTATTACAGCTCCTAATATTGTCTTTATTTTTTTTTCTAATTTCCGTTAATCAGCCCCCATTTCTACCCCGCACCCTCCCCGCCACATTTCGTAAACCTATCTTGTTCGCCCTGAGCTCCCATTTTTTTTTTTTTTTGATACCACATACATTCTCCTTCTTCTCTCCATTCTCTCGTTATCCCGGAAAAACTCGTAAAACCTACCCTCCTACATCCCTCAAAACCTACCCCAACAAAAAAGAAATCTAAATTTATTTCGACAGTGGAAGGTAATAGGCAGATGTACCTCACATATGAAAAAATTTCCAACCTTCTACAACAAAAAGTGATACCCTTAATCGTCCCAGGCGATTCGCACTTTTTCACATTTCTTACGTTTTTCCTAATTCTCCAACCATGTTAGTGAATTGGGAATGGAGAATTAGGGAATTAAGAATTCTAAGAAAACGAAATTCTCATCTCCCAAATTCCCAAATTCTCCGTGTTACAGAATCCGGCCCCAGATATTTTCCAACTTCTATAGTTTGAACTATTTTGAAATTCATATTGCTGAAAACTATAACAATATTTAAGTTACAATATAAATAATTTACACTAATTGCACTATTTTAGCACGGTTCGAAGAAAAATGCCAAACATTAAGTGTTTAGGCTCTTCTTATGGCTTTGAAGTGTTTTCTTGTCTTTAAGTGTTATAGCAGCTCTACAACGAACCTCTTGCGACATTAAATGTCAAACGGGGTTTTACAACGAACCTGTTTGGCTTTTAAATGCTATAATTGTTATAGCAGATCTACAGCGGGGTTTACAACGAACCTGTTTGGCCGTTTAAGTGCTGTAATGTCTTAAAATGAACTAATAGTTTTTAAATGGGCTACTTGCCTAAGACGCGGCTATCTGTGTTGGTGGCTTAATCCAGTTATGGTCAATTCTGAGATCTTCTAAGGATTGAATATGGAAATAACCAAAAAGAACAAAATCTTTTTGATAAAACTAACATCCCAATTGAAACAAATTAGCCTCTCTAATAGCCGGCATAGAAGCGATATATTTTCGAGCATCTTTAGGTACTCTTACGGTTATATTTAAAACCAGGAGTATTATAATGGTTGCGCATGGTACCTTAGGCTCCGCATAAAACTTTAAGTGATATGACAGTTCTGCATAATGATTTTAATTATAATATCTTTTGTTAAATATTGAATAATTCAACGGGGCTTTGTATAATTTTGATCTATCTCTGAAAAATTTCCAGTAAATTTCGACGCGCAAAGAATTTTAAAGTATATATGATGAGCTTTAAGTCACTCGTATACTTGTTCTTATGCATTTAATTTAATACACTTAAAAAAAAGACCTAAGATTGCTTTTCCATATCAAATTTCTTTTATACAAATTACAATACAAACGTACTATTAGTATTGTATAAGTAAAGAAATCAGTGTAAGTTTTTAATATGAGAAGATACCCACACAACAAGATATAGTTTCTTTAAGACGGTCATATAGAAGTTCTTAAAACTTCGAGGCTTATTGTGGCTCTATATGTAAGTGTTATAACAGTTCGTATGACCATACTAAGTTAGTGCATTTAGTTTTATAAGCTGTTTGTCAGGAACCCTTACAGAGCTTACAGACTTATAGAGGCTATACATAGGAGCCTTACAAGTCCAAAATTATAAAAAATTGAGTGCTATAAAGTTCCAAAATGAGCCTATAAGAGGTTTATAAAAGCCCCCCATACGTTTCTACCAAACCTTAAATACACTAGGGTTAAAAGTTGGTCCTAGAAACGTATTTGAGACCCTTATAAGAATTAAATTGTTAGTTGGGTTGTCAGAGCCAGAAGGTGTGGGACCGACACGTTGAGATTAATATTTGTTTATTTTCCATCAGAAGGGCACCAGAACTGCAATAATTATCGTGAAGATTGATTATTATTAAGACGGAACGAGCCTCATTATTATTGAAAGAGATGGCGAAGACGGGATAGAAGGGCAACTAAAGAACTTAGAGTACGCGAAGAAGAGAAAATAAGATCAATTTTGGAGTCTTAAAGGAAAGTACAAAAAAAAGAGAAAAAAGGTATTGACCACCTGAGGTCTGCAGATCGTCCTGGAAAGGGCTTATAGGACAACACGTGTGATGAGGTTAGGCATTCCAGAAAAGAACAGTAATCACCATTTAAAGCAGCTTCAAGAAGCCGACATATCGGATCGCTACCATATTACACATAACGGCTTACAGCCGTACTGCACTTAACCACGTGGCATCGTCGCAACAATCATAGACGTACCTAGGTTTGATTAGGTTATATGCTATATAGATTTGTACTAAGTATATTGCATATTATATTTGTTGCTACATTATATATAGAATTATATATTGCTTATTAGATTTAAGATTCAGTAGGAATTTAGTAGCTGTAGTAAGTCGCATCTTGAATAAAAGCAAGAAAATAATTGAATATTAACTACTGGTTAAGTCTTAACCTCAGACTGGTGTAACTCAAACAATTTTTTTGTTAGAGCAAGAGGTTTGTTACAGCTTGATGTCGGTGTTTAAATACTTATAGTAGGTACAATAGTAACCTGTAAATCTATCTTTTAGTTTAAACTAAAAACTCAAAACTTTTAACTCATCTACGTACCTACCTGATAGCAAATCGAAGATGATTCCACAGTCTGATAGCCTGAATAAAGAATTGACGCTCTGACAATTGGCTTGCAAATCGTGAAACAATAAAGAATGATACTCGGGTAGCTTAGTATTAAGAATGTTATGGAGGAGTATTAATATTCGTTGATAAATATGCAATTTTAGGGAACATCCAACAACGAAATTAGTGAAAGCGGGGACATGGTCATATCTGCGAAGCCGATATATTGTTACGAGCGTGGCCTTAGTTCGTTATTTAAAACACAATATTTCAGATATAATTCAAAAGTTCTTTCTTTATTTAACTTTACCGTTTACTCTCACAAATTCACAAATAATTATCAAATCAACTCTTTATTTATCGCTAGTACTGTACTTCTAATTATCGCAATCCCAATAGTTTACTTCGTTCACTTCGCTGTCTGAAATAATACTCTGCCTCCTAGCTGTCAGAGCGCCGTATTTATACTCTACGAATTATCCTAGAACCTTCCTGAATATTCCGTTCTCCGAACCCAAAGTTTACTAAGATGACACTAACCTAAAGTTGCTTCCATTCCTAACAGATGTCGCTTGATTCACTTTGTGGCACGTAACACTGCCCCCTTCTTAAAATTTGTTCGTCCCGAACAACAGATGGTCCACGGTCTTGGTGCTCTCCGTATTGACCCAAGCGATATAGGTGAACGATTTTTCTTTTGCATCTTGTACCGCGCTGATTCTTGTATGGCATGTTATTAATTTTAGTTTTAACTGCATACGGTCTCCCCCAGTGTTGTGATAACTTTGGAGAACGTCTCGTGGTCTCATGCACATCAGCTAATCGTTGTCTGAGCTTTGTTACGTAGTCTTCTGGTTTCTTTTGTTCGCCTTTGGGTATACCAAACTTGACGTCGCTAGGTAAGCGCATTTCCTTTCCGAAAATGACCTTAGATGGACTTTGTCTGGTCATATTGTAAGCAGCTGATATATAAGCCATTAGAAATATAGGAATATGTCGAACCCAATCGCGCTGATTATAGTTGAAGACCTTCCCGAGATGTTTGATTAATGTTCTGTTGAAACACTCTTCCATGCTTTGATTTTTCTTTCGTCTTTTATCTTTGATTCCTTTGTCCTCAAATTTCTTGCCCTTTTGATTGCCGTTGTCATCCTTTTCATTGCCGCCTTTGCGCTTCTTTTTATCATCATCGTCAGAAACTTTGTCTTTACCTTTTCCGACCTTCATTATACCCTTATCATCGTCATTATCAGCATCTTTAGACCCTTTACTTTTCGTCTTTTTCTTTCTTTCATTGTCCTCGCTCTTGGATTTCCTTCCTTTCTTCTTTTTACTTTTATCACCGTAATCATCATCATCTTTGGATTTCTTTCCTTTCGTCTTTCGACTTTCGTTATCATCATTGTAGCCATCGTCATCTTTTTCTTCCATCCGTCCGCAATATTTCCATTCAGGATTGCATGGACGTTGTGAAAAAGCTTCTGCATTTCCGTGGATACGTTCTTTGCGGTATGGAATTTCAAAGTCATGAGGTTGCAGTCTAGTCTCTCCACGGAAAGCTTGCTCTCTAGCTCGCCATCTTCTCCCTTCTTCTTCTGTTGTTTGCATTCGTCCTCGTTTCCTACAGTCGTTTTGCAGGTGTCCCAGTCTACTACATTTCCAGCATCGAATGACACCACGCGAAGTGGTCTTTGATGACGGTATTCTGCTGTGAGTCTGCTGCCCAACTCGATATCTTTGCCCAGCTCGATATTTCTGCCCTTCTTCTAGCGCTTCCATTCGTCGGCGTTTTCTGCAGTCCCTTTGGAGGTGTCCTGGTCTATTACAATTCCAGCATCGCAGAATACCACGTGAAGAATTGCTCTGTGATGGCTGAATTCTATTACAAGTACATTCCTCCACCGAAATTTCTCTCACTCGTACTGCACTTCGAGAAGCTTGCCTGGCAGATTCATACGCTAGTGCATAGGCTAGTGCTTCTGCTGTTGATTTCTTTCCTGCTAGCCTCAACGCTTGTTGTAAATTTTGATCTGCAATAGCGTTCACAAATGCTTCTGTTGCTACTTCATTAAGGAAATCCGCATTTACGCTAGAGTATGAGAGATAAGCTAATCTTTCCACATCAGCCTGCAGTTGTTGTAGTGATTCGCCATGCTTTTGAATCCTGTTGCGTAGCTGTAGGCGATATACTTGCTGCATGTGTTCATCTCCATAACGTAACTCTATCGCCTGTACTAATGAAGTATAATCACGTTGCCTTTCTATCGGTATAGTTTGTAAAAGCTCTGATGCAGAACCTCGAAGTGCTAATACCAGAGCTGTAGCTTTGTCTGCATCATTCCATCTGTTTACTTCGGAAGCAGCCTCGAATTGTCTCTTGAAAATATGCCACGAATTTTGTCCATCAAATATTGGAGGTTTCATTCTGCCTGCATTGGATATTTCAATTCCTTCGTGCCGTGGTTGTCGATGCTTCATCATCTCCAAATCTGCTTTAAAGTTGTCAAGCTTCTCCGTAACATTTTGTTGTACTTCCGACACTTGTTGTTGAACTTCTAGCACTTCCTGCTGGATTCCTTCAATTTTTACATTTTGCTCGTCTAATGAATTCTTAAGAAAAGTCTTCTGTTCCTCCAAACAAGTTTCTAGACAATTCTGCAAAGAATTCTTTTGTTCGTCCAAACGGGCTTCTAGAGAATTCTTTTGTTCATCTAGACGGGATTCCAGAGAATTCTTTTGTTCCTCAAAAGCATTCTTTTGTTCCTCAAAAGCATTCTTTTGTTCGTCCAAACGGGCTTCTAGAGAATTCTTTTGTTCATCTAGACGGGATTCCAGAGAATTCTTTTGTTCGTCTAATCGGGCTTCTAGAGAATTCTTTTGTTCCTCAAAAGCATTCTTTTGTTCCTCAAGAGCATTCTTCACCTGCAGGGTTGAAAGCTCCATTTTGGTCATTAAAGTACCCAAAAGCTGTTCTATGTTCATCGCAGGCTCTTCTTCAGTTTCTGATTCTTCCTCGAAAATGTATGTCTCAGGATTCTTTTCTTCCTCTATCAAAGCTTGTCTAAGTCGCTCGAGTAGAACATTCTTTAGACCTGTCGTTTGCAATGACCGCTTCCCCAACTCCACTTTCAATTCCTGTATGCGAAGCTCCTCTAGTTTGCGTCCCATTACTTTGATAATTCACTCACAGTTTAATATAAAATTATCTTTCGGAATTTTCACTTAAAGCAGGAAAGTTTCACACGATTTCACCAAATTAATCACTCTTTGAATTTCAAAGTCAAATGCCACCACTTTATTTCGCGATTTTATTTTACTTCTGACACCAGTTGTTACGAGCGTGGCCTTAGTTCGTTATTTAAAACACAATATTTCAGATATAATTCAAAAGTTCTTTCTTTATTTAACTTTACCGTTTACTCTCACAAATTCACAAATAATTATCAAATCAACTCTTTATTTATCGCTAGTACTGTACTTCTAATTATCGCAATCCCAATAGTTTACTTCGTTCACTTCGCTGTCTGAAATAATACTCTGCCTCCTAGCTGTCAGAGCGCCGTATTTATACTCTACGAATTATCCTAGAACCTTCCTGAATATTCCGTTCTCCGAACCCAAAGTTTACTAAGATGACACTAACCTAAAGTTGCTTCCATTCCTAACAGATGTCGCTTGATTCACTTTGTGGCACGTAACAATATGTAATATATTAAAAGTCACTTCAAGTTTGCGCAATGACACTGAATGCAACTTAGCAGCATAAACCCCACACCCACATATTATTATGGGAAAAATAAGTCCCGGATCAAGCTGAGTTTGGTTAAAAGTGGTGTGTAGATAGGAGAAGCAGAGAGTAGACCAAGGGTGGTACTTTCCTAATAGTGGCTTTAACAAGATTACTCCAAGTCAGACATTTATTAAAAATATTTCCAAGGTTCTTAACATTATCGCGGTATTCAATGGGATATAGTTAAGTATGGTCAAGTATAAGGGGGGGGGGGGGGGGGTGTTTTTTTATCAAGGACGATTTGTGTATTCAAAGGGAATTACTTTTGGCAGGGTGAAGTATTATTGGCCCATTCAAAAGCCGCTGAGAGGTCTGCATTGAGTTTCTCAATCCCATCTTCAATAAATCCCAGCGGGTTGGAAAATTGGCAAATCGTTTACGAAGATGAAAAAAAAAACCGAACCTGGTGGGACGCAACAATTTATGTGCAAGAACCTCGAAGATTGATAATTGCAAGCTACCAACTGCATTTAACCCGAAAGGTAAGATGCAACCAGTATTACGCCTAATATTCTATAAATATTCAACTACTATATTCACTATGACCGAAACGTTAGACTTTTTTGAAACATACTTATGATGTATATTAAAAATTCTTTCTTATATACTCATAATGCGATTTACGCGTATCGAAAAATAATAACTTGAAACAACTATGTATATAGAAGATAATTTTTAATTCATTCAACTACTAGCTAAAGTTGCCCGTTCTTAAAACGTAATTCTCTTTTAAGCATGTACATTTTTATTATTTTTATTTTTTTCTTATTCTTTTAATTGTACTTTTTTTAATTTATTTTAATTGTTTTTTTTTGTTTTTGTTTTCTTTATTTTCTTTTAAATGATTTTTACAGACAGAGTCTGGGCTTTTGTCAAGTTTCTTTTCCATAGTTTTTTTTTTTTTTTGTTAACTGGCTCATATCACTGACTCATAGCAATGGCAAAGTATAAATAAATATAAGTAGAGACAAAGGCGAACAAAATTGGAAATTTTCCGTGTTTTTTAGACTGAAAGAGGTAATCTCATATACTTTTGTCTTTTGCATGAATGGGGGAAAAGAACTTGGCTATGCATTATTGTAGTACGACTGAGATAACGAGTTAAAAACAAAATTCGAGAGAACGTAGGATTACCCGAACGACAAAATCTTATTAAAAATACTTTCAAACTATTCATAATAATGTACATTGGGTAACCCTACCTCCATTTGGCAAGAAAAAGATAAATTTCGCAATGAACAACGCACTAAAGCGCGAATTACAATTACGACTGATTTGTCAACTGTGACTTGATTTTAAGTCGAAGTCGACGCTGAGGTGAAATTTGTAATTAAATCAAAGCTTCAACTGCTTGAACAAACCAGAAGTCCCGACCTCTGTGATTGAACTGAAGTTGGCCGCAGCTAACACCAACTTTGCACTTTGAGCAAAGTTTAATTTCAGTCGGAGTCGAAGTTGCAATTGTATCTTGCGACTTGTATTTACCATTTGGGCAAAGTCGAAGTCGTAATTGTAATTCGCGCTTAAAAGGAGATGTAAAATTTCTGCAAATAAAATTCTCCGAATTCAGTATGAGATTCCCCCACATAATCTCTTTCGAGCAAATCAAATGTAACAGAAAAACGTGCTGTTCACATATCATGGGATTACACTAACAATCATTAGAATTCCTGCGAAAAACATTGGGACAATTTCTGATAATCGTGTTTTCATAAAAACGCGGGAACATTTTATGAACATTTAAATGGAAAACAATCGGAACACTCTTCTCTGTCCTTTCTTTTATTTAGTTATTCTTTAGCAATGGACTGAGTGTATTGTTATTTTCCTATAGGAAAGAATGGCACAAGTTTTATAGTTTTCTCTTTCGCGCTATGACAGAGTTGGAGCTACCAACGCAAAATATCAATTATTGAACGTTTTCTTATGCCATTTGATGTTTTTACGTTAGCTGCAGATGCAATCACCGCAGGAAGAATAAAGTAAAGATAATGTTTACCATGCTCCGTCTCTCTTGCCCATAAGCAGCATTCAGGTAAAAATAACCTTTTGAAAACTAAAGTCGGAATGAGTTCAATTTCTTATAAGAGTGCTTATAAGCGATTAAAATATCACTTAAACAGAAATATATTTTTTTAATTTAGTTCGATTTTCGGGTCCAAAATTTCATCTGATTGGTTGAGTTTTTCATGTTTTTATAAAAGTTTCAAAGGGTGCTCAAATTCTGATATACAGAAACACAATATTTTTTATGTCACATGAAATAGCAAATCGCCCAGTCCATTGTTATAAGTCAGCGGTTCACATACATTTGCTCTTACAAATATTTCCAAATTAGTTTTTGAAATTATGAAATTTTACCTAATTCTGAATTATTTCTGCCAACTATAATTTTCAGACGCCTCGGTGCCATGCTTCAACGCTGTGTGCGTCGAATTATCTGGAGAGCAGTCCTGGCAACAGACCAAAATTCTTGACCTGATTGTTGGGTGCCCTGCTTTCTACTAGTACTGATTAAAAATATAATCAATCATAAAATGTTGTAACTAAGTAATTGAGGAAGCTTAATGATAGAGAATTACAAAAAACAGCGAACCTTGGAAACCGCTATCAAGTTTAATAGTGTAGGTACGCTTTAATTATAGTTTTTGTTTTCATGTTTAAAGACTTTATAAAAGATATGAAATCTATGTGGAAAATTAATAAAAAAAAATCGTTTTTCGTACCTGTTAGAAATGATTATAAGTTCCATGTTCACAGTTAATTGCGTCAGATTTATCGTTTCAAGCTTGTTTCATTCAATAGAAGAAAATAATCAATATATAATTGATAACAGAAACAGAAACTCTGTTCATTTTCTTAATGAAAATAGATTTTAAATGTATTTAAAAATTCGTTCAGGTATCCCAAGTTATACAGAAAATTATAATTTTAACTTTATTCCATAGATGTTTTTTCTTCAATTCTTTAAAAGTAACTTGAAGTGAGAATATTAAATTTATAAAGAAGAAACTTTTGCCTTTCTTCTATAATAAACAATTTCCACTTTTCCGGGTGACGAAGTTCAGTAAGAAATAGACTTTTACTGAAAAGGTCCTAATTAATTAATGATAAGCACTAAGTACTCAAATATTAATCGGGCGCAATAAAAAAGGAAAACTGTATAAGATTTCAAATGTTAATAATTTATTAATTTGAGAAATTCTGAGAAGTAGCAATCATCCGAAAAGATTGCTTAATAAAAGAGGTAATTTTTTTTCAATGGGTTTATTGAGAAAAGATGATAATTGAAAAACAAATTAATTTATTTGTACAGAATATGAGGAAATGAGCTTTTCCTTTAAAAGAGTACTCCATAGATTGATTATTTGTGGCATAATTACAAAAAGCTTTGAGAGTTGTGGAGTTCAGGACTTTTATATTGCCAATATTAGAATTAGAATTCTTTAACCTTTTCAACAACACAGAAAAATTTGTTTTCTCCAGTATATGAGAGTTCTAGAACAAGGTACACAAAAAAACAGAGCTATAGAGAACTGAAAATATAATAAAGCGTAAACTGATAGATTAAATGCGGCTATCAAAATTCCTCCATTTTACCTGGAGATGTTTGCTCAATCTAGGGGGTGCGTTAAGACCACCCATACGAGTTAATGGAGCTTTCTCGGTCCACCAACACTATATCTGGTAACCCCCCCTCCCCTATTAGTAATTCAACATACACACGAATATATATATCTATGGGGTTTTGTTACCAGCAGGATTTATTGCACACTCATCTGACCACAATAACTTCAATGGAGAAAACTCAATGCTCTACTCTTCAATACGACGAGAAAAAAAATTATATAGATATATGCTTACATATATACATTCACGAGTATATATTGTTACGCGCCACAAAGTGATACAAGCGACATCTATTGGAAATGGAAACAACTTTAGGTTAGTGACATCCTAGTAAACTGGGTTTGGAGAATGGAATATTCAGGAAGGTTCTAGGATAATTCGTAGAGTATAAATACGGCGCTGCTCACATCCAGGAGGCGAGTATTATTTCAGACAGCGAAGTGAACGAAGTAAACTATTTGGATTGCGATAATTAGAAGTACAGTACTAGCGATAAATAAAGAGTTGATTTGATAATTATTTGTGAATTTGTGAGAGTAAACAGTAAAGTTAAATAAAGAAAGAGCTTTTGAATTATATCTGAAATATTGTGTTTTAAATAACGAACTAAGGCCACGCTCGTAACAACTGGTGTCAGAAGTAAAATAAAATCGCGAAATAAAGTGGTGGCATTTGACTTTGAAATTCAAAGAGTGATTAATTTTGTGAAATCGCGCAAGAATGGGACGCAAACTAGAGGAGCTTCGCATACAGGAATTGAAAGTGGAGTTGGGGAAGCGGTCATTGCAAACGACAGGTATAAAGAATGTTCTAGTCGAGCGACTTAGACAAGCGTTGATAGAGGAAGAAAAGAATCCTGATACATACGTTTTCGAGGAAGAACCAGAAACTGAAGAAGAGCCTGCGATGAACATAGAACAGCTTTTGGGTACTTTAATGACCAAAATGGAGCTTTCAAGCCTGCAAGTGAAAAATGCCCTTGAGGAACAAAAGAATTCTCTGGAATCCCGTCTAGATGCACAAAAGAATTCTCTAGAAGCCCGTTTGGACGATCAAAAGAATGCCCTTGAGGAACAAAAGAATGCTTTTGAGGAACAAAAGAATTCTCTAGAAGCGCGTTTGGATGAGCAAAAGAATTCTCTAGAAGCCCGTTTGCACGAACAAAAGAATTCTATGGAATCCCGTTTAGATGAACAGAAGAAATCACTGGAAACGCGTTTGGATGAACAAAAGAGTTCGCTGGAGAATTGTCTAGAAAATCGCTTAGAGGAACAAAAGAATTTCCTGAAAAACTCGTTAGACGAACAAAATTTAAAAATTGAAGAAATCGAGCAAGAAGTGGCGGAAGTTCAACAAAAAGTCACCGAACAGCTTGACAACTTTAAATCAGATTTGGAGAAGATGAAGCATCGACAACCACGGCACGAAGGAATTGAAATATCCAATGCAGGCAGAATGAAACCTCCAATATTTGATGGACAAAATTCGTGGCATATTTTCAAGAGACAATTCGAGGCTGCTTCCGAAGTAAACGGATGGAATGATGCAGACAAAGCTACAGCTCTGGTATTAGCACTTCGAGGTTCTGCATGAGAGCTTTTACAAACTATACCGATAGAAAGGCAACGTGATTATACTTCATTAGTACAGGCGATAGAGTTACGTTATGGAGATGAACACATGCAGCAAGTATATCGCCTACAGCTACGCAACAGGATTCAAAAGCATGGCGAATCACTACAACAACTGCAGGCTGATGTGGAAAGATTAGCTTATCTCTCATACTCTAGCGTAAATGCGGATTTCCTTAATGAAGTGGCAACAGAAGCATTTGTGAACGCTATTGCAGATCAAAATTTACAACAAGCGTTGAGGCTAGCAGGAAAGAAATCAATAGCAGAAGCACTAGCCTATGCATTAGCGTATGAATCTGCCAGGCAAGCTTCTCGAAGTGCAGTACGAGTGAGAGAAATTTCGGTGGAGGAATGTACTTGTAATAGAATGCAGCCATCACAGAGCAATTCTTCACGTGGTATTCTGCGATGCTGGAATTGTAATAGACCAGGACACCTCCAAAGGGACTGCAGAAAACGCCGTCGAACAGAATCACCAGAAGAGGAGGACAGAACAGAATGCTAAAGATGTCGAGCCAGGGAGCAAGCTATTCGGGGAGAGCCTAGAAATCAAACAGCGACTAGTCGCGTCAGCTCCCCTGTTCAGCAGTCGGAAAACATGTAAAAACCAACTTCGGGGGGCAGAAGTTGGTTGGTAGAGTCGACAGCCCCGAAGTCATCATTCAGATAGCCCAGTTGCAGAGAAATAATAGCAGTCTTGTTATATATGGAAGTGTAGGGAAAAATGACTGCGTTGTCACTATCGACACTGGAGCTTCGAGATCAATTATTAGAGCGGATCTTGTCAAGAACAAATGGCTTCACAATACCACCAAATATTTACTAAGAACAGCAACTGGAGCCGCAGCACAAGTTTTTGGAGAAATAACTTTGGATATTCAACTAGGTTAACTACTATTTCCTCACAATTTCCTAGTTTCAGACATAATGGATGAATGCATCCTTGGAGTAGACTTTATGACCACATATAAAATAAATTTAGATGTCGGAGAACGAATACTCAAATATGGCAACATAGAAATTCCTATGAGACTAGGAGGAGGAACAGATTATCCTGCAAAATTAAGGACGATGGTCTGTGAGAATATGACTCTCTCTGCATTCTCGGAGACGCTAGTATGGACAAAGCTTACTGATGACATCGGGACCTGCCGATTCTATCTGGTGGAGCCTAACCCTACAAAAGAAACATCGAACATCATCGTTGGTAAGACTTTAGTGAAGGCAGAAGGCGCAACATTAATTCCAGTCAGAGTGCTCAACACATCCGAAAATGAGGTACAACTAAAAGAAGGTGCTATAATTGGAAATTGTGAGCCTGTTTATCAGATTGTTAATTTGGAAAATGGTAGTAATATTAAGGAGGCAATACGTATACCAGCTACTACTCAACAGGTTCAGAAACTTCTTTCATCTAGTGCCTTAAGTGAACAGCAATACAACGATGCCAAAGATATGATCGATGAATTTTCGGAATTATTTGCAATGAATGATGATGATTTCGGCAAAACAAATCTTGTCCAGCATCGGATCAATACAGGAGATTCTAGGCCCATTCGGCAACCACCACGAAGACTACCATTAGCCAAACAACCAGAAGTTGCAGATATGATAAATTCCATGAAAGAACAAGGCATAATTGAGGAATCTAACAGCCCTTGGACTTTGCCAGTTGTTTTGGTCAAGAAAAAGGATGGCAGCACACGATTCTGTGTGGACTACCACCAACTAAATAATGTAACAAGAAAGGATAGCTATCCGTTACCAAGGATTGATGACACATTGGACACCCTTTCCGGAGCGCAATGGTTTTCCACATTGGATTTGAAGAGCGGTTACTGGCAAGTGGAAATACATCCCGAGGACCGAGACAAAACTGCTTTCTCAGTTGGAAGTGGCTTATGGCAATTCAAAGTTATGCCATTTGGATTATGTAATGCTCCAGCCACATTCGAACGACTCATGGAATGTGTTTTACGAGGATTAACCTGGAAAACATGTCTTGTCTACTTAGATGACATAATTGTGATCGGAAGGACATTCGAGGAACATAAAAACAACTTACGGGACGTACTTCAAAGACTGAGATATGCGAAACTGAAACTCAGCACGAATAAATGTGCTCTATTCAAGAATGAAGTAAAATATTTGGGGCATATAGTTTCATCACAAGGAGTAAGAACTGATCCAGAGAAGATAAGAGCTGTGAAAAATTGGCCTGTTCCAAAGGAGAAACATCAATTAAGGAGTTTTCTTGGATTGGCTACCTACTACAGGCGATTCGTAAAAGGTTTTGCAGATATAGCAAGGAGCTTCCATCAACTTACAGAAAAAGGAAAGCCGTTCATATGGTCAGATAAATGTAACGAGAGTTTTGAAAATTTGAAGCAACAGCTCTGTGGAACTCCAGTGCTTCACTATCCAAAGCTGGGAAAAACTTTTATATTGGACACGGATGCCAGCAATATAGGTATTGGTGCAGTGCTTTCACAGGAGGAGGATGGGCAAGAGGTGCCAGTAGCTTATTTTAGCAAAGCACTCTCAAAATCAGAGAGAAATTATTGTGCTACAAGGAAAGAGCTACTTTCCACTGTAAACTCAACCAAGCATTTCCATAAATATCTCTACGGGCAGAAATTTATCCTCCGCACTGACCATGTAGCGCTTAAATGGCTTTTGCAGTTTAAGAACCCTGAGGGGCAAGTGGCGAGATGGATAGAGCGACTCCAAGCTTATGACTTTGAGATCCAACACCGAAGAGGACGTATCCATGGAAATGCAGACGCCCTTTCACGACGTCCATGCAAAGTTGAATGCAAACATTGCGTTCGGCTGGAAGAAAAAGAAACAAAAGCAACAATACAGCTGATGACGGTGGAACCATCGCCAGGTTGGAACAACGAGAGCTTGCGAACAGCACAACGGGAAGACCCAGACATATCACCTATTCTTGCTTGGAAAGAAGACATGGAAAGACCACAATGGCAAGATATCTCGGAGAGGAGTGAGAAACTGAAGAGCTACTGGGCTCAATGGAACTCTCTTCACGTTGAATGTGGTATATTAAAGCGCAAGTGGGAATCAACTAACGGCGAGTCATTCCGAATGCAGATAGTCGTGCCAGCATCCCAGGTCAAAGATGTTCTAGAAGAAATGCACAGTGGATCATCTGGAGGACATTTGGGGGTGAATAAAACAATATCCAAAATACGTGAAAGGTTTTATTGGTTACATATGCGAGAGGATGTTGAGGAATGGTGCCGCAGATGCACTATCTGTGCTTCTTGCAAAGGACCACCACACAGAAGTAGAGGAGAAATGCATAAGTATAATGTAGGAGCCCCATTTGAAAGGATAGCCGTAGACATCGCTGGACCTTTTCCGAAACAGATAACGGTAACCGCTATATATTAGTTGCTATTGACTATTTCAGTAAATGGCCTGAAGCTTATGCAATCCCTAATCAAGAGTCTACCACAGTAGCGGATCAAGTAGTAATGAATTGGGTCAGTAGATTTGGTGTTCCTCATGAACTTCATTCGGACCAAGGACGGAACTTCGAATCATGGACTTTCCAAGAGATGTGTAAAATTCTGGGAATAAGAAAAACCAGAACAACTCCTCTGCATCCACAATCTGATGGCATGGTAGAACGCTTCAACAGAACATTGGTCGAGCATCTAAAGAAAGTAGTCGACTATCACCAACGCGATTGGGATCGACATATTCCCATGTTCTTAATGGCCTATCGATCAGCTGTACACAACACGACCGGGCAAACGCCAGCAAAAGTGATATTCGGAAAGGAGATGCGTTTACCTAGCGATCTCAAGTTTGGTACACCCAGAGGTGAACAAAAGTTACCAGACGATTATGTATCGGAACTTAGACAACGATTGGCTGCTGTGCACGAATTCACGATAGCAAAATTAGCAACACATACCGATCGGATGAAGACCCGCTATGACTTACGTGCTAACTCAGCAGGATTTAATGAAGGTGAACTTGTTTGGCTGTACAACCCCAAACGACGTAAGGGACGTTCTCCCAAGTTACAACAACACTGGGAAGGACCGTATTCAGTAGTGACTAGAATAAATGATGTAGTATATAGGATTCAGCGGGGTACAAGAGGCAAACGGAAAATCGTTGTATAAAACTATGGAATCGACTTGATGGCGTTGGTAATTAAATAATTAGTGATTATCTTGTTCTAGTCGTTCCCCGGAACAAGATACTTTACTTCAGTCGAGACCCAAAGCAAAGTTGTATTAGTAGTGTTTATTCTAGTCGGTACCCAGAATAAATATCCTTATCTCAGTACAGACCCAAAATAAAGGTTTGAGATTAGTGAGGGTTATTCTAGTCGCTACCCGGAATAACTATCTTTATCTCAGTCGAGACCCAAGCTAAATGTTTGAGTTAGTCTATGTTATTCTAGTTGCTACCCAGAATAACCATCTTTATCTCAGTCGCTACCCAAGATAAAGGTATTGAGTTAGTAAAATCTATTCCAATCGAGACCCAGAACATGTGTCTTTATCTCAGTCGATACCCAAGATAAAATTGTTATGTTAGTAGAATTTATTCCAGTCGAGACCCAGAATAAGTATCTTTATCTCAGTCGGTACCCAAGATAAAGTTGTTGAGTTAGTAAAATTTATTCCAGTCGAGACCCAGAATAAATATCTTTATCTCAATCGTTACCCAAGATAAAGTTATTAGGTTAGAAAATCTTATTCCAGTCGAGACCCAGAATAAATATCTTTATCTGAGTCGGTACCCAAGATAAAGTTGTTGAGTTAGTAAGATTTATTCCAGTCGAGACCCAGAATAAATATCTTTATCTCAGTCGCTACCCAAGATAAAGTTATTAGGTTAGTAAATTTTATTCCAGTCGAGACCCAGAATAAATATCTTTATCTCAGTCGTTACCCAAGATAAAGTTATTATGTTAGTAGAATTTATTCCAGTCGAGACCCAGAATAAGTATCTTTATCTCAGTCGGTACCCAAGATAAAGTTGTTGAGTTAGTAAGACTTATTCCAGTCGAGACCCAGAATAAATATCTTTATCTCAATCGTTACCCAAGATAAAGTTATTAGGTTAGTAAATCTTATTCCAGTCCAGACCCAGAATAAATATCTTTATCTCAGTCGATACCCAAGATAAAGTTTTTGAGTTAGTAAGATTTATTCCAGTCGAGACCCAGAATAAATATCTTTATCTCAGTCGCTACCCAAGATAAAGTTATTAGGTTAGTAAATCTTATTCCAGTCGAGACCCAGAATAAATATCTTTATCTCAGTCGGTACCCAAGATAAAGTTGTTATTAGTAAGATTTATTCCAGTCGAGACCCAGAATAAATATCTTTATCTCACTCGCTACCCAAGATAAAGTTAATTTGTTAATAATTTTATTTTATTACACTAGCCAAGTCGAATTCCAAAACTATGCGCAATCTTGATAACTGGATACTAAAAAAGAAAGATTTAAGTTGGCCTGCGACTTATATTGCTTCTGAGTTGTGCACCAACAAATTATTTTACCTTGTGCATAGCAACCAAAGTACATTGACCTTAGCAGCTGTGCGTCGGTAGCAACAGAAAAGTCCGTTGACCTAAATAGCTGTGCGTAGGTCAGACGAGTGCATTGACCTTAGCAGCTAAGCTTAGTACGTACAACGTATTAACTGACATAATAGAATATAGCTATACATATATAATATGGCCATTTCCAAATTATTTTTAGTTAATACTAAAATGTTTTATGCTTTTTAAGCTAAGTAATAATTTGCTAACAATATATATTTTAATTTCAATTAAAAGCCTGATGAATTCTGTCGATCGTGTCGAGATTTTGTAATGTGGAATGTAGCGATCATGTGTCGATTGTTGTCTCCACTAAAAAACTGCTTTATCGACGAGCTTGTAGGTAGGTATATGTAGTTTCATTCCCAACCTAGTTTCAATAATAAGAAATACTTGGATTTAAATTCTTTTGAATGATTTAATTTTCAGGTGGCTTTTTAGCTTTTTAATGTTGGTTTCAACAATGTAAGAGTAGAGAATCAAAATTGCTCAATATAAATTTACTTGACGCAAATTTCCGTTAGAGTTTTTTTCCTGTATACACATATTTAGTAATTGTTCATTTATATAACCCAATAACTGAAATAGCTTTTAGTGGGTAATTTATTTGCATATAGACAAACATTTGAAGCCACCACAACAGAAATATTCTCGAAATATACTATATGTGGTTACAGGTTCAATCCACCATTTTGTTTACCTAATATAAAACGTCCATATCGATATATTGTGTTTATCAATAAAAGTTAATTAAAATTTGCTAATCTATGCTAGATAATTGGACATTACCTCACTGAATCGCTACCAATATATACTTGTACAAAGGAGGAGATGACTTCTGTCTCTGGTTTAACTTGTTTTAAAATAAATGTTCTGTACAAATTAACGTTTATGTAACTATCTACCAGTTAATGAGAATTGACTTAAAAATTGCTGACATTATTGAATTAAATGGAATGGTGTGTAGGTATATGGGAACATGGCCTAACCTAACTTACTAAGTTTCTACTTTCAACCTCTATTTTAAGTTTTTTTTTTTCTTGAAGTTTTTTTATTTAATGTTAATGTTAATGTTAAGAGTAGAGGCGCCTAGGTCTCTAGGACCATACGGATACCGCAACAAGAGTTGATCTATTGTGCATTCCTCTAAGGTGATTAGAACGAATCTAAATTAGGGGCAAAGTTGCATCAAAGACAGCAAATAACTTACACATAAAAATCTGTTAGGCTCAATTAAAAATGTGGAATAGCTTGTACTTTTAAAACTAATTACAGCTGTACGTCTTTCGCCGACCTTAGATTAAAGTTCTGTCACAAATTTGCTTAATACTGATGATGTTATAAATTATATAAATTTTAACTTGAATTTTTTCAAAACATGAGGGTTGACTGATTTTTGCATAATATTTTCAAATTGCTTCTTCTGTTTTGTTTTATTTTTTCAGGGAAAGGAATAGACATGAGGACATTGCATCTTATCACTGAAAGAGATCTTGACAAAATTTTTGCAGAAAGTGAATTAGGTCTTCTGATGAATGCTCGGGAGGCTAATCACAATAATACTAGCCAACACCAAGCATTGTGGAACCAGTGATAGAGCAACGGGAAGACCGAAGGATTGTACACATAAATGTGGGATGAACACGAGCACACACACACAGAATTGAGAATACTAGAACCATAAGCACAAGAATAACACACACATAAGGCAACAGAGAAAGGAAGAGATAACAGAGTAAAACATAAAGCATAAGAGAAAACCAAAAGGAAAGAGAAAATAGGAATTGAATCAAGGATATATACCAACGGGATAATAAATAGAAATAAATAAAAATAAGAACGAAATGTAATACTAAATAATGGAAACAAAATAAACCATATTCATCATAATACGCAGGAGCACACACGTAACAAAAACATATATTACCTTCAACAGGGAAACAGAGACAACAGAAAAGGATAGTTCTGAAACACCATAAACCACTGGAACTCATAGGAAACATCATGACAAACATGAATTTCAGGGAAGTAGTAGGGGGATTCAAGAACCTAACCAATTATGAAATGGAGCAAAACATAAAGGCAATATTAACTTACGGACCAAAGTTCATACCGCCTAACCGTGATAGGGTTTATTATTGATACTCTGATTACCTTAAATAGTATAGCGGAAACGGTTGAGGTAAACACACCCATGGCATATAGAGAGATCGTAAGGGGGATAATAAGGGACATAAACAAATACGTAGGAGAGAACAAGAAGAGACAATTCACAACGGCGGAAAACAGATCAACGAAATAGTAGGAAAGATTAAAGAAATACTAACCAGAAGGAAGAACATTAAAATTATAGAAGCAGATAAAGGCAAGGCGGCTGTAGCAGTACATGCGGAATACTACGAGAAACTCCTAAAGGAAATGATAGCAGAAGCAATAAACAGTGGACTATACAGAAGCATAAACAAAGAAGACATCCCAAGAACACAAAAATCGGTGGAAAATGAATGTAAAAATAAACTGGAAGCTATGAGAAATAATAGACCATACCTAAGGAAAATAAAGAACCGGAGCAGCACACACCTAAGCGAGGAGGATGTAGAGATGCTTAGAAGTTTAAGAGACTACGAAAACGAGATAACCATACTACATCCGGTTATCAAAATACATAAGGAAGTACCAAAACTGAGACCTATTGTCTCGAAAACCAGCGCGATTAACACCAAACTTGGAAGGTACATAAACAAAGCATTGGACAGAATGTGACATCTGAAGTACCTAGAGATAGATCAAAATATCAAGGATAAATTAGACCTACTGAAAGAGATAAAGACATTAGAATGGAGGGAAGGCTATGTCCTGGTAAAAATGGATATCAAGGACATGTACAATAACCTTGACCTGACACGACTCAAGCATAGCATAAGGGATATAATAGGGCCTAAAATAAAAGGGGAATATAATATAGACAACTTACTAAACATCGTGGACTTCAAACCTGAAACAAGCCAATTACTTCCACATAAATAAGGAAGTATTTAAACGTTTGTTTAAGAGGCACCCCAATGGGAAGAAAAATATCAGGGAAGTAAGCGAGTCTGTACATAGATCTAGCATTAATAAAATCTATGAAAAACTACGACACATGGGAAATTTATGTGGACAACTTCCTGATATACGTGAAGGAACAGAACATAAAGGTGGTGCAAAAAACACTAGAAAAAGAACTAAAGATGGAACTATCAGTAGAAAGGGAAAATAACATAAAGGAAATAAATTATCTAGACATAACGATAAGTACAACAAACAAAGGATTTAAAACAAGATGGTATAAGAAAGCCATTGCATCATACAGGCTAATCAACTACTTGTCGAACCAGCCAAATATCTAGAAGAAGAACACGATAATAGAGAGGGTAAGCTACGCAGTCAAAGTGACGGAAATAAAACACATAGAGGACACCATCAAAATACTGATAGTAGCAGCAGATGACAACACGGGTTTCCAAGAAACATCATAGAGAAATACTTTACAGAGGGTATTAACAAATCAGACCTAGAAGAGTGAAAAAACAGAAAATCTTAAGATACCTAAGAGATAAATGTGGGATGGAAATAGAGGACAACCAAGAAGGGAACGGGCAAAACCACGAACACGAGAACCACAAGAGGAAAAGAGAAGTAACCCCAGAGGATAAGGACAAAAAACGACAAAAATGGGATCAAGAAATTCATCAGCACACAAAACATCAACAGCACAACAAATCGACATATCACTAGAATCAACAACAGAGTACAAAACGTAAAAATGATACCATATAACCCCTCCAGGAGGGAACATTAGAACCATATACAACGCAACAAGGAAAAGAGGCATAAAAACACATTAATACAAAGACAAGGACATAAGTAAACACCTAACAGCCCCCCGAGATTCGTACAACGTCATCCTATTTAACTGCAGAGACTGCAACAACAAATATATTATCCACACAGCAAGATGGACATGAAAGAAATGGTACATAAACAGGTGAACAGCACACATGTACAACCACAAAAACACCAAGGGACACAGAATCGACGAGGAAATACAGATAATAGACAAGGGCATAGCCAAAGTAGCTAAATACATATCTGCATACATTTTGAAACAACAGCAATGAACATGGCAAGATAAAAGCCATGAGCGAATATAAAACAAATGCTCACTATAAGGGAAAGATGAGGGACGAGTACTCATAATCGTAACGACAAACACAACATGAGTCAAATAGGGTCGGCGACACAGAGGAACAGGAAAACTAGGAGGACGACATACAGTGAGAATCTGAGCCAGGACAAAAAGATCAAGATTAATATAAATAGAAGCGCAAATCTCAACGAAACTCAGTAATCTACGATCGAAGTATATCGTCTTTTGCCTTAGTTATCAAAAAATATAAAAATAATCGATTTTTGAAAAATTATTAATTTTTTTTAATTCGTTTTGAATTTATAATTGAATGTTACAATAAAGCGGGTCTTGGTGCAATTTAAAAATTGAAGGTATTGCTGCGGCAAATTTACACATCGAATATTATCGAAAACAAAAGAAAATTTAGTGCAAAAAAAATATAAAAAATTGAGTGACTGTGAAGTGGGGGTCACTCCCGTAAAAAGAAGAGCGTGGACTCTTCTGACAAAGTGTTTAGATTAAAAAGAACAAGAAGAAAAATATAATATCTTAAAATTGTGATTGTGTAAAGTCAGTTCAGTTTATGACTGATTGGATAAAAATGTTGTTCCGTTCTTATGGAAAATGCTGCAGAGCTAATAAAAACCTTCAACGAGACGTCACAAAACAGTGAGGAAGCCTATCTGAGCTCATCCACTATTAGGTATAGTGGCAGTTCAGTGTGTAGCTCCACCTATAGGAAAAAAAAGCAAAATAAGAAACAAAAAATTGTTAATGTCCCCTCAAAGAAAACCAACGCACTAAAAGAAAATATTAAGGAGAAGATTTTAGAAAAATTTGAAAAAATAAAGAATGAAAAAAAGAACATAAAGCGACAACCAAACCTACCAAAATCAGATCAAGCTACGAAAAACTCTGACATGCCTCAACAACCACAAATGGACCAAGCCACAACGTCAAAGATCAAAAACTACAATGACATGTCATCAAGAGATGAAAACATGAAGGCGTTAAAAGAATCTGAATCTGAATTAGTAAATATAGGTGAAATTGATTACTCTTTAGAACCTCTTATAAATAAGATACTACACACACAAATTAAAAAAATACAGGAATCGTATAACGATCTCCAAAATAGATATGCCACACTTACTAAAAGGTTTGATGACCTACAAGCAAAACACATTAAAACAAACAACCAGAATAGAATACCATTAACTGCTCCTACTAAAATTAGTGACATTAAAGACCTAAAAAGATCTAAACTCAGTAATCATGTTGAACACATAAGCTCGAAAAATACAAATAATTTTCAAATTCTGAGTCATGATGAGTTCATAGATGATTCGGAAACAGAAGAAGATTCCAATCATGCCAAAAACAAAAAACCAAAATATGATACAGTCAACATAAAGAAAGTAAACAACAAACCACCTCCCCCTATTGTAGCATACAACTTAAATGTTAAACAAATTTCAGACAAGCTCAATGTGGCTCTAGCTAACAAAAATTTCAGGTTTAAAAAAATTAATAAGGATGTTACACACATTACCTTAAAAGACGAAACGGACTATAAAACTGCACTGGCCTTATTGAAAGGGGAAAAAATTAATAACTTTTCCTACACGTCTAAGGGTATCAAGCCTATCAGTGTAGTGCTTAAATTTCTCCATACGTCTTACGACGAGACGGACATTAAAGAGAAATTTCAATTTCTATTCCCAGGAATTGAAATTATCAAAATTATTCAATTAATGAAATCCCGAAATGTGATAAATAGGGAGCCCTTATGGCTCATACAAATTAAGGCCAACAGTGATATTTCCGCCATAATTAAAACTAATCTTTTCCTTAACCAAGGTGTAAAATTTTATAAGTTTAAACCATCCATAATGACTCAATGCAAAAACTGTCAGAGATTTGGTCATGTTGCTACCAATTGCTCGATGCCCTATAGATGTGTAAAGTGTAGAAGCAATCACGGTCCCGGGAACTGCCTGTTACCCCCAAAGGATAGCCCGTTAAACGAGCATATACCTAGATTTGAGGAAAATCCCGACGGTACTGTCCGTATTGAAAAAGGTTTTCATCCGGAATGTGTCAATTGTGGTCTGTCCGGTCATCCTGCTAACTACAGAAAATGCAGTAAGTATTTAGAAATTTTGTCTAAGAAGCAATAAAAGTCAAATTTAAAAAGTAAGGCGTACAATAACTTTTCGGATAAAAATATTTCGTATGCCTGCGTGCTTAGGAGGGATCATAGTGTTCCGCAAAGAACCGTAAGAGAGACCAGCGAAAGCAATCAGCGATCTGGTAACATTCAGTTCTTGAATGATGAGTGTAGTATGCTATTTGGGCTGAATTTATTTGAATGTCTACATAAAATAGACAACTTCCTGCCTCACTACAGAGAACTATCAGATAAAAATGGCAAAATAATGGCACTGCTGTCATTCTTAACAGAATTAACACTAAATATCCAAGTATGAATTTATCTCAAAACCGTGCGAACGTAATAAATAATTTAAAAATCCTAGCCATAAATGTGAATTCTATCAAATCAATTCACAGAAGGCAACAACTCAATACATTTTTAAGTGACCACAAACCAAATGTTGTACTGCTAAGTGAAACAAAGCTTAAACCAAAGCATAATGTTAGTTACAAAAATTATAACATGATCAGAAATGATAGGCTCTCTGACGGCGGTGGGGGTACCGCTATTTTAATCAAAAATAATATTAAGTATACTCATTTCGTCAGTACTACAAAATTTATATTTATTGAAACTAAAATAATTATTGTTAGTTTATCTAACAACAAGACACGAGCTGTAATTTCGCTTTACAATAGGAGTGGAATCTCGCCCATTGCAGAAGATCTTTCAAATCTATTTAACATAGTCAAAACTGATATCATTGGGGGCGGTTTCAATGACGTCCACCGCCTTTGGGGTAATGATCAGGCTACTGAGAACAATTCGGGTAGATCCCTTCACCAATGGTATTTAAACAACTCCATTAATAAAACCTTATTATTAGAGCACTCAGATAAGTACACTCCCTCGTTGATTGATTTCTTCATTCTATCTAGCGATATAACAATAAAATATAATAACAGGGGAAAACTGTCCATATTAGATTATCCCTCAGATCATGCTGCTGTGGAACTAAACATTTTATTAAGTAGAAGCTCGGTTACTACAGAGACTCGTCAAATACTTGATTACGGTAACACGAATTGGACCCAATTTAGAAGACATATAGAACAAAATCTACTGCAGCTAAACCCACCTGATAACTGCTGCCCCTCATCATCTGACCTTGATAATATAATTGATAATCTTGATAGAGTGCCAACAACAGCTATCGACCTAAGTATACCGAAAATCTCCCTAAACAACAATACTTGTATTCCACTTCCCCCGCTCTTGCTTAAGATTATTAGGCATAAAAATAAACTTAGAAGAAGATGGTTTAGGCTACAATATAATCCCCTACAGCATCAGCTCAAATCACAAATTAAATGTCTTGAAAAAATAATAAAAGACTCGATCAAAATTCATTACATTAACTTCTGGCATAAAAAATTATCAAGTGTTCAAATGGATAATAATCCTATTAGAACCGTTAAAAAATATATGGGACTCCTGAGAGACAATAGTATACCGCCACTACAATTAACAAGTAGCTCCGATTTAATATCTACCAATGAAGATAAGGTGCTAGCGCTTGGAACGTACTTCTGTGACATACACAAAGCAAATCTTTCCATGGGAAACTCACTATTCAGTTCGCAAATTAACAGCTGTGTTCAAAGAAATTATGAAAATGAAATAAGCCCTCTCTTAATATTTACAAACGACTTCGAAATTAATAGCCCGTTCCCATTTCATGACAGGTTCTCTGACCCACCCCCCGAGCAGCAACCAGACCCTCAACTTGCGGGTAGCATAACTCTTCACGCTAATAATGTAAATCATCTAAATTTCATCACGCCAAGTCAAGTTAAAGATCTTATAAAATCCCGGAACAACAAAAAAACAGCTGTTACGATAAAATATCCAATTTCATGCTTAAAAAATCCCCATTTAGTCTTTTCTTCTTTTTAGCACTTTTATTTAATCATCTTTTCAATATAGCCTATTACCCGAAAAAAATGGAAACAGGCTATTATCATACCTATTCCAAAAATTAAGAAGTAAAAAAGCTAGAATTGGTCTAAGACCAATTCTTATGATACCCTAGATGAATGCCCGTATAAAATTTCGTATGATCACCGATCTATACAAGTTTGATTTTTGAAGTGGTTTTTCGCATATATTTCTAGAACGGTTTGTCGGACAGAAAAAATGATTATAACCAATTGTATAGGATTTCGTATTCTAAAGAAGTTTTTAGTACAATAAAAATGTCTTGGACTGATCGTTCTCTCAGTATACGTTAAAATCCTAAATTTTTATATGGCAACACCAAGAAGGAGTTGCCCGATTTAGTCCATTTTTGAAATTTTATTTGCTAGTACAAAGAAAACACCATGTACCAAATTTCAGCTCTCTATATCGATGCGTTCTCAGGCAGTGTTCAAATATATAGTGGAAAACGAAAGTTTTGTATGGCAACCCCACGAAGGAGTTCCCCGATTTGTGTCATTTTCGAACTTAATTTTACTTTCTTTTTTCAAAGTCAGTGTACAAATATTCAGCTCTCTAAGTATACGCGTTCTCGAGTTATCGTGCGCACAGACGGACGGACATGCAAAAATCAAAATAACTTTTAATATTGTGCGTGGGTGTCCAATCCATTTTGCTCTACCATCATTATTTCGAGGTGTTACAAACGGAATGACAAACTTAGTATACCCCTATAGATTTCATCTAGGGTATAAAAAGCCATCTCATCTTATTGTTGTAAGCGTAAGCTTGAAGTAGCCTACAATGATTCTATTAGGTTCGCATTCAGGCTTCGTAGATCCGGACACATTTCTCCTTTTCGTCACAGAATCTTGAGCTGCTCTTTGGAAATACATTTGCAGCGCAAGGTATTACTCTTTCTATTTAACATACTGAGCACACGTAAACCGACATATCTGTATGAATTTTTAAATTTCTTGCGTAGTGACAGACGTTGTGATTTGCTACTGCCTCGCTTTAATTATTCTGTCTTGAATGCTTCTTACTTTGTTCAAGCTGTTCGCATTTGGAATACTCTTCCAGTTTCGATCCAGCGCGCGAGGTCGGCCGCCTCCTTTAAACAGTTACTCTGGCAGCACACATCATTAGGATAATGATATACAATTTAATTATCTTCAGTTGACTGCACATGCATTTGAATTTTCTTTTCTCTTTCTTCTTTTTCCTCCTTCTATCTGCTTAAGTCGCTTATGTAGTTATCTTTATTATCATATTTCTTGAGTTTTATCTTTGTTTTTATACTTTTTTTTTCTCTTTATGCTATATTTTCTCATTATATATGTATTATATTATAAGGTAGATATAGTTACAGATAAGTATCATGAATTTTAGTATTTGTAATTTTATTATTTGTTTCCTTTTTTTCTATTTTCTCCCTCGAATTTGTCTTTATTATCATTCACTACTCATATTTGTTTAATAAGTATTCGATAGTTACCTGCATTGCTCTAGTTAGTTTTGATTTTGTGAATTTTAGTAGTACTAATGAAAAGGCTTCTGTCTTATTGTACTTTTTTGAAAATAAATACTTACTTACTTACTTACTTATCTTATCTCTAGCTATAGGCCTATTTCTCTTCTGTCTTGTGTAAGTAAAATTTATGAAGCATTTCTCCTGGATAGAATTGGTCACATTGCGATGACAATAAAGTCATACCCCAACATCAATTTGGTTTCATGAGACAACACTCCTCTACACATGCCCTAACCGTTCTAATGGAGAAAGTAGGGCATAATCTGAATAACAGAAAGCCTACCCTAGCCTGTTCATTAGACGTTGAAAAGGCCTTTGATACAGTGTGGATAGAGGGACTTATCTATAAAATGAAAAACCTGTTCGGATTCCATATTCATATGTGTCGAATCATTTATAATTATCTAACATATAGATCATTTACGGTCAGAATACAGGACGTACTTTCTCAAGCTTTTGATATTGTGGCAGGGGTACCCCAAGGCTCCTTACTCGGACCAATCCTATATAATATATATACAGCGGACCTACTTAAACCTGGTAGAAATGAAAGCGAAGTGAACACTCTTTGTTATGCAGATGACACACTCTTATTTGCTGCTGGACACAAAAAGCATGTCCTAAAGGCTCAACTTAACAGATACCTAAAGGTTCTCTCCAAATACCTTGAAACCTGGAAAATTAAAATTAATACGGACAAATGTGAAGCAATTCTTTTCAAAGGTAGAAAAGGAAATTCCCCACCAAATGCATGGTCCGGACTTCAAAACTATCACTTAAAATTAAATAACGATATTATTCCTGTTAAAAACAAAATTAAATATCTTGGTGTTATATTCACAGACAATATTTTCTTTTACCAACACATCGAATATATAATTAATAAGGCAACAAATTGTTACTGGGCGCTTAAAAGAGCTTTCAGACCCAACTCTAAATTATCCACAAAGCTTAAAATCGTTCTCTACAAGCAAATGATTAGACCAATTCTGAGCTATGCATTCCCAATTTGGCATAGCATAAGCTCAACCCAGATGGAAAAATTAAGAAAATTCCAACGCACAATTCTCAGGGATTGCATTAATTTTATAAGAAAACCCGGCTCATTTAAATGGTTTAAATAATAAAAATCTTTACAATATGGCCAAGACAGATAGAATAGACTGTTTCCTCTTCAAACTAGCAACTAAGTTTATTACCAAAATTGAGTTTATTGATAACGTACTATTACATGATATCAACATACTCTACGACCCATTTAAAACATTAAATACCACCCACCCTTACACTTAAAATGGCTAATCACCCATGACCTCGTCTCACCAAAAGAGCAACTCCTTTACTACCACAAAGGATATTTTAATGTCAATAATTTAGTTTACGATACTACACAATACATTAAGCGAAACTAATGTCATCTTTCTATATGTAGTTACAACATAACCTCCACCACACACAACCCTCTACGATCTTACATAAGTTTGTCTCATATTTTATTACCTTTTTTATGAGAAACTAAAACAAATTTAAAATTAAATTTTCTTTATAAACATTAAATGTTACACACTAAGTTAGTACAACAATTTTTTGATAAATGTACCTAGATTAAGTACATATGCAAAAAATATATATTAATGTTACGATTCGATAAATATAAATTATCTCCTTCTGTATTAGGAAATTGCTGGTAAATAAAAAATTGTTGTCCAAAATTGTTGTTCAACGAAACTCAGTTGTTAACTGGAAGCCGATTAGTGAAGTCATATGAGAATACAAAGTGAAAAAGTGTTAAACAGAATATATACACATACAAATAAAAAGCAAGAAGTGAGGAGTTTTGAAAGAATAGATATAATAAAAAAGGATATTATCGAAGTGGAGAGTAAAAATATAGCAGTGGGAAATAGGGGTAAGTATAGGTTAAGGGTAGAAATTATAGAATAAGAAAAGGTGTTCAGATTCACAAAAATACGCTGGCACAGAAAAATACGGAACTCAAAGTGCAAATAAATAAAAATGGAAAGAGGACCGGAGAAGAACACCAGAGGAATTATGGAGTACAGATAAGGTCTTTTCAAAACCATTAACAATGTTATTGTTTTAGGGAAAAGAATAGACATGAGCACATTGCATCTTATCACTGAAAGAGCTCTTGACAAAATTTTTGCAGAAAGTGAATGCGGTCTTCTGATGAAATTTCGCGACAAATTATGCGCATGGGGAGCATCTAAAGTAATCAGAATTTATAAATGTATACGTAGACTTTTTACACGAAAGAATAATTTAAATGCGATTGGATTCTTAATTTTATTATATGCATGTATCTTTACCACATCTTTAAATGTGTTTTTTAAAACACTTCACTTTGCTGTACATATTTTTACATTCTTAAAGGGAAGTGAACTCATTTTCAACACTCTGCTTTTGAGGGTAGTTTTGGGAAAGCTTCTACTACTGAATTTAACAACAGAATTACAAACGATTTTAAACATTTATTGACTTAAGTTAGATTAACATACAATAAAAAATCAATGGGCTGTATTTAAGTTCACGACAGTCTTTCAAGTGGAGCCCCACCTCAATACGTATTATGATAATGTAAATTGAAAATTTTCAAAAATTCAGATAAAAGGTAAAAAAATTGTAAAGTTAATAATAAATAACTGTTTTTTCATTCTAGCAGTTTAGTTTTAGGTTAGAAGGATACCTATATTGCCAAGAATATTCATGTGTAATTCGATATGGGGCAGAGCCTCAGTTTAAATGATACGCCGTTCGGTCTTTCCGTTGAAGTTATAAATGACATCAACAAAAAATTAAATCTGCTGTTCAGGAACTCTCTCAAAATCACTATCGAATGAAGATTGTTGCAGGTGGGTCCCCCATAATGATTAAGTACACTTTGTTTTAATACGTTTATTATAACGTCTGGTGGAAATATGTGATCATCGATTATCAGAATAGGATCGAGAATAAATGTATTACTTTCCGATAATTAATTATTAATCCATATTTTGGCAACAATTGATTTAAATTCAAATTTTCTCGAAGGGATATTCAAGCACATTGGATAACTCCACAAATGTAGTAGAATCTTGGTTAAGGAAGATCCATGACTGCGTTTCGAATTCAGCATCTTCCAATTCAGCCACTTGGAATCTCGGAATGCTCCGTGGTATCTAAAAGTATCTAAAGTAACTATTGTATGAAGTTCTACTACATATCCTCTGCTTCCAACAGGCCTTAGAAATTTATTTATGAAACAACGGAAAAAACATTTTGGAGAAATATAAAACATATGGCGTAAAGCAGTGACAACTCCAGGTAACTGAAAACCGTTTCTTATTTGTTTAAATCACCCCATATTCGCATCCGTCTTCCATTACTTTAATACTTTTAAATTTTAGATTCAAATACGCTAGAGTATTCAGAAACTAATGAAAAAATTACGAGCATTTTGGAAGACTAGGCTGCAGGCTGCATATACTAGCTCAAACGGTGCCCAGCTTGTAACTTTTATTATTTCATAATTTTGACTAACGAAATATTCTATCCACCCTCAAATAGCCTGTTAAATAAATAATAAAACATTTTAGGTAAACATAGAGTTTGTAGTTTTACATTGTGGGAAAGGTTGCAATTTATTAGATCAATGGACAACATTTTTGGATGACATCATACCTCTGTCTTAAATCCAAGTAAAGGACAAATCAAGCTTAAATCAATTAAAGGAGCCCCTTCAATTACAAACGAAAGTAGCATTGGAGTAATATATATTTTATAATTATTTCTTTATAGCATATCATTTTAGATCCTAAACACTTAACAATTTGTCTACTCCTTCATGGGATACTGACACCCAATGGTAAAAGTAAAAATAAGTCCACATGCCAACCGTTCCTTCTTCCTGTAGTTAACGAATTAGATAAAGCTGATTTTTACACAATTTATGACGATATTACTTATAAGTTTCCTAAATTCACTCTTACATGATCATGCGCGTTTAAGATACACTACGATTTTAATTTGAAGTACCAGGAAGAATGGAAACATATCAAGGAATTTGTCCAATGCTATTTTTTTTAAATTGATGAAGAACACGTATCACCACGCGTATCTTGTTTAACATCTTTGCTGAAGTAAACTCACAAATTTTTTAGTTAATATTGCATTGAAGCTAAAAAACATTAAATGAAAGTATCGAAGATTGATCTTATAATTTTTTTTAGTTATAAAAGTATCAAGGATTGACCTCATACAATTTCTTAGTTATTTGCTACTCATGTCAATAACAGCAAGATTTGGAATTACTAATTTAAATACATCTACATAACTCTTAGAAATATCTACATCAAATGTCAAAATGTATTTGTGCTATATATGTTCTCAAAAGTTTCCTAGTGTTCAACTACTTTCTGTACATTTCAAATATTTTCATATGCTAACCTCGAATCATTTGAATAATTTAAAAGCTTTTAAAAAGCATTTCATTAACCGTCAAAGCGATATAGAAATTAGTCCTCAAATATCACCTATTGATAAAGCTACTGTGCCCTTCTATAAAAGTAATATTATTTTAGGAAATAATGTCATTTTGTGTTCTGACACGAACGAGAGCCAATTGACTTTATGTAATAAAACTGAAATAAAATTCGAAATCAATACCAAGATTAATGACCGGGCAAGTGCTAATTCGCGCACGAAGGGTTCCATACCATCGCACGAAATATAACACTAGGTACTTTTTACTTATTTTTTTCAAATGAGAGTAGTCGTCAGTGAAAAAATAATGCTGTCATTTGAAAAAATAATAATAATGCTGTCATTTGAAAAAAAATGCCTACTTATGATAATAGAAATGAATGAGAATAAAACGAGGAAAAAAACGCCGAAAAATCACGTTTCTTGTATGGGGCCCCATTTAATTTTTAATTTTATTTTATTTTTATTATTTGATGTTATATCGCCAATAAAAAACACAGTCTGTGAAAATTTCAACTGTCTACCTATTACGGTTCATGACGGACGGACAGCGAAGTCTTAGTAATACGGTTCCCGTTGTTACCCTTTGGGTACGGAACCCTAAAAAGGATAGTTTTGCAATACCGTACTTTCTATATTACGATGACTTTTAAGTAAATGATCCCATTGGTTACAATACCGGTTCACAAACGATTGCAGCCTTTTATTATAATTTCCCCGTTATTCCTCTTTCGAAATATTCAAAGCTTGAGAATATTTTTAAGATCTTCAAGTCATTCGGGAATGACGACTTCCTATTCCAGCTCATCGCAACTATCAAAAAATTAGATAATATCGGTGTTGACGTAGAAACATCCGAAGTTATTTTTCGTGCTCATTTCGCCCTTGCACTTGTAATAGGGGATAATTTAGCGTTAAATAATATTTTAGGCTTTGCCAAATCATTCGGTCATAATTTTTCTTTTAGATTTTGACAATGACCTTCTTACTATTTTTACCCTACTAGATTTCTCAAAGGCACTTGACTCTATCAACCATAGTATTTTATGTATGAAACTTTCCATATTATACAATTTCAGCCATAGGACTACTCGGTTTATAGCGAACTTTTGTCTGATCGCAAGCAGTTTATTAAAACTGGTAATCATACCTTTTCAGTTTTACCTATCCTGTCTGGAGTACCACACCTTCTCTTCGCCTACTTTATCAATGATATAACCTCCGTGGTCAGGTATTCTCAAATCCATATACAGGGTGTTTCCCACTAGGAGGTCAACCGTTTAGAAGTTACAGGGTGATTAAGATTCACAAAACACCCTGTATCTTAAAAACTAAAGGGTGTATGGTCACAGTTAAGAGCTCATTGTTTGCAGAACTTCAAGGCCTTTCCAACGACTGCTCAATCAGCACCACACCCCATCAAGAATTATGGTTGTCTAAACTAAATATTCGGATTTGCTTACTTTTTTTTTTAATTTAACCTCTATTATTTTTGAAAAAAGATCGTTAACATAACTTTTTTTTATAAAAACTGTAAACTGTAGACTCTCCTCTTTAAGTTGACCTACTACACCCAGTGTGCTAACCTGCTGCGATTGAATCCCGGCAAATGTAAATGCATTGCTATTTTTAATCGTAGATTCGAGACGGGAATGTTACCTCCCGTAGCTCTTAATGGAAGTCCTATAAATTACGTCGATAAAGTCACTAATCTTGGTATTGTCATAAGCAAAACATTAACATGGAACGACCACATTAACTCTTCTGTGACGAAGAATTATGCTTGCATTAGGCAGCTAAGGTATTCTGCAAATTGTACTTCATAGGAAAGCAGAGTACGCTTAGTAAAAACCCTAATCATACGGAGACGTAGTTTATGGGAACCTCGAATCGCTATCTTAGCAAAATCTTAAAGTTGCGCTCAGTTCTGCTGTTCATTATGCTTTTAATCTACTCAGATTCGAAATCGTGTCTCATTTAGTCCCCCAAGTTTTAGGAATGAGCCTGTCCTCTTACCTTCAGTTTCGTACACGTCTCTTTTTTTTCAAATTGTTAATTTCTGGCCTACCATCCTATCTGCATAATAAGCTGAGATTCTCTCGCTCATCTAGAACTAATAAACTTCTACTTCCTAATCAACTATATTCTTGATTCAGACCCAAATTTGATAATTTGCAGACACGTTTTCTTTCCGTGTATGCATCTCTAAAATATTTCGATAAAACCTCGACTATACAAAATCGATATTCGGTTTCTCCATCAAATCTGTCATCAATAAAAGAATTCCCTTAAAAGTAGTATCTCTGTATCATACTATAGAGAACACTTAATGAATTAAAAGGTGGAATTAAAACGTTCTCATTAGCACGATAAATGAGGGTTAATATGACTCCATAAATTATTACTTCTTCAGTTCAGCCAAGATAGGAGGTACTTCCAGTTCTTGTTTCCTATTACAGCCATTATATAAGGGTGGAGAAAATCAGTATTATTATCCGCATAAATAACTTTTAATATCTGATGTCGGTTAAATATTTTCACATGCAATATCTCGCACCCTTGAAGTCCATAAGACCTTTTACATTAAAGACAGGAAGCAATACCTTGAGTTTTGCCGCAAGCAATAAAATAATTTCAACATAAAATGTATAGTTAGTATGTATAGGTTGATATGTCCCCTATTCTCTATCGCAACTAATTAATTATATATATATATATTCGGATGAGTTGATATAGAAATCAATTAATTAACACCCACGTAAAGGAGGTATATGTGTATATCTTTATAGTCAACAATTCCTTTTAGTTAAAACAACGTTACCGAAAAGAAACAAACCTCTTCAAAGAATCTCCAAAGAGTCTAGAGTTGCGATTCCGCAACCGCCGTCAGGAAAGGAGACTCAAGGATGGGCGCTGCTTCTTAATACTAAGTACTGTATATATGTATTTACCTTTCTCCATCATCATTTATATCAACTAAAACTGATTGTGGGTTACTACCATTTGCCGGCTCCGCAGGATAACGCCCCACGAAATAACGCCAAAATTTGTGGGGTGCTATTTCACACATTTGGGTTTTATTTCACTTATCGATTTAGGACGTTATTTTCGTAATTAAATACAGCCAAAGAGACAAAATTGAGCCTGATAAAATAATGCTCAAAAATTATTTCAGAAAATGAAGGAAACATTTCCCAACGATGAGTGTAGAGTAAAAGCGCGTCGCGCGTTGTGGACGGGGACGGCACGCCCAGCCACCGACCTTGTGTTACGCGATATTACTTAAATCGAATATCAATGAGCCGTGCACCCCTTGCAGCCACCCGTCACCACCACAAAGCGCGGCGTGTTCTTACTTTACACACATCATTATAAATATTTTGTGCTTTATTTCATTTGCTTTTCTCTTGACCTGAATTTTCGGCTTTGGCTCAATTTTCTGTTGGGCCTTTTTTCACCTACTTTGGGTTTTATTTCACATTTGCTTTCGGGCCTTATTTCATTTGGAAATAAGGCCCAAACTTTTTGGAGCTTAGTCCACTTATCACTTTTGGGCGTTATTCCGTTGGGCATTAATTCGCGGAACCCCATTTTCCAAATGCCCACAGCATATTCCTTTGGCTATCCTCTATGTTTAAATATATACATATATATTTATACTGGCACTATAGAAATTACTTATTTTTTTTTATATGATATCTCTTGTCATTCTGATGTTGAGAATTGTGTAGTAAATAAATTGAAAGTGACAACATAAACATGGACCATACTCCCCAAGAACGTAGAATAATCGTGTCAATCTTTTCACGGAATAATTCATCAAGAAAAAAGGAACATATCGCAGGAAGTGTTACGGTAAGTCATGAAAAATGTCATAAATAAGGCTAAAATGTGTGTCGTGACCCAATATTCAATTGGTGGAATTATGACATCTCAACTCGAGCTAGCAGCAAGTGTACAAGTAATTAAACGATTTGCAATAACTAAGCATTTTACTTCGCACAGTAAAATGCCTGGCGATTGCGAATTGTTTACTTGAAAACTGTCACATCCACTGCTGTATGTAACTGTGCATTGAGCCATGGTTAAGTAATTCACTTCGCATAGTGAAATACTCAACTGGGCTCGCTGCTGTTTGTTTACATGCAGTATTGGGGCCTCCAGCTGTCCGCAGTGATTGACGTAATACGAGTACTTTGTAATTATGATTGCAAGGTGTTGCGCTTGTCACTGGGTCAAAGTGGCTTCCGCCTGGTTGAATGGAGGTGAGCACGGTCGATTCGGTAGATCGGGTTTCGCAGTTAGAAGTTAGTTTTGATTAAAAATAACGGTTCGGTATCAGTTGAGTTCAGTTGTAATTCGAGAGGGTGAAGACAAGTATCGGCGACGGAGTGGTAACTCCACTTAATTATATCATAGTAGAATTAACTTAGTAAAAATAAAGTTTTATAAATGAATTACGCGAGTGTTTTTACTGGATTTCTTTTTGGGACACGACAATTGGGCGCAGCCGGATAAAGAGTAGGTAAGTGTTATTTTTTTTTCCTTCAGTGAAACAATTTATTTTTCTTTTCATTTCTATTTTTTTTTTTTTTTTTTTAGTAAAGCTTATTAGCTGCTCCATTTTTTTGTGAATTGTGGGAGCTATGCTTTTTTAGCTGCTCCATTTTTTTGTATTTTATGGGAGTTAATGCTTTTTAGCTGCTCTATTATTGTGAATTGTAGGAGTTAACGCTATTTTAGTTGCTCCATTTTTTGTAGGAGTAATGCTTTATTTTAGCTGCTCCAGTCTTAAGCTAATTTTCTATTCAGGTTAGAGTTATGGGAGAAAAAAAGGGGAATAAATTGATGTGATTGTGGTATAACATAAGATTGTTGTTGCGTGAGATTGTTTTTGATTAGGTGGTCTGAGTTTTATTTAATGAATAGTGTGATAGTGTGGTGTGTAAATGGAGTAGTTTCAGTAGTTCAGTAGATTAAGTAAGTAAATTCAAATTTTTCGAAATGTACGGCGTATTCGGGGATATACTTTCGGTCATTGGGAAGTTTTCAAATGCTAGGTGAAAAATTTAGGGTGGTGGTTCAATTGCAGGTATTCGGGCGCTAAGAGTCGTTAAACGTGGAAGAGCGTTAGGATATATTGAATATTAGGAAAGATCATTGGTGATAACGTCTACCTTTGAAGTTATTGGTAGAATTGAACAAAAAGCAGACCTTAGCAAAAATGAATGAAAGACTAATGCCGAAAAATAACACGAGAAACCCAGAGAAACCAGCAAAGAAAACCATGGCCGATGTTTATGATAAAGTCATGGAGTTGTTGGTGTCCAGATATATACCAACGTTTTGCGGAAAAAGAGCGCCAAAACTGTCGAAGGTAGTTCACCGTTTCTTGAGCTGCTGCAAAGATCTTTACGATCGTTTAAATGCCGAGGAACAGCCAATCTTCATGAAATGTGTAAGATATCGGTTGTTAGATGACGCATATTATGTATATAGTAAGTTCAGAGGAGCCGAAGGATTTTGAGGCGTTGCAGCAGACAATTCAAACTGCCCATATGAGCGGCGAGCTGAAATGATAGCATGCGTACAAAGCCCCGGTGACGACATAAAAGACTATGCGGATAGGCTCAAGGAGCTACTGTGTCACATCGAGGCGGCAGTTTCGGCTACGCATCCAGGCAAAGACGGGGGATTGATAGCGAAACTGGAGGCCGACGCAGTAACAATTTTCAAAGCCGGTGTAAGTAATCACTCCACCCGGGCTTACCTAGCCGGAAAAAGGTTTAGTGCATTGGAAGAGGTTCGGGAGGAGGCTCTCTATTTCGAAAAAGAGTCAGAAAGGCTTCAGAGTATGGCTCCAGGTGTATGGAAAAAAGCACCACAATATTACAGAGAAACATCACAGGAAGGATGGATGACCAGTAATTTTAATGTTGAAAGGCAGAGACAGTCCCAAATACCTTTTCCATCGGTACGGAGGCCAACCCAAACAGGAAGGAACTGCGAAATGCCGGCTAGGGCAGTACAACAGCCCAGAGTTGTCAAATGCTTCAAATGCGGTCGACCTGAACACATTGCGAGAGAGTGCCAATAGGTTCCTTTCTGTACGGGATGTCAGGAATATGGGCACGTGATATCCAGTTGCCAAATTCACCGCGTAAGAGTGGCCAACTGTTCAGCTAGCATTCAAGATAAATTCCATTCAGGAAGGGAGGGGCTTTATTGCCAATTCTGTCGAACACGTGACCATTGCACGGATATCTGCGTAAAGAAGTATTTAGCAGTTAGAGAAGAAGAAAAATTGACTTCCAGTAATAAATTTATCATTACAGTCATATCAGATATAGCTTTAGGTAAATTTACGCTTTTAATCGACACTGAGTCTACGTGTAGTTTGATTAAAGTCAATAGAATAAACAGAAATACACCGATACAAACACATCAGAAAATACAAATTGAAGGACTGTTTGGATTTGTTAGTAACTCCATAGGCACTTGTGAGGCGAAGTTGAATATAGATAACAGTCAGCAGGCTTGTCGATTTAACGCCAAAGGCGACACAGATTCAATTCCAGCAGACGGTATCCTTCGGATGGATTTCCTCAGCGATAGAGATGTTATCGACTGCATGGAGAGGAAATTGTGGATACAAGGCGCTGAAGCAGAAAAAGGAAGTTCCTTTTGTTGAAACGTCGCTGCTACTGGAGAAGTTGTAACGACTGCGTTCCATTGTTATAGTCTAGAAAATCATTCACAAGCCAGAGTAGAGGAGAGTCAAATTAGTGTGGCAGAAAACGTCATACCAAGTAGCAATAATCCAGATAGCTACAAGACACGGAGGGAAGAGCACAGCAATATGGCAGAAGACCGCACGACAGTGCGGAACTTGACAATGTAAGCTCCGAAGAATGTCGTGAGAAGGGGAGGAGACAACCGGAATATTATGGGTATAGCGGAAATAAGCTGGGAGATGGACCTGAATTTGTTAGAATCGCGAATGCAAGAGCCTATCCTGTCAAAACCATGAGCTCCTCGCACGAATGGCACGGACCTCGTAAGTATCCTAAACGATCTGGATGGCGCTAAAATTGTAGGAACAATTGTTATCCTCAATTACGGAAAGCCCAGGGGATTCTGCAAAAAAGTAGGTTTAAACCGCAGGAAGATAATAGGAAGCCAGATAGGACAGAAGTCCATCAACGCAGAAGGAAAGTAAGGGAACGGAACTTCATTCATGTTGAAAATTCAACTTTGGCTACAAGTTCAATAAACCCTTACAAGGTAGGTAACGGTCATGACCCAGGAAAAATTAAGGTAGCTATGTAGGAGTAGGATATGGGAAGCTTGTTTATATTAACAGAAAGAAGAGTATAACATTTATAAGAATGTATTGTATCAATCCTTTTCTCCTGAGAGCAGATATGAAAATGAAAATAAAAATTGGAAGATTATTATTTAAAAACTAACCATGAAACTGTTTAGAGAAAGCAAGATAAACAGAAAAGAAGAAAATGTTATCAAGAAATAATAAAGCAAAATATGTTGTGAAGAAAACAAAGGGAGAAAATACTTTTAATGTGCAACAAGTATAAGCCTAATAATTAAAAATGATAAATATATATATTATATAGGTACTTATGTATGCAGTATTTTTAGGTAAAATTCATGTCAAAAAAGAAAGAAGTATAGTATTTTTATTTACAGAGATAGTAGAATATAGAATGGAAATTAAATTTATGTATAGTAAATAACGATTACTTGAGTTCACTAAGAATTAAAAGAAACGAAATGGATGTAATCAAAAAAAATATTTGTTAACACGATTGTGAAGAAAAACTATGGGAAATAGAGTATAAGACAGAAATTTAAAAAAATATATATAAAAAAAATAATTAAGTATGAGAAGAAAATAAAAAAGAGATTGAAGGTGAAAATAAAATGAAAAGAAAAATTATATGTAAAATAAACGATGTAAAATGACGTAGAAGAATGTAAACCGAACCATAGTTATAAAAATTGTTTAGATGCTAGGGAATATTGTACTTTAGTTTTTGTATAAATTAGTTAAATTAGATATTGTAACCTAACTGAGCACCCCGATCTGATTCCTCTTGGGAATCAGTTTTTCTCAGGGGGAGGAATGTAGTCACCCAATATTCAATTGGTGGAATTATGACTTCACGACTCGAGCTAGCAGCAAGTGTACAAGTAATTAAACGATTTGCAATAACTAAGCATTTTACTTCGCACAGTAAAATGCCTGGCTGGTCACTGGGTCAAAGTCGCTTCCGCCTGGTTGAATGGAGGTGAGCACGGTCGATTCGGTAGATCGGATTGCGCAGTTAGAAGTTAGTTTTGATTAAAGATAGCGGTTCGGTATCAGTTGAGTTCAGTTAAAATTCGAGAGGGTGAAGACAAGTATCGGCGACGGAGTGGTAACTCCACTTAATTATATCATAGTAGAATTAACTTAGTAAAAATAGAGTGTTATAATTGAATTACGCGAGTTTTTTTACTGCATTGCTTTTTGGGACACGACATGTGCATCAATCCACCAATTGAGAGACATCATCTTCAAATCCTAATGCAACGAACTTTCATGGCACAAATATACATATACAAAAAACTAATTCTAGTTTTCTAATTTAGAAAAGAAGTTGTAGCTGAACCAAATAGGGTCATTACTTTTGCGCCACCCGTTATGTAAAGCTTGTCGTTACTTCTTGGAATATGTTTTGGAACAGGGGTGATTTGCAGACGATAAGCTTTACTGTTTCTTTCGACGTCTGTATATGCTGCTTGGAATTTCTAGTCATTGTTAAAGGACTAGTTCCAAATAAGTAGTCACGTAAATAAATAATCAATTAAATGGATCTCTCTCCCTTTTAGCTTTGCTGTCCACTACAAAAATAATTACTCAAGTCATATAGGGATAGTTTTCGAGTTGTTCAAATTGGATAAGTGTATATACAAATTTATTGAACCGACAGTCCGGGACCTTTTCGTATAGTTCACCTCTGATAAATAGGTGCTTTTGCTTTTTTGATGTGACTTTTGTTTGATAACTTTTCAATCTTTCAAAGGTATGGCATGTGGCTTCATATTGCTGAAACCACGAGTCCATATGTTCCGATTGTAGCCATCAGATTCCCGTAACTGTGGTACTACAAACTTCCGTAACATTCTCACATACTCATTTAACAGTGATCGTACAGCCGCGAACATTTTCAAAAAATATATGGCCTAATGTTTCCTCTAGCTGAAATTGCTGCCCATATAGTAGGCGAATGCAGGGAACTTTAATGTTTAGCTTTGGGATTTTCGCTGCTGCAATATCTGCTTCATCGCAAAACAAGATGTTGTCAAAGTTACTGAAACAAACCCACATTGTTTAGGCATACAACTTGTGTATGGATATAATTTCAAATCTAATTTTAAAAATAACGCGTAATAATGTGCGTGGTATTCCCAATTGAGCCGAACATTTACGCGTCGGAAGTGGAAACCTTCTGCAACTTCTCTTCGCTTCGAGAAGGCCTTGGACCGCCTGTTTGCTTCATTTTCAGTGTCGATCTGCTCTCTTTAAATTTCTTTATCCATTTTTTTATTAAAACAGCACTCGGACACTGATTTAAGTCGTGTAAATCGTACTCAATGCGCTCACAAAACTGTGTGAAATTTTTTAAATAAACAAAACGAAAATGTATGTATTACAACCCTGCGAAGGAGTTGCCCAATTTGTCCCATTTTTTACCTTAAATTTCTTTCTTACTTTTTAAAGCCCGTCAATAAAATATATTCAGGGATGAAAGAGTAGGAAATCAATATTTTTGAAAGAAACGACAGCACGACAATGTGCAACAAAATTGAACGAATATTGAATTTCATATAGGTACTTCTCTATCTCCTTTTCTAGAAAATAAAAGCCAAAAGGATAATCAAATATTGAACTTTCATTGAGTGTTTTTCATGTTTAATATTAATCCCACTTTATTTCTTTAACTTATGCCTACATACAACAGTGAGCATTTTAACTCCCATTTATCCACTCCGATAACCATTCAATAAAAGAATCAAAACCAAAAAGATATCTCCAAAGAAAGATAATGAATACAGATTGCTATCCTATTCGGATTTCAGAAGGACCCAATTTAAATATTGTGTGCGTTCATTTAAGAAACAAAAAAAAACAAAAGGAAAGGACGGATCGACGTTTTTCAATAATATGGACCGGCATTCGAACACTACCCGTCCTAAATTAGCTGCTACTGAACTCTAATCCTTCCTAAATGAAAGATGTCATGACATGACCTTTTTTTGAATTTACTGTCTCTCTTTTTTCACTTTCTCTTCTATTTTTCTGTTACATTTATATAAAGGAGTTAATTGCTCGTCCTTAATACCTTCTCGTATCTACGTTAAACAAAGCGTTTTGTTTTTTTTTTTTAATTTTAAAAGTCAATTTCCCAGAATCTAAAAGATTACCTCAGACCGAACCTTTAAAAAAATTCAAAATCAATTTTGTCATCAATTCGCCTCTGCATCAAAGCTGCTGGATTTAATCAATTTTAGAGTATTCAGACAAGACGAAAGTACCATGCTCGCCAATATCCATTCCATGCAGAAATTACACGCAATAGCCGTCAAGAAGGGTAACGTCTCCATAAATCCAATCCATATTAAATATATATAAAAAAAAAGAGAAATTTCACATAGAGGCAGAATTGGATATATCTTGCTTTTATACCTCCCCCGCTTTAGGATGCCGTTTTACATATTATGTATGTACATATAAAAATCGACTCCATATATATGTAGGAGTTTTACTTCAGTGCATGTTTTTCAGTTTGAACAAACTATGGCTCTATTCGTTTTCATTCCGTTAGCAATAAATGAGGGTTAAGAGGAGTATAATGACAGTCTTATCTCATAATAAAATTTTATATCAAACGGGATGAAGGAAAACCTGGAAAACCCTCCATAGCGAGGTTGAAAAAAAATGTACAATCTAATGTTTCATTCTTTTAGGATTTTATTAGACGTACATATATCGTGCAGGCTTTAATGTTAAGTCAACCAACAACCCAGTGTGGAAATTTCTAAAGTTCTTGGTACTTCGGTGATGTGTGACCTTTTAAAGGAAGACGAGTATTTTTTTTTTAAAACTTCATAAAATTTATACATTCTGGATTCAAAAAAAAAAAGAAAACGTCTGCAATTTTAATTAAGTGCTTCTTAAGCGAATGTATAGAGCAAAAAATAGTATCCCGCTGTTGGCTCATTTAAAAAATTTCGCATTTCTTTCAGATATATAACAATGCCTAAATGACACACTCTGACATCCTATGATGATAACTTAAAATTTATTGGATAAATTCGGTTAGGGCTTATGCTTCCAATTCTTATTTTTAATGTAATGTCTCTTACTGAGGATAGGAAGGGACCTAAATAGATCCCTGTCTTATTCTCAATGCATTATTCACTTTACTTCCACTCAATGTCCTATTTTTCAAAGTATATTTTCCAAAAATAAATTTTTGCATCACCACCAAATAGTTTTTTAAGAGGGGATGATAGAAAATGTTTTTCTAGTATGAATGTAGATGATCTATACCTAGCAGTCACAATATCCTATAAAAACAGAACTCCTCTCATGATAAAACTGGATAGCACTTTTACCTGACATATGTTTTAGCATAACTAAAGGTCATTACATTTTAAGTTCCAAATCTGAGAAAGATCTTACCCCACCCATTTAAAAGAAAATTAAGAATTGCTTCATCAATTTTTATTCCAAACCGAATTAATTTTAACCTTATACATAGGGGTATATGAAATTTGTTCAGCTCTTCCAAGTTATATGCTCGTCCTGATAAACCGTTTTAGAGAGAGTATATATCCAATACAGTTCCCATACTTTGGAATTTCACTATGGTCAATTATATTCGAGAAGCTACTAATGCCGTGTAGCTTGTATTAAAATAAATACTATTATAAATAATCTGGAGAAATCTGAAGGGTGCGGAAAACTTGGTGGGGCCTTGATGCATACAGTGCAGAGTGAAACTTTTATATTTATAAACAAAACAAAGTTAGTACACCTTTTATAATGAAAAAGCAGATCAAATATATGTGGAAAGATATGAGATGGAACTATCACACTGGGACCTTAAGTGAGATCTGAATCTCGAGTGCAAAAAAGAAGGTATCGTAATGTCGAAACTGAAAAAAATCTTATTATCTTGCTGAAAATTCTATTTCTATTGCTGATGACACTATATTAAAATTACAAATGAGTTGTGACAACTTTGAAAATAAGAAGACTGTTCCGATTTCGCATCCATAAAAATGAATTCTTTAATTTTCAGGCTTACATTAACTCCAATATATGATTCCGTTGTTTTCAATTGATGTCAAATTACAAATTGCCTTTTTTAACATCTCTCCCATAGAAATCAGATTTCATTTCGGGGAATTATGATAAGTTTTCCTAAATCTTGCCATAAATTATCGTTTCGCCATATTTGATGTCAATTTACAAAATTCCTCTCAGAGTTCATTTTCGCCCATCTTTATTATTGTCCCTTTCTGTTCAAACCAACATTAAATAGCCAACTGGAAGTAAAATAGTTTAAAAGATTCGAATTCCAAGTATTTCTAATCATTGAAAATAGGTTGGTAACGAAACGATGTATGCCTACCTACAAGCACATCGATAAGGCAGTTTTTAGTGGAGATAACAATCGACACATCATAGCTACCTTCCACAGAAACAAATCCGGGACACAATCCAATGAGAGGAAAGTAACTTGTCTAATATTACGCGAATCAAATGGAATTAGATTAAGTAATCCGTACATTTAAATGTATGTTTAAAATAGCAAATTAGCAATATTGTAATAGGTATCTTATTGTACATTTATAACCCTAATAACATTAGCTAGGCAAAACCAGGAACGGCAACAAAAATGCTCAAAATTCCAATTGCTTTACACAGCTGCTAGGGTCAATATACTCTTCTGATCTATGCACAGCTGCTAAGGTCAACAGATTTTTCTGTTGCTACCTGCACAGCCGCTAAGATCAATGTATGGTTGCTATGCGCAAGGTAAAATAATTTGTTGGTGCCGTGCGCAATTCAGAAGCAATATAAGTCGTAGGCCAACTTAAATCTTTCTCTTTTCGCATCCAGCTTTCATAGAATGCGCATCATTTGGAAATCGACTTGGCTAGTGGTAATAAAATAGAATTATTAACAAATTAACTTTATCTTGGGTATCGACTGAGATAAAGATATTTATTCTGGGTCTCGACTGGAATAAATCTTACTAACTCAAAAACTTTATCTTGGGTAACGTTAACGACTGAGATAAAGAAATTTATTCTGGGTCTCGACTGGAATAAATCTTACTCACTCAATAACTTTATCTTGGGTATCGACTGAGATAAAGATATTTATTCTGGGTCTCGACTGGAATAAATTTCACTAACTCAATATAGTTGTTCGACGAACCTGAAAAGAAAAAGGGGGAATTCATCAAGGTACAATAAAAAGTATGCAATTCAAGTGACCGGCACCTGGAGTATGCCACAGGTGCAAAGATCCCTCGATGATCTAAAACGAGAAAAAAGGAAAGGAAGATAAATAAATGAAATACAAAATTTGAACTATTAATAAACAAAGTAACAAATGAACTAATGAACAAATAAATTTAAAACTATACAGCATGCAAGACTATTTTTTTTTCATACCAACAACACCAAAACAAATAACATTGAATGCAGGGAAGTACGATTAAATTAACTACAATTCAATCAATTCACCTGCCACAAGATAAAAAAAAAACACATAGAGCTTATCAATCAGGTAACTGATAAGATTTTACTGAAGATTAGTGGACATTTCAGGTGAGATAACACCCAAACAAGCTCACCTGTGCAGGTGTCCACCAACCTTGAAAACAACATAAAATACCATTAAATCCACAAACTGGTAGTACATACCTGAAGATTATAACATCCCTCGATGAAAACAACAGAAAACACTACACAATAAACTATTAAATTCAAGAAATTTAATAAAATCGCTTCGCGCGCGTTTGACAGTTCTCGATTTATAAACACGGCGAAACTTCATGTTCCCATGACATGTAACTTGCTAAACCGGGGTAGAATCTTCGCGCGATTTTAATGGTCGCGTTCGTTTCGCGGTATTTTTCGCGGGATTCGCGTAATTCGTGATATTTACAATTATAATTTGCACTAATGAGTGCGAAAGAGAAGTACCGTGCGTACAAGACAAAACAGCAAAAGTCATGAAAGGAATTATTTGGAATGAACTAAAAATGGCGCGTCGATAAAGTAGACCAGAAATTCGTAAAAATTAATAAAAATCAAGAAAATTAAGATTAAATCCTTATGGTAAACATGCCAAAAAATGTAAAATTCATTTTGGCATATACCAATAATAATCAAAAGTCTTAATTTATATACAAAAAAAGGGCAATATTTTGATAATTTCACATTATGGATAGTGAAATTGAAACAAATTTGTCTATAAAAGGCGTGTCATTCCTTCATTCGATCTCTTTTTCTTTCGAGTTGTCATCTAGTTAAAATATGCCAAGCTGGTCATAAGTTACTATATATGCAAAGTTTGTAAAATCAATAGTTCATCGGTATTTTATGAACTTAGAAAATTTTTATAAAGTGTGTTAAAATTCTGGTTTTTACAATTGGTTGCCAGTTCAAATTGCGGATTATACGGATCGGCAAAGGAAGTTAGCAATTTAGTATTTTCTGGACAATTTAATTGGTTAATAATCATCAAAAAGGTAATCATTTTACTCAATTTTCTGAACAATTTGAGGTAAAGGGACAAAGGTAATTGCATGCCATAAGGGTATAATTACTGGTCACAAATTAACTAATCAAATTGAATTTTTAACATTAATAAAAATTACTCTTTTCATTTCAGCAGTTATTAGGTATAAATAGATTGAAGTGCAATTTTTATTGTGGTGACATTTTGCCAAAGACATGCCTTTATGGTATTTTTGGCAAAACATGTCTTAACAATAAAGATTTGGCTAAAATCAATTATTGCGATTAAATTTAAGTAATTTAGTAAAGAGTGAAATTTGTTGTAAAATATGTACATAGATAAGAAGTGAATTAAAAAATGCATGCGTGTGTCAGTCAGTAGAAATATATTTGAGTAAAGATTAATTTTTGTATTTTACATTTATTAAAGAAATTAAAAGTTAAATTGTGCTAAAATTGAGTTAAGCGTAGAATTATTGAATATTTTAAATTAAGTGAATTTGATGATTAAAGATGAATGATAACTAATGATATCTCTTTCTATCGCTACACTACCCACCACCATTTTAAATTTTCAGAACACCACAAATGTCCATGTCGATTATCGGAATTGACGACAAGTGTGATTATAAACGTAGATCACTATATGTCAATTACAAGAATTGACATATCGTGTCTTAAAGTTTTCTTTTATCATTAAGTTCATAACATAGTAAACCCTCCAACAGCGCGGTTTCGCAATTGCGCGGCCAAGCCTTTAATACCAACATTTCGATCTGCGCGGTAAAAATTTCGTAGCTGCGCGTTTTTTTTTTGCAGTATTTAACAAAAAAAAAATCATGTTAATTCAAATTGGTGAATCCCGTTAAACTACGAATACCGAAAATAGTGATTCACCGTATTTCGATGCACACATATACTTTTTACTTTTTATAGACAATTTCATTTTTTAGTTGTCGCGTTAGGATGGGGACGTAAAATTACATAATTTTTATTAATATAGATATTTAGTAATTGTGAGTTGTTGTGCTGTCAAGTCGAGTTTTCGTTCGTGTCCGCTTTTAATTATTAATTTCTTTATTTATTCGGTGTTCTGTGCATCTGTTTTGTGTTTGTTCTATTCGTTTTTCGTATTTTGAACCGTTTCTCCGTGTTTTTGTCCGATCCGGACTAATTTTCAGTTGTGTTGTTTATTTTCGGGATTACGCCGTATTTGTCTCCTCGATTTGTTCGACGGGAGTGGTTAAAGTCTTTCTGGGGTAATTTTTCCTTATTTTTTTATTTTATTTTTTTTTCTCTGTGTAGTTTCTGCATATGGGTGCATGCTGTGCATCCGCAAAATTCTTCTTAATTTTTTTTCCCATTTTCGCTATTTTCTTTTACCTGAATTGGGTTTGAAGGGCTGACATTGCTTCGATTAGGTACATATGTATGTATATACAAGATCTAACTCTTCATGCCACCTATCTGTGAAAGATTAAAAACTTATCCACAAAACTATTTTCTAATGCTATTAGCTTAGTCTTGACGCAACCCCCTCGTCACGAAGACTTGTGGCGGCTTGGCGACACATCACGAACTATTTGCAATTAGATCACATTTGTAGGGTTTGCGCTAAGTACAGCGAAGAACCACTTTGTGAACTAAAAGGGTGTAAAATAGTAGGCTCGATTTTTGGGATAGGAAATTTAAAATACTAGGCTCGATTTTTGAGATAAGAAATTTAAAAATAATGAAAACCAGTCTGTTGTCAGATTTTAAGGTAAAAACATTGTTCTGTGTTATATAAATATTTTATAACGTTGAAATTCTCACAAGAAAGGAAAGGTGATATTCATCTCGAAATAAAACTATCAACTTAAAATCACAAGAGTTTTGCTTAACCTGGTGTATTTGGAAAGGAGACTTATGTCATACCCGCTCAAATAGCGGTCCTATTACCCCCTCCTTTTTAGGTGTTTCTTTTTAGCGCAGTCCGGCTGAAGCCGTATTAATATAACACCACAGTCATAACTCGTGAACGTGGAAGAATATTTCTATAGAAGAATACAGGAACACCTCATCGCATCGACTTTATACATGAACCGGTTCAACAGACCGCTCGTATCACGGAGTATCAGCTAAAACTCATCGAGCTGACTCAATCAGACTCCACCGTTTAATTAATCGATCCGCCTTGGTCAGCTTGACATAGGATCAACTGGTCATTTGCGTTGGTTTCAAATTACATCTATTTTCCAACAGCTTCGAAAGTTGTCCAACAAAGCTAATAACGACACTACCTTGACCGAGGTTGTATTGGTGGGGTACCAAGGAGTGCCAACAACATTTGTGACTGGATCGAGCGGAACATATTTTCTTTGTCATATAAATTCCTTACTTAATTTTCAGGCGCTGTTACGTGCACAACCAGCACTAGCGACACTCATACTGGGGACACACCAAGGACGTTCTTGTTTGTCACTAGAAGCCTTACTGACAGTTGAAGCAGGTTAACGACTTATAGCTATCTGCTACAGTCGTCCAGAGATTATTCGCATTATTATATTGTTGACCCCCCTGGGTCCACAACTCCTTCAGGCCGAATACAACCAAAACTGGTGACCCCGACGTGATTTGAACACGCAACCGACGTGATTTGAACACGCAACCGACGTGATCCTTTTGTTTTAGCTACCCCCTTCCAGTGGTAAGGAGCTAAAAACTGTCTCAATATCAGAACGAGTCATTCAAGGGTCAAGCAATAAACCTCAAGTCATTCAACAAGTCCCGACTGACGACATTAAATATTGTGACAGTTTTAGCTACCCTCCCTCCAGTGGTAAGGAGCTAGTAACTGTCTCAATAGCCGAAGAAAACATCCGCAAGAAACAAGCCACAAGTAGTAACATTCAAGAACCACAATACCTTCAATCAACAAATCAGCAAATCATCAAGAGTCTTGAATCACGTAGTTCTAGAACCAACCAGCAATCAAGTCATTCAAGAACCACAATACCTTCAATCATCAAGAGTCAAACTCAATCAAGACACCGGACATTAGCATTCAAACCCCACAACAGAAATATCAGAAGGTTTGGTAGTTATTAAGTTTCAAATATATATATTAATTTAGTTAGTTAATTTTTCAATATTTTCTAAACCACATTGTAAACCTCTGGTTCACAAAGTGGTTCTTCCCCCCTGTCATTCTTCCTTTGATAGTTTGTGGTAGTTTGTGGTAGTTTGTGGTTTGTACCGTCGTAAAGTCTGCCGTTATTTTATTTGGTGATTAATCACATTTTTCATACTGCTCTTGCAAAATGCTTGACCAACGGTCTTCTGCTGAGGACCTCTCAAACGTCACTTCTAACCACGGCAATGCCCCGCCAGCGACCGCTGGTAATGTTCCGACGAGTATATTGACTGAACCTTCCCTCAATGCAGTCTCAGTTAAAAGTATGCCGTTCTGGAGAAGCAATCCAGAATTGTGGTTCCTCCAGTTGGAGGCACAGTTTGCTATTGCGCGCATCTCACAACAGAAGACAATGTTTTATCACGCAATAGCGGGTCTTGATGAAAATATCATCAAAATTATTAGTGACATCGCTGTCAAACCTCCAGAGGGGACTGAATACGATAAGTTGAAGGAAACGTTGATCTCCAGACTCTCTGGTAGCGAAACCCGACGATTGAAGCAGCTACTGTCCGACTTGCCGTTAGGTGATGCACATCCATCTCACCTATTAAGAGAAATGCGAAATTTAAATAATAATAAATTGCCAGAGGAGGTACTCAGATCACTCTGGCTGCAACGACTGCCTACGCATATGCAGGCCATCCTTGCTTGCAATAAAGAAGACTTGGATTCGTTGGCATCATGCGCCGACACAATTGCTGAGGTTAATACTAATCCGCATGTGTATACCGTCTCGACGACTTCTGAAAGCCATAATTCTACACTTTCTTCGTTAGCTGAGGAGGTTCGGAGTTTGGCAAAGTTAGTCGCGGACTCATTAATTTTGCACAAAAATCCACAAGGCACTAGTAACTTTCAAGCTAGAAGTAAGTCCAGACAGCAATCACAATCACCATCACCCCGTTTCCAATCGGCACAAAAACATAACATTTGCTGGTATCACAAGAAGTTCGCACGTGATGCAAGGAAATGCATTCCTCCTTGTGCTTTTAAAACTACAAATTCTAGTACCAATGCGGTAGTTTCATCTTCAACAAACTAAACGGCCCTCCGCCATTGACGACGGGTGGAAGCGGCCGTCTAAATAGTCGTCTTTATCTCTTTGACAAGTCTACAAAGAAACATTTTTTAATTGACACTGGAGCTGACGTTTCGGTCATTCCGACTACACCAGCAGATCGCTATGCAAAATCAGACCTATGCTTGGTCGCGGCAAATTCTTCTGTGATCCATACTTTTGGTAAGAAAATCCTCACTTTGGATTTAGGACTCCGGCGTGCATTTCCTTGGCAATTCATCATTGCTAACATACCTAGACCCATCTTAGGTGCAGATTTTCTAGGTCACTATGGTCTACTGGTTAACGTCAAAGAGAAATCACTTATTGACCCATTGACCTCTTTGAAATCTTCTGGACAACGAGTCACATGCCAAAATTCAGCACTTTCTGTGCTCATCAACCCAGAGGTAGAAATCGAGATCCAGAACCTGTTGCGTGAATATCAGGCCATAACTGTGGAAGCTGGTTTTATTAAGCAAGTGATACATAAGGTAACACACCATATTATTACCAATGGACCATCCATCGCGTCTAAGGTACGTCGTCTCTCTCCGGAAAAACTGGCCACGGCCAGAAAAGAATTTGACTTTCTGTTAAAGCAGGGAATTTGCAGGCCTTCAAGTAGTAGTTGGTCCTCGCCATTACATCTGGTCAAAAAGAAGAATGGTGACTGGAGACCTTGCGGAGACTACAGGCTATTAAATGCTCGTACCGTTCCCGACCGCTATCCAATTCCGCTTATCCATGATTTCGTTTACCACCTGCAAGACTGCAAATACTTCTCAACATTAGATCTGGCTAAGGCCTACCACCAAATTCCCATTGAGCCCGAGGATATTCCAAAAACAGCTATCTGTACACCATTTGGACTCTTCGAGTTCACACGCATGACTTTCGGTCTATGCAATGCAGCACAAACCTTTCAGAGGTTCATTCACACCGTGCTCCAGGAATTTTCGTTCTGTTTCGTCTACCTCGACGACATTTTAATCACCTCTCGGTCTAAATCAGAACATTTCACCCATTTAAAAAAAATTTTTACGCGGTTAACGGAATATGGATTAATAATAAACGTCGATAAGTGCACGTTTCTACAATCCCAAGTCAAATTCTTAGGTCACCTGGTTTCATCGCAGGGGATTAAGCCTTCACCCGAACGCGTGGCAGCCATTGAAAATTTTAAAACGCCTAAAACCGTGAAAGACTTACGTCGTTTCCTAGGCATGATAAATTTTTATCGTAGATTCCTTCCACATGCGGCCGGCCATCAGGTCCTTCTTAACAATTATTTGACAGGTCCTAAGACGAAAGGAGTTCAAATTATCAACTGGTCTACGGATGCCATCAAAGCTTTTGAGGAGGTAAGATCCCAGTTGTCTCAAGCAACTCTGCTAGCTTTTCCCATCCTTTCAGCGGATCTGGCGTTATACGTAGACGCATCAGACTCAGCCATAGGTGCCGCGCTCCACCAAAAAGTTGAGAACCACTGGCAACCACTAGGTTTTTATTCGGCCAAATTAAACAACGCTCAACGTAATTATAGTGCTTACGACAGGGAGCTATTAGCCGCATATCAAGGCATCAAATATTTTCAATACCACCTAGAAGGAAGAATTTTTACTCTATACACGATTTTACAGATTTTGTAGGTCAGTTCACTACGGACATTAGGCACGTTCCAGGCAAAGATAATATCGTCGCCGACACACTGTCACGAGTAGACGAGATCCATCTCCCCAGCGTTATAGATTTTGGAGCTATTGCGGACATCCAAATGGAGGACGAAGAATTATGCAAACTTTTAAAAAATCCCCAATATAAATTCGAGAAATTGCCAATTTTCGGCACAAATAAACAACTGTACTGTGAGGTTTCCCCTATAGGGACCAGACCTTTTATCCCACGCAAATATAGAAAACAAGTTTTCAATTCAGTACATAATCTCGCTCACCCTGGCATTCGCACGTCAAACAAAATGGTTACATCCCGCTATTTTTGGACGTCCATAAATAAAGATGTAAACTCCTGGGCTCGCGCTTGTTTAGCCTGCCAGCAGAGCAAAGTGTCAAGGCATGTCAAGACCGCTCCAGGCTCTTTTCCTCCATCGTTTCAGCGCTTTCAAAACATACACATCGACATCATTGGTCCTATGCCTCCATCTAAAGGTTTTAGATACTGTCTAACAATCATTGACAGGTTCACCAGATGGCCTGAGGCCATTCCCCTCGAATGTATCAATGCTGAAACAGTAGCGGAAGCTCTCTGCCAGAACTGGGTATCGCGTTTCGGAGTTCCCAGAACAATTGTCACAGACCAGGGACCTCAATTCGAGTCAGCACTCTTTGCTGAGCTTTCCAAGCTATTGGGCTTCGAGCGTAATCGAACGACAACCTATCATCCACAATCCAATGGTTTCCTCGAACGCTGGCACAGGACATTGAAAGCAACAATAATGGCTTACAAAGACAAATCCTGGTCAAAAGTTTTACCTTTGGCGTTACTAGGGCTCAGGACAGCTTTTAGAGAGGAGTTTCAAGCCACCCCAGCAGAACTAGTCTACGGTGAGGGCTTACGGCTGCCAGGCGACTTCCTTCAAAGCTCATCAAGACTTTCTCAAAACGATTTCATCATCTCTCTTCGAAACATGTTTTCAGACATTAGACCCGTTCAGGCCTCAAACCATTCTCGGCAATCTTTGTTTAAATTCAAAGACCTCGATAATTGCTCCCATGCTTTTATTCGAACAGACTCGATTCGAGGTTCTCTCCAACCTCCTTATGATGGTCCTTACGAAATCATCGCCAGAAAAGAGAAATACTACACTCTGAAAGTAAAAAATAAGGATGTCAACGTTTCCCTAGACAGATTGAAACCTTACTTTATGGAAACGAACATCGAGTTTCATCAGGACCAACAAAAATTAAATTGCGACTCCACATTAATACACTCACCAACAAGCTTTGAAGAGCCGGTTCAGCCAGTGTCTGAAGGTTCATTTCAGCCAGTGTCTGAAAATTCAGCCACCGCTAGAGACACAAGTGACTGTACAATTCGAGAAACATCGGACTCATCTCAAACACATACAGACATTCCACTAAGCACGCCACCTAACACGAGAACCTTTCGAGGTGTCAGGTTCCTACCTGATGGAAACACAATTGTGCAACAGCAAACTACCCGAAGTGGACGAACTACACAGCCTCCGCGCAAATACAGGTATCGCTAAACCAGTGGTTTCGTTGGCGGGGGAGTGTTGTGGCGGCTTGGCGACACATCACGAACTATTTGCAATTAGATCACATTTGTAGGGTTTGCGCTAAGTACAGCGAAGAACCACTTTGTGAACTAAAAGGGTGTAAAATAGTAGGCTCGATTTTTGAGATAGGAAATTTAAAATAGTAGGCTCGATTTTTGAGATAGGAAATTTAAAAATAATGAAAACCAGTCTGTTGTCAGATTTTAAGGTAAAAACATTGTTCTGTGTTATATAAATATTTTATAACGTTGATATTCTCACAAGAAAGGAAAGGTGATATTCATCTCGAAATAAAACTATCAACTTAAAATCACAAGAGTTTTGCTTAACCTGGTGTATTTGGAAAGGAGACTTATGTCATACCCGCTCAAATAGCGGTCCTATTACCCCCTCCTTTTTAGGTGTTTCTTTTTAGCGCAGTCCGGCTGAAGCCGTATTAATATAACACCACAGTCATAACTCGTGAACGTGGAAGAATATTTCTATAGAAGAATACAGGAACACCTCATCGCATCGACTTTATACATGAACCGGTTCAACAGACCGCTCGTATCACGGAGTATCAGCTAAAACTCATCGAGCTGACTCAATCAGACTCCACCGTTTAATTAATCGATCCGCCTTGGTCAGCTTGACATAGGATCAACTGGTCATTTGCGTTGGTTTCAAATTACATCTATTTTCCAACAGCTTCGAAAGTTGTCCAACAAAGCTAATAACGACACTACCTTGACCGAGGTTGTATTGGTGGGGTACCAAGGAGTGCCAACAACATTTGTGACTGGATCGAGCGGAACATATTTTCTTTGTCATATAAATTCCTTACTTAATTTTCAGGCGTTGTTACGTGCACAACCAGCACTAGCGACACTCATACTGGGGACACACCAAGGACGTTCTTGTTTGTCACTAGAAGCCTTACTGACAGTTGAAGCAGGTTAACGACTTATAGCTATCTGCTGCAGTCGTCCAGAGATTATTCGCATTATTATATTGTTGACCCCCCCTGGGTCCACAACTCCTTCAGGCCGAATACAACTAAAACTGGTGACATACCACCAAAGACTCCAATCAGTATTGTTGTTCTAAAATCCCTGGACAACCATCACACTTCAGCCACGCACCACACACAATTATTTTTACATCTTGGACTGCAATTTATTAAGCTTTGCTTTACACAAATCTTGTACCGGAACCTTTCCCGATTTTTTTATTTATTTCTTGCATGTTGATTTGAAGCACGGATGGTTGCTGTTTTAATAATTGTCAGTTAACTGATAGTAATCTTGCTCTAATCAAGTGCCAAGGAATTTGTGGCAGATCTTTTCATTATGCTTGCGTGGGCTTCTCCAATTTTAGCCGCCTCTCTGCTAAGTCACTGCTTGAGTTTTCTAACAAATTTTCCTACTTTTGCTCTGAATGTAAGGAAAGTTCGTTATCTCATATTTTAATGGCAGTAAAATGTAATAATGGTCAATTGCAGGAATTACTAAATAACACTGGCAACCTGACCAATAATATAAATTCTCTAAAAGTTTCCGTTTCCTCCCCACTACAAACGAAACTTACCACTATTTCCGACGATCTCGCTGCTACAAGGGTGATAATGAGTGATATTGCAGATGAAATCAGAACACAATCTGATCTTCGCATAATCGTTCCAGCTAATAATTTTAATCTTCCTTCTTCCGCTTCAAGCTTAAGAAGTGAACTCATAGCGGCCCAAAATGCAACCGCCATCTCGGACACTAATCTTAGTAGCCAAAAATCCCTTCCGACAACGACCTCTGCAGGTGGTCAGACGGAGTTATCCGTAGGTAAGAATGCTGTCCGGGCTTCGCACGTGCCGCTTCCGTTGGCCAAATCTTCCGAACTTGACTTGGATTTTAATAGGAATGCTCCTATTCCTGTGGAGCATTCCAAGCAAATCCGTAAACAAAGCATCCGTGAAAACCGATCCCGGAAACGTGCAATTGCAACTGAAAGGAGGGAGCCTTCCACAGTAGCGATTGGTACTTCATCTCAGTCCTCTTTAGGAAATGGTATTGGGGCCTCTTTGAGAACGGTACCTAAACCTTCGAATGTTTTCGTCACCCGTCTCTGTCCGGAAACTATGTGCGAGGACATATCGAAGTATTTAAAGTCCAAAAATATTGCGACTGATGGTATTTCTTGTCGAAAAATCAGTAAAAGCTCTGAACCGGTTGCATCCTTTCTCCTAACTGTTTCAGCAGATATGCAGGACAAGTTGTTGGCCTCCTGACACTTTTACTAAATTATTTGTACCTTCTGAGCGCCTACCTAGAAATAAAGCTAAAATAAATAACGTTGTTCCAAAAAACTGAAGTCGCTATCCCTTTACTATCAAAATGTAAGGGGGATTCGGACAAAAACCGCACATATCTTCAAATCCTCTGTCGCGGCTTGCTTCGATATAGTTGCTTTCACTGAAACTTGGCTGCATCATGGTATTCGCGATGCTGAAATCCTTGATAATTCTTATCAAACTTTTAGAAGAGATAGACATACTGTTTCGGAGGCTCGTGGCGGTGGCGTACTTCTCGCGTGTAAAAATAAGTTCAATTGCAGCAAAATTGAACTTCCTTGTTTCTCCAACACCCTCGATATTGAGGTCATAGCTCTTAACCTATCTCTCCTAAAATATGACTTATACATAATTTGTTGCTACATTCCTCCAGACTCCATAAATATTGTCGATGACAAAGGTCAAAATATTTACGACCTACTTACTTTAACATCTAATGTTATCCATGGTAAGATGGAACCTATTGACGAATTACTACTTATTGGTGATTTTAACATACCCAATATACAATGGGTACTTAATGAAGATGACGATGACTATCTTCCACTTAATAACTTGACAAAAAGGGAATCACGTTTCCTTGACACTATTTCATCTCTTGGTCTCAGCATGGGTAGGCAGCTAGACCTGGTATTTTCTACTGACGCTGGGAACTTATTAGTTGAACATAGCTCAGTTATAATATCTACTCTTGACAAATATCACCCTCCTCTACTAATTACATATTGCCATGAAGCCGAAAATCTCGCAAATTGTGGCGAAACACAATACCTTTTCAATTTTAGGAAAGCTGACTTTTCGGAACTTTCTCGTAGACTTACCTCTATTGATTTCAACACATTGCTGTCTTGCAATAGTGTTGATGAAGATGTTTCCAAGTTTTACATAATTCTTTTCGATTTATTCGCTTCTCATGTTCCCCGTGAGCGTCAGCGGATCTCTAAAACATCACCGCCATGGTTCAATAAAGAGCTGAAACGCCTTAAAAATAGAAAGAATAAACTGTGGAAAGGATAATTGCGGGACAAGGACATTATAAGTCACAGCAACTTCCTCACATCCTATAATGAGTTCAACGAACTTTCCTCTTCACTCTATGATGAGTATATTCAAAGTATGCATGTGAAATTATTTAGTGACCCACGTAACTTTTTTAGGTTTATTAATCTGAAAAAAACCGACAACTACCCCAATACCATGAGGTACAAAGATTCTGCTAGTGACGTTTCGTCTGAAATTTGCAATATGTTTGCTTCATTTTTTGAAAATGCATTTTCCTCTTCAAATTTCCAACCTCGTAATAGCAACTTTAATTATATGAACGACTCTCATAAAGTTTCATTCACTATCCCTACAATTACACATGAGGATATACTGGATCATATTAATGGGCTTCCAAATGACTTCACAACGGGTCCCGATGGGATTCCTCCAGCCTTTCTGAAGTCATGTTGCCTCTCCCTAGTAGCCCCGCTAAGAATTATTTTCCAAAAATCGCTCGATAGTGGTTGTTTTCCGCAGCTATGGAAAAATTCTTTCATCATACCTATCCACAAAACAGGAAGTAAAAATGATATTTCTAACTATACGCCTATTGCAAAATTATCTTGCATGCCCAAATTATTTGAATCAATCATTTACTCGCAGCTATCATTTTCCTGTAAGAATTTGCTTTCTTCAAACCAACATGGGTTTATTTCGGGCAGATCTACAACCATCAACTTATTAGAATTCATCTCGGATACTAATGGCGGGTTTGCAAAAGGCTTCCAAACAGATTGTATCTATACTGACTTTAATAAAGCTTTCGACAAGTTATCTCACTCCGTGATATTGTTTAAAATGGAAAAGTATGGGTTTCCCCTAACACTCCAAAAATGGAAGGAGTCATATTTAGATAACAGAACATACCAAATCAATTTCCGCCATTCCTTCTCTAGAGTCTTGAAAGCTTCGTCCGGCGTACCTCAAGGGAGTCACCTGGGCCCGTTGCTCTTTATTCTATCTATTGACGACATTGTATCTGTTGTGAAGCACTGCAAAGTCTTGATTTATGCTGACGATATTAAACTTTTCGCTCAGATTAAATCTTTTAACGATTGTGAACTTGTACAGGGTGACCTCAACAAATTTTACGACTGGTGCAAAAGCAATAATTTGCTATTTGAAATGTACTGCCCGTAGTCAGAGCGTACATGCAGAAATGAAAATGTGGTGAGAATTGATGCCGCTGGTATAAAGTTAATGGTTTTAATTGTATGTCTACAAATTATACACTTCACTTATAAACTAGAGCTTTAATACTCGATAAATGTAAAATACTAATAGTTCACTTTATTAAATTTCAATAAACGGAAAATATAAGATATGTAATGAATATAGTAATGTTGTTGCAATAAACTTTGTACTCACCTGATCTATGTTTGGCAGTTGATTGACTTGATTTCAATAACTTTAATAGAGGTTGGGATTGGGATATTCTTTATTCTGGTCGATACCCAGAATAAAGTAAGGTGAGTAGTTCTTACTGCAGTCGAAACCCACAGAAATTTTATTGCAGTCGTTACCCACAACAAAGTGTTTTATTAGTAATTTTCTTATTACAGTCATTACCCGTAATAAGAATCTTTATTGTAGTCGTTACCCACAATAAAGTGTTTTGTTAGTAATTTTCTTATTACACTCGTTACCCGTAATAAGAATCTTTATTGTAGTCGTTACCCACAATAAAGAGTTTTGTTAGTAATTTTCTTATTAAAGTCGTTACCCGTAATAAGAATCTTTATTGTAGTCGCTACCCACAATAAAGTGTATAGTATTAGTAAAATTTCGTATTACAGTCGCTACCCGTAATAAGAATCTTTATTGTAGTCGCTACCCACAATAAAGTGTTTAGTGTTAGTAAAATTTCTTATTACAGTCGCTACCCATAATAAAAATCTTTATTGTAGTCGCTACCCACAATAAAGTGTATAGTATTAGTAAAATATTTTATTACAGTCGTTACCCGTAATACGAATCTTTATTGTAGTCGCTACCCACAATTAAGTGTATAGTATTAGTAAGATTTCTTATTACAGTCGTTACCCGTAATAACAATCTTTATTGTAGTCGCTACCCACAATAAAGTGTTTAGTGTTAGTAAAATTTCTTATTAAAGTCGTTACCCGTAATAAGAATCTTTATTGTAGTCGCTCCCCACAATAAAGTGTATAGTATTAGTAAAATTTCTTATTACAGTCGCTACCCGTAATAAGAATCTTTATTGTAGTCGCTACCCACAATAAAGTGTTTAGTGTTAGTAAAATTTCTTATTACAGTCGCTACCCGTAATAAGAATCTTTATTGTAGTCGCTACCCACAATAAAGTGTATAGACTGTTTATAAAAATTCACAACACTAGGAAATACCACTGAGAAAAATTATCAAGTCACTCACTCCACTGCCAAACTGAAAAAGAGATCGAGTCAAGTTAAATTGCTGTTTATATAGCCATGGTTTGCACACGGCACCAAAGAACGGTAGTCCAAGGCGCATGGCAACTATAATTGGCATTGTAACAATAACCTACCATAGCAACAATAATCCAGCATAGCAACTGCAACTCATCATGTGTTTATGCAGTGTTACCATTTTATTCATTGCTCTATCAAACTATTTTTGATAAATATATTTAAAGTAATTTAAACTAATTTATGTTAATTTTAATCAAAATAGAGGTAATTACTTGCAACGAAAACAAATTAATTTGTACAGTATATCTAAATAAGATTGCGAATCATATTTATTTCCTCGAACTTGATTCATGGTAATAGGGAAATTTGATTGAATCATGGAATTTGTGTTAGCTTCGATGTCTCTAGTGCAATGTAGATGGCACTATTTTCGTTCCACTACGTATTTTCCTTAAATTTTATCGTAAAATGTGGTTCATTTTCACAGTTGTCACCACTGTGCGAGTTAATTGTGTTTGACGTACAGCTGAGCTGATGGTTGGTGTTTACATGTACATGTAGAACATAATTAATTAGGTAAGATGATTTATAACTTATTAAAATATCTGGTTCTTGGTGGTTTCTTTTGTTGCAGAGTCCACGCGGGATATTATGCTGATTACTGCAGCTCAGCATAGCAGATACAATCCTCTGCTATAGAACCGACAAGCGTCCTAGGAGCATGTCGTTCTTATTGTGCATTTGTAAAATGTCGAGATATCAAAATAAAGATACCATCATGAATATAGTAGAGATTTCTTTTTCCTGCAACTAGTTTCCTTCATATTTGAGATTTTAGATGTTGTGCAATGCTCTATATAAGCTTGAATTTTTAATTTGTTCTTTTATTTGAGTGAACTTAATTTCCGAATTGAAAGTAATTCAGAATCAGCAAAGAAAAATTCGAGGAGTTTCTGCTCTGCCAGAGAATGTTGTTTCCTGTTTGGAATACTACTCAATATCGACAAATGTGAGGTTATGACTTTCCACAGGAATCTGAAACCAATCACTTATGATTATCAATTCTCGAATTCCTCGATTCGTCGTGTTAGTTCTGTTTGTGACTTGGGTGTCAAATGTGACCAAAGATTGAATTTCGTCTCCCATATAAACTTCATAGTATCAAAGAGTAGTTCTATGTTGGGCTTTATAAAACGTTGGTGTCGAGAGTTCTCGAATCCCACCATTACATTGCATTTGTGCACTTGCTTTGTGAGACCCCTTCTTCAATACGCTAGGCAGGTCTGGTCTCCATTTTACGGTATACACATCGACCGTATCGAGTCTGTTCCGCGGAACTTCCTACGATTTGCTCTCAGGCACCTACCCTGGAATAATTCATTAATTCTTCCACCCTATAAGGATCGCTTGAAGCTTTTAAATATGCACTCGCTAGAGAAACGTCGTATGGTTACCGATATAACGTTTGTGCATCAACTCTTAAACGGGAATATTGATTCTCCATTTTTACTTAACAAAATCTCTTTCCGTGATAGTAGGCACAATTTAAGAAGGCTACCTTTGTTGCATGTTAACTCCTCAAGGTCTAACTTTAGCAAGTATGAACCTGTTAATCGCATGTGTATTACTTTAATAATATGGAAGAGCATTTTGTTCTCGACGTTTCTAAGCATGTTTTAAAAAAACGTCTATATAATATTTGATCTATTTTATTTAAGGTTTTGTGCATGTAATTTCATCTGGTGTTTGGTTTATGTTTAGTGTAACATACTAATACTAACACCGACTAAGTGATGAATCGCATGTATTGTTGAGACGTTTATTTATTAAACGTGTCCATGCAGCGAGCTTGTGTTAAGCTGGTTCTGATAGTCAATACTCGTATGTACATACTAAATTTAAGAAAATCGTATTCGTGTGCAATAGTGTTTAAGGAATTCTTACTTCAATTAAAGGATGTTATGAACTAAGTATGTATGAATAAAATTTTTGATTTTTGATTTAAAACTCATATTGATTTATTAGGTGTTTTAATAATTTTTACTTCCTATATTTAATAATGGAAAAAGCTGGGAAAAGAAAAATTCTGACATTAGAGGCAAAGCTTGAAGTTGTGAACCAATTAGAAAATGGCGAAAAAATATCAGTTTTAGCTAAGAGACGCAATATGAACGAATCCAGCATAAGGAGGATTAATTTGAATGCAGAAAAAATTAAAAGTTCAGTAGTTTGTTCCACATCGCCAGCTGCAAAAACATTAAAAAACCTCGAAATTCAATAATAGAAAAAATAGAAAAAGTGTTGAGCTTTTGGATAGATCAAAATCGAAAGAGGATGCCACTTAGTGCTGCTGTAATTCTGATAAAGATAGTTATTCTGGGTCTCGACTGGAATAAATCTTACTAACTCAATAACTTTATCCTGGCTAACGACTGAGATAAAGATATTTATTCTGGGTCTCGACTGGAATAAATTTTACTAACTCAATAACTTTATCTTGGGTATCGACTGAGAAAAAGATATTTATTCTGGGACTCGACTGGAATAAATTTCACTAACTCAAAAATTTTATATTGGGTAACGACTGAGATAAAGATATTTATTCTGGGTCTCGACTGGAATAAATTTTGCTAACTCAATAACTTTATCATGGATAGCGACTGAGATAAAGATATTTATTCGGGGTCTCGACTGGAATAAATTTTAGTAACTTAACAACTATATCTTGGGTATCGACTGAGATAAAGATAGTTATTCTGGGTAGCGACTAGAATAACACATACTAACTCCAACCTTTATCTTGGGTGTCGACTGAGATAAAGATAGTTATTCTGGGTATCGACTAGAATAACACTCCATAATTTCAAACCTTTATCTTGGGTCTCGACTGAGATAAAGACATTCATTCTGGGTACCGACTAGAATAAATACTACTAATACAACTTTGCTTGTGTCTCGACTGAAGTAAAGTACCTTGTTCCGCGGCACGACTAGAACAAGATAACCACTAACTATCTTTTTACCAAAGCCATAAAGTCGATTCCACAGTTTAAATTGGTTAGTAACTTTTTTTTATTGATCATATACTATATATCATACTGATTATTATATTTATATATATGTATATATATAGTACCATTTTTCAAAGTTGTCTCAGCTTTGAAATTGGAAACATAAGTAAAAATAGTGAGTAAGCGATTTTATTGAATTGAATTGAAGTTTAGTTGTTAAGTGACGTTATGCAAATAAAATGTATCTAATATAAGTGAAATTGAATTCTGTTAAATTTAGTTCTAGTTGGAATTTGGTGCATAAGTTTGACGTGTGTGTCTAATAAACCACTGACTTTAAAATATCCCCGGCGTTCTTATTTACAGTCGACATCTTTATTAATATTTTTCTTGAGTGTTCTCATTGGGCAGAACACTTTCACACCTTTGCGTCTCTTTCTTACTCATTGGTTTAAAGGTAATTTCGAAAATTCGCGATTATTCCGTAAACTGTAAAAATACTGCGACGCGAACGCGCCCATCGATTCTTCGTCTCTTTTTGACGCGGGGTGACATTTCAAACGTCGCGAGAAATTGATGTTTATCGTTAATTTTATACGCGAAATGTCAGCCGCGCGAGTTTTGGTTTTATTAAATTATGTGATAAATTCAGTGTTTTGTGTAACTTGTAGACGTTCATCGTGGGAATTATGGATTATTGCACAAGGTTAGTATAAGGTTTTACTAATTCTATGTGTAGTTTTGTGAAAATTCCACCCTTTTTTCCAATACCTTGTTTTTACCTGTCAGGGTGAGTTTTGTTCGCAAAATTTTCATCTCAGGTATTCACGAATTCATTGAAAGAGGGTTTATTGTGTGCCCTTACGTGTGTACTTGAGGTAATTTTATGCTTTATGTTGCTGAGCATAAAGTTTATTGCGTTTTTTTTTCTGTTGTTGTTTGCATGCATTGTAAGGTGCTATGTAAACACAATTTGTTGTGTATGTTTATTCATTTATTTACTTTCACTATATTATATTTGGATTTCATGTCTTAATTCATTTTGTTTATTTCAGGTCGTCGTGGGACCCCTTGCATCAGTTGATTCTCCAGATGCTGGTAAATTTTTTTTAATATTTTGTTTAGTCTAATTTCTCTTTTTGTAAAACGTCTTGCTAAGGTATCCTGTGAGATGCTCGACGTAGACTCCCGATTAAACAAATAATAGGTTTGGATTAATATAGAATTTTATTAATTTATAGAACCAACATATGTGAGACAGTTTGCTGAGATTTCACAAGCACATTAAAAAAAGCATTTCAGTCGTAACAATGAAGAACTTCAAACAAACTAAATTCGATTAAAAACTTCAGACAATAAATTTAAACGTGTTTTCTTTTTCGAAAAACCTTTCGTGACAGTAAGATTAAAATTAAACTTGTTTTTTCAAAATTTTTAAATTCAAATTAAATTCAGGGCCTACTACAGAAATGTCTCGTGAAAACTTTAGGTATTTTCGCAATTAAATTCAATTTAAAAAACTTTACAAATATCTTGTTTGTGTTGGTCCGGAACGGGTCCATAATTAGTGGAGCTATTGTTCACTAGTTCCTATGTTTAAACCAATTTACGCAAAAAAACCTTACTGATCCGAGCACATTACACTTCGTCTTTTCTGATTGCATATTTGAATATTTATGAATTTGTTTAATTTTCTCATACAGAATGATACGATCCGGGTAATATATAAAATTGTGTAGGTACATGAGTGAAACTTAGGGACCATCTCAGTGTAAAATTTTTGAAAAATCGATTTTTTTTCTCATCTTGAAGTACATATAGTTGTGAGTGTTCTGTCAAATTTTCAAATTAATATTCTCATTATTACATCGCTACAACCTATCTTAGAAAAAGAGATTGGAGCGTAAGGCGACGCGCGGATGGACCGGCCTACCGTTCAACCGTCATTCTTTTGTTCAGTCCCTAATGGCACATCCCTACCTAGGGTTCTTACCTGCTCTTCTATAACCGAAATAGAGTGGTCAAAATCGCCAGGGATTTTGTATGGAGCTGGTATGGCCGATTGATTGTAAGTAGACAATTTATGTAAAAAAAACCCTCCTTTAAACTGTAAACGCGTTTCTCTCGAAATGCCCTTTTTACAAACGGTGTCAACTCTCAGAGGGAGAGTTTTCTAGCTATCGACTTTAAAATTTTACGGAATTTTCTTTACTTCTTCTTTATGTCCCTATGGAAGTTTTTTTTTTAATCTTCCTATTTTTCCACACGAAAAACTAAATTTCGTACTTTTTCCTCAAGTCGTCGCCATTTTGTCAAATTTCAAAAAACAAAACCTCCATAGGGACATAACGGCTTCCCTACAGATTAATAATCAATTTGATTTTTTTTTCAGATGCAAACTGCGGCCACAACCGTGGACACCGATTGTCACCATTTTTTTAACTCACTTTCTAAAATAAATATTAACAACAAGTAAAAATAAATAAAAACTAATGAAAAAGAGTGGTCTTATTCGTAAAAAATTCATCCCGATCCCCCCTCCAAATCGAGAAATTGACTGAAAAGGTAGGAACGAAATGCAGAGAAACAATAGGCGAATGCAAAAAAAAACCAGTAATAAGTAGAAACCTAATCTTACGATGAATGGCAACGTGTAGAAATTTCGATAGATTTGCACTCTTAGAATAAATCGACTGCTTCTTTACGAATTCTGCTAGCTGTTTATATCTGAAGTTTCAATGTGCTTTTACAAGCCCAATACATATATTGGTGCGGTCTTTCTTAATTTACCTTGTGTGCAATTGGAACGTAAAAGTGTGCATCGCATCTATCATCTCCTTTATAAATTGTGTAAAACCAACTCGGAAATTTCCGCCGTCTGGCTTTGGTTTTCTTATTTGTTGGTGAAACCGAGGCGCGTTGTTTTTACGTTTAATTTCTGTTACAGTTGGTAAAAATAAAGCTTTTTATATCACCAGCTTCGGTCCCATGTGAAACGTTTTGTCCAAAGCTTATACAAATACTTACTAATAAGAGGAATAGACAATTTTATATGCTTATATTTTTAATTGAAAGCTATGTTGTTTGCTCTTAATTCTATAATAAAAATCAGCTGAACTTACTTCGCATTGAGTTACGAAAAGAAAGATAAAACGGCTAGGTGGAATCAGGTTGAAATTAGATAATCCGGTTTCGGAGCCGGTTCCAAAAATTCCTCGGAACGGCGCATATCTAGTGCAGAGCACATCGGAACAACCGAATCACCACAATTGTCACCTAATACACTCAACACTTTTCAAGACAAACTTTTATTAATTCTGCACCTTTTAAAACTATTTCTATTAAATAAATGTCCACATGTGTTAGTTTGAGCAGTGAGAAAATGCATGTGCACATTATTACTTTGAATTTCTCATTCACGAGTAATGAGCACTGGGGAGTTTCGTTTGCGCTTTCTTTCCTTGAATTATTCACTCAAAAATTTGTTTGCGCTTGCTTATTTTGAATTGCTCACCCATGTGCACACACGAATTTTACAAACACACACAGCTCGTATCCATGGATGGAAAAAAAGAGTTCAAGAAAAACTCATGAATGAGTATGCGCGCTTTAATCGCACACGTGGAGGTGCGCATAACCGTGCGCTTCTTTTTATACCCTAGATGAAATCTAAAGACTATACTAAGTTTGTCATTTCGTTTGTAACACCTCGAAATAATGATGGTAGAGCAAAATGGATTGGACACTCACGCATTATATTAAAAGTTATTTTTATTTTTGCATGTCTTTCCGTCCGTCTGTCTATACGTCTGTGAGCACGATAACTAGAGAACACGTATACTTAAGAGAGCTGAAATTTTGTACACGGACTTTAAAAAAAAAAGTAAAATTAAGTTCGAAAATGAGATAAATCGGGCAACTCCTTCGTGGGGTTGCCAAACAAAAATTTCGTTTTCCACTATATATTTGGACACTGCCTGACAACGCGTCAACGTAGAGAGCTGAAATTTGGTACATAGTGTTTTTATTGTACTAGCAAATAAAATTTCAAAAATGGACTAAATCGGGCAACTACTTCTTGTCACCATATAAAAATTTAGGCTTTTTACGTATACTGTGAAAACGATCAGTCCAAGACATTTTTATTGTACCAAAAACTTCTTCAGAATGCGAAATTCTATAAAATTGGTTATAATAATTTTTTCTGTCCGACACACCGTTCTAGAAATATATGCGAAAAACCACTTCAAAAATCAAACATGCTCAGAAGGGCGAAAATACGAAATTTCATTCTAGGGTATCATAAGAATTGATCTTACAAGGGGAGGGTCCCTACTCGTCATCACCGATTTCGTCCAAATTCACAGTATATGTAGGGTTTGACCAGAAATGAAAGTAACGTAAGCGGGAGCTCTAGATGGCCAAGCAATGCATAACGTAGGGTAGCTCGGGTTTTTTGTGGGCTACCCCCTTGCTGATTCTGTAAGTATCATTTCCGTGAGTTTTCTAAGAGCGCCGACAGATGGCCAAAAATGGTAATGCAACATTTTTATAGATTTAATTATTTCTAAATAGGTAAATAGAGATTTTGTACAGATAATCTCTTGATAAAGCCGCATCCATAAAAAAATAAAAAAATGTAATTAATCAATAAGTCGTATAACAAAATTTCGAAATGAAATTTTCAGACAAAAATTTTGATCGTCGAAAATTAAATTTTGCAAATATAATTGGAAGGGGAGGGAAAATATACTCGAAAACTGAATGATCTTTTAAGATTGAATTTATCATCCGAATTTGATGAAATTTTGTACGAATACCCTACACAGATGGTGGAATATAAAATAAATACCCCCAAACAAAATCTATCTTTAAAGGATCATAAATGTATGTACTATCTAGGTATACAAAAACACATAGCTCATATATATTTCTACAATTGATATTATATGTAATCAAGACTTTTGAGTACGTATAGAAATATATCTTTATTTAGTTCAGAAATTTCTTGAACATTAATGTTTTAATTGCATTACTGTAAATTGCAATTACAGATGTTTTCAAGTATAATCGATAATTAATTTCATATTATACATATACTAGTCTCTGTCACGGGTTACGGTTCTTTTATACAAAAGATTTCATAGAAACAACAATTTCATAGAAAAGCTTACAATGTCATAGAAAAGCCTTTAGTCCTTTTTTGCCAAGTCAATACCTATCAAAATTCTTTTGTTTTCTGTGTCATCATTCTACACAGTCCCTATAAATAATAAATAAAATCATTAATTAAACAAACAAAAAAACAAAAAGAGAGAAAATAGCAAATCGTATGTAGTATGAGTGCAAACAACTGAAAACAAATATTTCTACAACAAACCTATTTTGACGACAGTCTTGTCATGTCAACAATAGATAGAAGGAAAAAAAGGATGGAATCAAGTACAGAGCCTTATGGAAATTCTAGGAAAACTGATAAAACATGGAGTATGGTGCGTTTTCCTTAATATTTTTATGAAACACTACGACTATATTAGCACCTTTTCATAATTTACTCTTGTCCTCCATACATGCGGATTTTTTGACATTTATTAAAAATAAGAGATCTTCTTCTGGATTTCCTATTCAAATGACTTGATAATGTGATCTCAAACAGTTTACAAAAAAGTTCCGACTTAAATTTGATAGCTGGTTTGAATCTGTTTATGATTCAGATCCGTCTCTTTCCCAGTACTCTTCTTGGGATATACTCTCTGCAACATGGCTACGTGAAGGGCAAATCGTCAACAACCAATTTGGTGTTATTTAAATATTTTTGAATTAAGAAAATTGAAAATGGTGCACAGGTCGACGTAATCTAAACTGACTTTGTTAAGACTTTAAACCGGATTAATATTGATCCACTTCTAAGGACACTGCATGTCTTCGGGTTTCATTCTTCCTTTATTAGGTGGATCAATTCGTATTTAAGTAATCACTCGCAATGCGTAACAATTAATTTTCTTAAATCCCGAAAATTTATAGTTTAATCAGGGGTGCCTAAAGGTAGCCATCTTGGCTCCCTATTATTTGAAATATATACTAATGATGTGGTTAAGTTATTATCTTTCGCTAAATGTCCTTTGTACGCTGATGATCATAAAAATTTCCGTGTCAATTAGAGATTTGGCAGATTGTCTACATCTTCAAAACTACCTAAATAAAGTTGTGGTTTGGTGCTTGTTAAATAGTTTGGAACTGAATCCTAGCAAGTATAAGCGTTTTAGCTTTTATCGTTGCATCCTATTATTTGATTATGTGATCAAAGACATTACTTTAGATAGGCCTACTCAATGTATATAGAGGATAAGGTATTGGTATTCCCATTAAAATTTTGACACATTGCAGTTGAAAGCCTGTGACGTAATTCTGTGATTAATGTATATACATTTTTGTAGGAAAGACAGAGAGAGGAGAGAGATTATTGTGTTCTCTATACCGTATTTTCCTATACATTTCACGATATTACGTCACCTAATGGTGGAACATGGTTCGTAATGGGAATACCTTCTATTCCCTATACCTTGGGCCTACTGAGGTTAAAGATCTTGGTATCATTTTTAATAACAAGTCTAGTTGCTTATTGCATGTTGATTACGCAGGTTGTAAGGCATTTAAAATGCTTGGTTTCATTAAGCGTAACTGCACTGTTTTTCTAGGTCCTTAGACCTTAAAGGCTTTATACCCGTATGTTTTATTAGTTCGCCCCATATTGGAGTATTTCTCTGTAGCTTATAGTACCATTATACTGGTTTACATATTAATCGCATTGAATCTATACAAAGATTATTTACTCATTATGCCTTGCGCCGGGCTTAACTAAGGTCAGGTCAGGTGCCAGTTACTTGAGCTGCAATCTTTATAATCTCGTAGGAAGGTTTTTAGTATTATGTTTGTATTATTTAGTATTATGTTTTCAGCTGGAAGATATACTCATCGGAATTGATCGCCTTATTCAAAATTTATATGCCTGGTTTCTTTATTCGACCTAGAGTATCATTATACATTCCATCTCATAGAAATTGTTATGGCCAGTATGAACCCATTACTCATTGCTCTAGAAATTTTAATATAGTTTGTACTTTCGTAGATCTTACGTAGTAGTCTCAGAAATTTTGTACAGAATATTTATCGATAATCTTAAGATATTCTATGGATTAGATTTACACTTAGTCTGTATAAGATTTTCTCTGTGGACTTGAAATAAGTAAATAAAGATCCGTTCAGTATGCGCATTAACAATTGAAGTGTATTCTGTTCCATTATATGGCATTTACTCTATTCCAGGAATACCAATTTTGCAATCATTTGGACAATTTCTGAATTAAAGACAACAAAGTGTATAGTTCATATTAAGCTTAGGATGAAACGAGCTTCGAACAATATTATAAATAAAAATGGTCTTACAACAGAACCCTCAGGCACACCTACCTCTAGGATAAGATTTCCCCCAATACTAATTTTTCTATTAGTTTTTGTAGCATAATTTCGTCTAGTTAAATATAACATGAACACATATAAAGTGCATCCCCTAACGCATTCACTAAAAATCATTTGCAATTATATATTAAGATTTTTCAAGTCAATGGTGCTCGTGAAATCAAAAAATAACCAATCAATAGGTTGACCATGATATAATATTTTTTTTTTACTTAGAAAAGCACATCTTCGGTACTTTTGTTTATATCTTCAAACAAAATTACATGATCTTTCTTAAAAATAAAACTGACATTATCTATTATTGTCTATTATTACATAATATCTAATACTTATACTAATATCAAATTCATACATTCTGTGCAATTAATTAACTTTTAATGTCATCAAGACATAAGGACGCTTTCTGGAATGTCGAACAGAGTGCACACCATAATAATAACAATAATTGGATAAACGTGACTCATCTTGATTCAATCAAAAATTTATTGCACAGTGACATAAAAACTATTTCCATATCATGATCATACATACATACATACATATGTGATGCATTCAAACATACTTACTTACAATGAATAGTTTGTCTGTAATAAATTTCAACAAAAGGCTCACGATACCATCGTGGAAGAACGTTTTTGTTCCCTCTTAGTGCAGACTAATCCAATTATGAAGACGTATAACTTTCGTTCCACTATTACTAAGGATAACAGCGTCTCTTAATCACGTAGATAACACTCCAAAGGCAAACTACGAGAACATTCGACTATGCACGTCCAAATTAACTTAGCGTGATTTCACATGACAGGGCATCTTCAAAGAAAGTATATTAGTGGAAATGTAAAGGAACTAAAGTCAACGAGCAAAAGCAACTAATTACTTGCGTGGATTTTTCACCTGTTAAATGATAAAGTTTTAATTGATATGAAAAGATTTATGGAGTATAAATTTGGGCGACCGACGCGATGTATCTTTGTGGCCACTTTGAAATTCATAAATTGCAATTATATTTCAAATTTTACAATTTTGTTTGACTGAACAATTTTAAAGAGCTATTACGATTATCACCGACATTCATGTCATATACTTATGAACACTGATATGTATAAAACAAGGTATTGTAAGCTTTTATTATAGTATGTAAGGTTTAACAATGGCTTTTGCTTAATCGTAGCTCTACTAAGAGATTAGGTGTTCCACAGTGTACAATATTGGGACCAACGTTGTTTATAATATATAATATTTACATATCGATATTTTAATTTTTAGCGTCAGTGTAGTGTTAGTGTTAGTTGGAATATTTTGGTTCTGTTTTTACTCACCATTTTAACTGGAAAGTTTACGTAATGTGAGGTCTAAAACGAAAATGTATTAAATGCTGTAAAGCTTACATAGTAAAAGTAAACTAGGGACTTATAATAAAGAACAAAGGAATACATACTGTAATAAAACTATTGTTTTTTTTTTGACTGTCAGAACCAGCTTAACACAAGCTCGCTGCATGGACACCTTTAATAAATAAAAGGTCAATACATGCGTTTCATCACTTAGTCGGTGTTAGTATTAATATGTTAAATTAAACGTAAACCAAACACCAGATGAAATCACATGCAATGCACAAACACATTAAACAAAAAAGATTAAATATTATATAAACGTTTTTTTTAAAACATGCTTAGAAACGTCAAGAACAAAATTCTAAGCCATATTATTAACAGTAATATACATGCGAATAACAGGTTCGTACGTGACATTGAGGAGTTAACATGCAACAGAGGTAGCCTTCTCAAATTGTTCGTACTATCACGGAAAGAGATTTTGTTAAGTAATAACAGAGAATCAATACTCCCGTTTAAGAGTTGATGCACAGAAGTTACATCGGCAACCATGCGATGTTTCTTAAGCGAGTGCATATTTAAAAGCTTCACGCGATCCTCATAGGGTGGAAGAATCGATGCGGTGTGTGTACCGTAAAATGGAGACCAGTCCTGGCTAGCGTATTCAAGAAGTGGTCTCAAAAAGCAAGTGTACAAACGCAATGTTACGGTAGAATTCGAAAACTGTCGGGACCAACGTTTTATAAAGCCCAGAATAGAACTACTCTTTGATACCATATAGGAGGAATCCGAAAACTTATAATCATAAGTGATTGGTGCCTGATTCCTATGGAAAGTCATAACCTCAGATTTGTCGATATTGAGTATCAAATATTGCTCTCGCACCAATTGTAAAATTTTTAAAGGCCAGCCTGTACCTGTTCACAATCGTTAACAGATTTAAACTGAGCGAAAAGCTTAACATCGTCGGCGTAAATCAAGACCTTTCAGTACCTCACCACAGAGACAATGTTGTCATTAAACAGAATAAAGAACAACGAGCCCAAGTGACTCCCTTCAGGTACGCCAGACGAAGTCTTCAAGACTCTAGAGATGGAATGGTGAAATAAGATTTGGTATGTTCTGTTATCTAAATAAGACTCTGTCCATTATATGAATGTTGGGGCAACCCATACTTTTCCATTTTAAAGAGTATCACGGAGTGAGATAACTTGTCGAAGGCTCTACTAAAGTGTATATAAATACAATCTGTCTGATAGCCGTTTTCCAACCCGCCAATGGTATCCGAGGCAAATTCCAGCAAGTTAGTGGTTGTATACCTGCCCGAAATAAATCCATTTTGGTTTGAAGAGAGCAAATTCTTGCAGGAAGTTGATAGTTGACAGTAAATAATAGCTTCGAATAATTTGGGCACGCAAGATAATTTTGCAATAGGCCTATAGTAAGAAATTTCATTTTTACTACCTTTGTTGTGGATAGGTATGATAAATGAGTTTTTCTATAGCTGCGGGAAACAACCACTATCGATCGATTTTTGGAAAATTATTCTCAGCCGAGCTGCCATTGCAAGGCAGCATGACTTAAAGAAGGCAGGACGGATCCATCAGGACCAGTTGTAAAGTCATTTGGAAGCCCATTAATATGATCGAGTAATTCCGCTTCTGAAATTGAAGGGATAGTGAAAGAAACGTTATGACAATCGCTCATATGACTGAAGCTGCTATTTTGAGATTGAAAATTTGACGATGCAAAGGCATTGTCAAAAAAGAAGCAAACATATAGCAAATTTTAGACGAATCATCACTAGCAGAATCATTGTACCTCATGGTATTGGGGTAGTCCGATCCTTTCTTCATATTAATAAACTTAAAAAAGATGCGTGGGTCACTATATAATTTCGTACGCATGCTTGGAACATACTTATCACAAAGTGTAGAGGAAAGTTCTCTGAGCTCATTATATGATCTGAGGAAGTTGTTCTGACTTATAATGTCCTTATTCCTCATATAACTTTTCCACAAATTATTCTTTCTTCAGTTCTTTATTGAACCATGGAGGAGAGGTTTTAGAGATCCGCTGACGCTCACAGGGAACGTGAGAGGAAAATAAGTCGAAAAGAAGTATGCAAAATTTAGAAACGTCTTCGTCAACATTAGTGCTAGACAGTAGTGTGTTGAAGTCAGTAGATATAAGTGTACTGGAAAGTTCCGAAAAGTTAGTCTTTCTAAAATTGAAAAAGTATTGTGTTTCGTCACAATTTGTTAAGTTTTCGGTTTCATAGCAATATCTAATTACTAGACGGGGGTGATATTTGTCAAGAGTATACATTCTCACTGGGCTTGGTTCAACTAATAAGTTACCCGTGTCAGTAGATAATACCAGGCCTAATTGTCTACCCATGTCATTCTTAGAATTACTGATTTGGATGAGATCAAGAGCTGAACTGTTGTCAAGATAAAGTGCTTCCCTTGCTATGAACTTATTAAGATGACTATCACCAATGAGTAGTAATTCGTCAAGAGGATCCATCTTACCATGGATAAAATTAGATGTTGAAATGAGTAGGTCGTAAATATTCTGATCTCTGTCTTCAACAATATTTCTGGAGTCTGGAGGAATATAGAAAAAAATAATGTATATAAGTCAGATTTTGAAAGAGATAATTTAAGAGCAATAAGTTCGATGTCAAGAGTGTTGGAGAAACTGGGAAGCTCAACCTGGCTGCAATTAAACTGGTTTTTACAAGCGAGGAGTACGCCGCCACCACGAGCTATAGACTCAGTATGTCTATCTCTTCTAAAAATTTGATCGAATTGTCAAAAATTTCAGCATCGCGAAAACCGTGATACAGCCAAGTTTCAGTGAAAGCAACTATATCGAAACAAGTCACAGCAGAGGCTTTGAAGATTTGTATAGTTTTTGTACGAAACCCCCTTACGTTTTGATAGTGATAGCGATTTCAGTTTTTTGGAATATCACTACTTATTTTGGATGAATTTCTATGTTGGCGCCCGGAATGAACAAACAATTAATTTAATGGGGCTATTATATATTTGTTTCGAATATAAAGTGAATGAGTCCATTACTTTATAATTGCATACGATTTAACTATTTTTAATAGATATACTTTATTTTCCACCCCCAATATATGAAATCATAAGATATAACGATGCTTGAATCTGCCCGTCTGTTTATCGTTCTGTATGATAACTCGAGAGAACATGGAGTTAGCATATATGTATGTATAAACTTTAATTTCTGTAATTTTCTAACAATCTTTAGTACAGATGTGGCCAAAAATTGACGAAATTTGCAACAATGTGCAAAAAAGTCATATATCAATTCACTATATCCGTCATATATAATTTCTACAAAACAAATTGTCTAAAACATATACAAACACTGATAACAGCCTCTCCACGTACAAACACGAAAATATACTTTACTGAAAACATTAAACGTAAGTTCTGCTACAAAATGTTGAGCAGGATATTGTAAAACTGGATTCCTATTACAAAAAACATTGCATCATAAATGATTTACATTCGCAGGAAGACTATAGCATGTCGGTCAAATCTGACCTCCTTGGCTGACAATATTGACATAAAAGTCAACAATAAAAAAAATAAAACCCTCAAGTAAGGCCAAATACTTCGGGATATCCTACACCAACTTACTCAAATTCAGTCCTAATGTCCAACTCACCTTCAAAACAGCTAACGCTGCCTACAGTCCTTGAGTCCACTATTCAACATCCAAAACGAGCTTCAAGTTTCGACCAAATTAATGTTGTACAAACAATCGATTCGAACAACCATTACTTACTGCTACTCAATCAGGAGCTCAATTTCGCAAGCCTACATGAAAAGCTTTGGAAATTTTGAAAGGAAAATTCTTTTTACTTGTGCTGGTTTTCGTAAAAGAACAAACTGCAGGTACCACCCCAATGAAATGATTAACAAGACTATCGAAATTCTTCGTATTGATGAGTAACTTGTGGCACAAGCCCAACTTTAGGTGGAAAAACATCGCCATCTTCCAAACCTTTTCATATTCAACCTGCCTGAAAACACTCTTCCTGCAGAACATACCTAAATTCTGCACCACTTTAACTTGTTGATCCCGAAGGTAGGAGTATTTACTTACTTTACTTCCTAACGGTTTACTTTTTTTTGCTTCTTTTGCATCATCCAGAATGGATCTTCGAAACTGTAGCCACCAACAACAAAGCAGGACACGTCATGAAGAAAAAGACCCAAGAATATTTAGATTCAGCCCCAAAATACAACTAGCGTTGTCAAATTGAAGCTGGTGACACGTGACAATTAATTTTGCATTTTTATAGAAAAAAAATTGCTTGAAAAAATCTCTTCATATTTTCAGCCAGTCTGAAATATTCGAACAAATCAAATGAATCACTCCACACAGCACAAAATTCCTCACGGACATCCTATTTTTATACCCTAGATGAAATCTAAAGGGGAATACTAAGTTTGTCATTCCGTTTGTAACACCTCGAAATAATGATGGCAGAGTAAAATGGATTGGACACCCACGAATAATATTAAAAGTTATTTTGATTTTTGAATGTCCGTCCGTCCGTCTGTCCGTCCGTGCGCACGATAACTCGAGAACGCGTACACTTAGAGAGCTGAAATTTTGTACACAGACTTAAAAAAGGTAAAATTAAGTTCGAAAATGAGACAAATCGGGCAACTCCTTCATGGGGTTGCCATACAAAAATTTCGTTTTCCGTTATATATTTGAACACTGCCTGAGAACAAGTCGCCCTAGAGAGCTGAAATTTGGTACGTGGTGTTTTCATTGTACTAGCAAACAAAATTTCAAAAATGGACTAAATCGGGCAACCCATTCTTGGTGTTGCCATATAAAAAATTAGGTTTTTTATGTATACTGTGAAAACGATCAGTCCAAGACATTTTTATTGTACTAAAAACTTCTTCAGAATATGAAATCCTATAAAATTGGTCATAATTATTTTTTCTGTCCGACGAACCGTTCTAGAAATATATGCGAAAAACCACTGCAAAAATCAAAATTTCTAAATGGGTACCCATACGAAATTTCATACGGACATTCATCTAGGGTATCATAAGAATTGGTCTTAGACCAATTCTAGCTTTTTCACTTGTTTTCCTATAAATTCCATAGCTTTCCCGGGATAAACAGGAAGTTTTCAGTATGTACTTAGGGCTTTATTTGAAGGAATTATTAGAAATTTCGCATAATTTGTTCCCTGGGATATCCCTCATTCTCAGCAGGATAATTTTGGTATGGTATGTCAGAAATAAAAATTATTTAGACAAATTATTGAGAAAGCCGGGTAAGTTTACAATGGTGACGAAATCAAAAATGATATGTAGAAGATTATATATCACTCCCCCTTAATGGACCCATTCAAAAGTTTGCCGAATGATATTTTAGCATGTCACCTAAATAAATTGTGTGAGTACCTTAAAATTATACCTATTAATTTTGATCTATCCAAATTTCACAAGTAAATATTTTGCAACTCGCTGATTTTGCGACCTTCAAACCTTTCAAAGCGGGTTCACAGAGAGTATTTTAAAAATTGTAGGTGTCCTACAAAAATTTTAGGAAGTATTGATAAAGTGAAATATACAAAATTGTTGTAGACAATTATATAAACAAAGACAAGATAATAAATGAACTTCGTGATTATTGTCTCTATCCGTTTAATACCGACATAGAGAGAAGTATTGAGAAGTCGATAAAGTTTTAAAAAAATAGTTACCAATTAATGGTAAAAACAAATGCTTTCATTCTCTAGAGATATAAAGGTATGTATACATAACGACATGAAGCTCCGTCAAAAGTTAAGTCCATTTCTGTGCAATTTTCTTTAATCTTTCGATAAAGATGATTCCAGGCGAAACTTCGTCTTGTTGTACACATGATATTACTTTGTTAATTTTTGCCTTAAAAAAGAATATTTGTATTGTACTAAATGATTTGACTTGATACAATTTACCAGGAATTCGGTAATGAAGGCCCTTTGATCATTATCCCTGTGTTAATAAACAACGTTACCTATACATCCAAGGTATTTTACAAACCAGTCTTACTTTCTCGTGTCAAATGTCTTGTCATAAATTTTAAAATTTTGGTTGTGAAGTCATAAAAAAATATAATATCCTTATCAAAAATTTAAAATCAATTCGGAATAAGCTACTAAAATTCATTGTCCATTTAAAGTAAGTAAATCACTCTAATAAAAGTAATCCCAATGAGCAAAAGCTTAATAAACTTTACTGGTTACAGTTGTTTTTTACAGGAATATATAGGTACTCTTTATGCAAGTATACCACATCTCGTTAAAGAATAATCCCACTTTATTGTAGTGGCATTGTCATCATTTTCACTGAATCCTGAAAAGTTTATATCAAGCTATACATAATACATACTTATATAAGAATATCCACGCTATTTACTTTTATTGATCTTAAAATATCATCGATTCCTTGTAAGATGTCAATCTTAACATTACTGAAATGAATACATATATTGAATTTTGCTCAGATATTGTGTAAAGAAGTAAGAGATATCCAGACTTTCAAGATATGATGGCAAATTTACAAAAAAAAATAAATTGATTCCCGCCTCTACTTCATTTTAGATCCTGAGTAGTGTCACAGACAACTGGATGAAAGGTCAATTTTGTTTAGTTTTCATTTTCTTTCCTAGGATTTACGGAAGAAACTTTTACATCAAGGCTCTCAAGAGATACACGTATAGTTGGAGCGTATCTACTTTTTATGAATTTATTTTGAGAAATATTATCTGTATATACAGTACATACTTACTAAGAAAATTTCTATAACTATACACCAACCTACTCACGTTCATTATAGCTACTGAGAAATATATGTATTTTATGAATTACGGTTTAAAACAGACTTGCTATTATATTTTTTACTATATTTTTATGGAGTGCTTCAGACAAATAGCCGTAGAGTCATCTTATTACGGCTGTTTTTTTTAATGTATTTAATAAAGTTAATAATTTAAAGAACAGAATTATAGAATTAATTGCATATGACTTAATGAATTTTTCAATAGTAAGGGGGAAGAGGAATTTAAAGAATTTTTGTTTTTTAAAAGAAGATAAGAATCGCTCAAAGAATATATACTCCAAAAATTACATAATTAGTTTTTATTATTTAAAGTAATTAAAAGTAAACCTTAATTACATTAGACATTACTCACAAAATTACGTCAAATAATTCAAAATGATCTGACGATTACTTATATCTTATTTCAATTCCTTTGAATCACTTACAATATTTTCCATGCGCAGAAGTTCAAGTTATCAAAAGTTCTTATATTCTTCTCATATTTTTACACTATTGGGTCTCATGAAATCAAGAAAGTTGTAGCATGATTGGTATAGTTATATTACGTTGATTTTTGAAGCAGGTCATGACTAGTTCCGTTAGAAATTATTATCGCATATATTTTTAATTGATTTGGCAGAGAGCTGCTGAACTTACCTACTATAAGTATGGCTAAAGAGCCGCTGTGTATTAATTTATCCTCCACTTCTTTGTTGGTGGAATGCCCTGAAAGCTTTTACATGACAGGGTATGCCTTGGAAGAGTGTGACAATTTTATATACTTGTGACAGAGTATGCCGCTGTCTTTATCTAAGGCAGAGCATGTCATGTCATATGGCAAAGTATGCCGATGTTTAGAGAGAAATTAAAGGGTACTGTTGATGATCAAATTAATTCTGATTTTTATTAATCGATCTCTGAAAATTATTGCATTTCTGATCACATAAATTCTTAATGACTCATATTGTATTTGTTTGGTAAATCGATGACCTCAGGCATGAATAGTTTCACAATTGATAATTTTGCTTGCATAGCAGAATTTGCGGGTTTTGCAAATTCTTGCTAAGCATTTTTGTTTTATTTCTTTATCGTTTCTATTTCTCTTTATTTTCATTGTCTGTGGTCATGGATTTACAAAGTATTAAATTACATTGCTAGATTCTTTTATTTATTTGACATAATTCTGAAAGTAATTATAAAAGTATAAACAAGCTCTCGAAGTAGTTATGGATTTATTGTAATTACTGTGTTTAAAAGTATTTATCTTTTCGGGTGACCACAATTAATTAATTTTGATAATTGTCAAAATAACTATACAGGTTTTTCAAATTAAGTTCGCCCTTTTGCAAATTAAATTCACTTTATTGCAAGTGAAATTCACCATTTTGCAAATGAAGTTCACCCTTTTGGAAATCAAGTATTGATGAGTCGGGGTTCAAATGTCATCATCGGCGGTCAAAAGCACGATCGAGAGTTTACACACCGGCTCGCGTGACCATGCCAACGATTAGACGACGAAATGTTTCTTTAATTGCGGCAAATAATGTACACGGAATAGTATGCCATGAAGTAATTCAGCAGTCTGCAGTCAACTCAAATATTTTCTGCAACTTTCTTAAGGAGTTATTTCAGAAATTTGAAGACGATAATCTGAGCTAAGTTTGGCTGATTTTGGACAACGCAAGTATCCACAAGACGCAGGAAGTGCGTGATCTTGTTGGTCAGACAAGGCATACTCTACTTTTTCTCCCACCATATTCTCCAATGCTTAACCCCATTGAAGAAGTATTACATCAGCAAATTCTTATAATTATTACATGAATATGAATGTTAAGTTACCAGCTGCTGCTGCAGGAGAACCTTTATAGACCATGTTATACTACATTTTTGAATTTTTTTGTTTTCATACATATGTTCATCTCCATATGTAATTATGAATTATAATAAAAATATAAAAAATTTTGATATCTTAATATGTAATTAATATTAGTGTTTTTGTAAATGTAATATATATGTAAAAGTATGTACTTGATTTCCAAAAGGGTGAAATTCATTTGCAAAATGGTGAATTTCACTTGTAATAAAGTGAATTTAATTTGCAAAGGGAAGAATTCCAATTGCAAAAGGGCGAACTTAATGTGAAAAACCTGTACTTTCCAAAAAATAGTACCTAACCATAATTATGACTTTAATTTACTACTATCAAATTACCGTAATTGTTATTAAAAACTTTTAATTCCTATGAAATCATCATCAAAATGTAATTGTAATTGAATATTTACAACTCGGATTAAATTCTGCACCAGGTGTTTTACTGTTTTGTTTAATAGGAAAGTTTTTAATCGCTTGGAAATTAAATCCTTGTTTTTTTTATTTATGTACAGAAAAAAAAGCAAATATTAGCAATCCTTCCAACTAACTAATTGCAATTAAATTAATTCTTTGAATTGATTTATTTAGCAACAAATCACTTTAGCGACGTTCATCTAGAGAGTTGCGCACTTTTCTTATGAAATGGGTGATTCGAAAAGCTTTGTAGTTTACCATTCATGTCCTATGCACCTAACCGATAGTGATAATTTTCAATCTTCGTTGCCTCGTCATTTCATGTATTCTAAGAACTCTGAATGTTTCATTTTTCGATGTGTGAATGGTGAAGTAGACGATAAATATGGTATTTTTAATCAAATCAAATGCATCTGGCTATGATTAATTATCGCGGAAATTTCTCAAATTAGTCCTGCCTTAAAGTCCTTTTAGAATGTTTTTAATATGTATCTAACATTTCTTCCTTTCCTACATCTTGTGAAATTACAAACGTCTTATACATCCTCACTGTACATAATACCAGGAATGATTTTACTTAGCTTTGTAAATCAAATGAAAGAAATAATTATAAACTTTAACTGAAACCAGCATATCCTCCCCTGAAGTAGCATTTTTTTAGACTGACTTCCTATCTTATCTTAAGAATCTGTAGAAATTAATGTACCTACTGGAAAATTCTAGAATACCTGTCTGAAAATTATGTCAATCTGGCTTTTGCTGGTATCATTGCTACGAAAAGGATCTACCCAAAGTAACAACTGGAATTGATAAATATTTATAATTTCCATTTTCCTTCTGTTAAAAATTGTTCAAAAGAATTTGTTACGCTTGTCACGAGAGGTTCTTGTTGAAGCTTGCATCGCCTTTGGTTTTTCTGTAGATCTTAATATGTCACATTGAATAATGGGGATTCCGCAAAACTTTTGTCTTTTTCCTGTGGTATACCTTTGGGCTCTATTCTTCGCACTTTATTATTCAGTTTATACAAAAATAACCTTCTTGAAGTGAATTCATCTATGTATACCTTATGATGCCTAGGTTTATTTGAGTTGACCTATAGATCTCATCGAAGATTGTGTAAACCCTTTTAACGCTGACCTTCAAAGAAATTACTGCTGGTCGATTGACAATGCTCTTATAGTCGTAATCCTAATAAATATCAATGCACTACATTCTATTCATGACTAATTGATTCATCTTCACTGCCAGAAATGTTAATTAATGACACCTCTGTGTCACTTCTTAATTGTTATCTGCTTTTTGTTATTTTCAAAGTCATCCATTTTTGATTTCGCTTAGGTACAACTCCAACACGTTGGGTACGCTTATACCTATTAAAAGATTATCTTATATCCCCTTTCATTAACTTAAAGAATAGAGTCAAATTGTTATAGTTACCTTACCACCTTACGCTATATGACACTTAATTGTAAAAAATTCGTTACATAATGAGGACACTTTATAATCCTAGGAAAAGTAGATATCTTAGCTAAAGACAATATCGCCTAAATTAGTGTTCATAAAACATAAATATATTTTCCTCACATGGGAAACAAAATAAATTTTCTAAACGTTGATGGTTTCGTAATTATAAATATTTAGTTACACGTTCAGCATAAAAGCTCTGAATGTGATATTATTTAATATCCCCTCCACCCCAGCGCCTTCCTTTTCGACGATAAGGCGTTACGGATACGGCGTTACAGGCTATGTTTGTATAATTTTCGCAAATTTATGTCTAAACAACACAAAATGAAGGACATTAATTAATATTATTGCCAAAGCCGATGTATCTGAGGCTTATGTTCTGATAATTAAAGTCACTTAATTTGAATGTTTATACATATGTTAATTAATTTCGTACTTCGCCATTGATATTGGATTCGATTAATGTAAAGGATTTAGTGAAAGTTTTGCTCTTCCTAGTTATCCTCTTCCTGGTTGTTACCACTTAAATACAAAAGTATTTACCATAAAACTAAGTCTTTGTAGCATACTCTAAGTGGTCAGAACTCCAATTTAACAAAGTCAAGAAGAAGAAGAACAGCAATGGTAATAGAGATTGATTAATTATTTCTTCAATTTGGATTATCCTTATAATATTTAATTAATAAACCGACGACTGACATCAGAATCTTAAATCTTGTTAGAAAATCTTACAGTAGAATATAACTACTTAGTTCACCTAAGGTAATCGAAACCAAAAGAAATGCGGATGAACTGATCCTCGACTACCTTCATTATACGTAAGTAATCAAAAATTGGAGGAAGTGAAAAATTTCTGATACCTCCGTAACATGATTACAAAATCTGGTGATGGCTCGATTGGAGAGAGGTTGAGACCCCGGGCGGAAACTCTGGAACGTAGGTCACAACACGGCCCATTGTTCCCGGATTCTGGCGATATTGAATCCATACCTGTATTAAAAATTCAAGGAGTACCTTTTCTTACCTTGAAGGTTTTCAGAGATAATCAGGCAATACTGGATCAAAAGGAGAAAATAGAATTAGTTTAACCATATCCGTCGTAACGTGATTTCTTCAATATCGCAAGGAAAGGAGACCCAAAAGACTTTTAAAAGGTAAGCATTTAAAGATCCCCATCATCCAGCCGATTTGGATAGGTTGACGTCTATATGGATGTGGTGACAATTATCATTAAAAGGTGAACGGCTATAAATATGGTTAAAGCTCTCCGTGGGTTTATTCCTTCTTTCTTACATCAGAAGTCCAGTAGTCTATCTATAGGAAAGAAAAAACATCAGAAGTTGTGAAATGCCCACTCGGCATTGGTAAGCCTAGAAAGAACAGGCTTAGTAGTGAGATGTGAAGAGTGAAGATAGGCATGCGAGGCTTTATACTCCTTGGATGATTTTATAATTCGTCGACTAGTGTAAGTTAAATCTAAAGCAATTAGGATATTCGGTTTGACAATTATGGCAGGCATACGCCAGAGAAAACTGTCCAGTAGCTCTCTTTGGAAGGAGTTGCCGATATGTTGAAAAATATTCCTAAGATAGAAATGAGTAACCAAAGGTATGTTCAGAATTGGCACGAAAGTATCTAAATGAGCACTTTGTGTGGTTAAATAGGTAGGTTGGTTGTGGTAGGGTAAAATAAGGTCCTAATTATATCCAAACCGCCAGTTTACATGGAGGGATTTTAGAGTAGGTCAACTAAAAATCAGCTCTAGCATCCATATTACCATACCGCCACATGTGGATCAGTTACGAAAATTAAAACTACTTGGAGTGGCTAGTGGGAACAGGAGTTGGCTTAAGAAGCTCCACCGACCTTAGTTGATCCTAAGTGAAATTAACGAAATGAGCACACATATACGCATTCCTGAATAAAAAAACTTAAAATGATATACTGAAAATATTCTCAAATGGTCCGAATAACAAACAACAGGAATCACCACAAAGACCTGGAAGGCCAAGATATAGTACTACAATGGCCCCCGAAAGGGAAAGAATATATACTATTTATTTGAATGCAGGTTTTTTTTTAATTAATGTATCCTCGGACATAAAGAAGATGAGCTTACAGAGGTGTGAGCTAGTGGCTATATGACACCAGAGTTTACTCTATACTAGCTCCACCGCCGCCCTGTAAATCTGCGTACAAATCCCCATCCTCAACTAAACTTGTCGGTCAAACAAGAGGCCTGAAGCTGAAAAGACTATAACTATACATTTTTCAGAGATTCATTGAATCTAAATGGTTCATGACACCACAAAATGTACTCCAAAGACAGAAGGACACAGCTTGATAAAATAATTAAATGGACAATTCGTCTGCAACTCCTCGTAGGATTACCGCGGCATATTGTATTTGTCAGATAAAGACTAAATCAATTTCAAACAGCGCGCAACTAAAACATTTTTCTTTTGTACTTTTTATATCTACTCAATGCCACAATTTCCATATCTCTCATTTCCACTAATTCACAAAAATACATTCAAGCAACTAACGACTCCAGGTGGAAAATTAAACGCCGAAAGTAATTTCACGGAAATCATTTTATTATAAACGGCACATTTTCATATTTCATGGGGAGGTGGGGTTGGTTAAGTAGATAGGTCAAGATGAAATATTTCAATAATTTCTTCGAGTTATCAAAGCATTTATCATTCAAATGTATTTCCGAATTCTTTCATTTTGTAAAAGAAGGCAAAAAAAGAAAACCTGAAAGTGATCCCTGCTAGACCAAGAGAAAGTAAATCGCCAGAATAAGAATCTCGGTCATGGTTTATGAATCGAATTTTTCCAATAGGAAATATTTCTCTCCATGATTTACGAGAAGAGTTTTTCGAAGGAACAATTAGTTGGAAATAGTTTAAAAGTATTTTAGTAACAGAATTTTCAATAATGATAGATATTCTATAAAATTCCCACATTTACACATCATAATTTGGATGGAAAAACAATTGATGATTTGGTTGAAAATTCCTTTGCGTCATGTATGAGATATGAATGCATAAAGAACTTTATAACTATCCCATATCCAAGGAAAAATATCGAGAGTTCGGTATGCGCGAGGAAAAGATTTGACTCTATTTAGATTTTCATCAAAAATCCTTTCCATACTTTCCACAGTTTCTACGAAGAATCCGCATGTTCAATGTATTATCCTTAGCAATATTGCAGCATAGTCACCACCATTGCAGAGTTGTAATATAAGTTCACCATTTAACTTCAGACCTCCTTTTTCAGCCTGCAGCCTAGGAAGTGACTCTACATCACAAGCCTGCATGACTCATCTCTTGACTCACTTTACTCTAGCATAGCTGTTTAGGCCTATACAGGTCTAAGCGAAATCAGGGAGAGGTGTCGGGTTGATAACTGAGAAGACTGATGTTTTGATTTAGTCAAACCTTTATTTATCATAAAAAATTTTTTGTAAACAAAAATGATAATTCAACTCAAATAAAATTCAATTAAAATAATAATATTGAAATTATAAACTAATAATTCAACCAAAAAAAATCCTACTCAAACAAAACAAATGATAATTCAAAACAAAATAATAAATGATAATTCAAACGAAATAATAAATGATAATTCAAACGAAATAATTCCAACAAAATATCCAAAAAAAATGTCGCAGCAGATGATGTTTTTAATCTGTAAAAATAAAATACTATTAGCTTTCTGCCAATTAAAATATATAAATAATTTAATAGGCTTCACTGCTACCTTAACCTTCGGCGGAAAATTAGCTGAAAAAATAAAAGAAGTTTAATTAATAATGACTTTTTCAGCGTCAATGCTGCTGATCCGTCTTTCGTGGTGATAAATTATTGAATTTGCAATAATTTATATAGTGGGTTCGAAACGCCCAAAGATTTCCTCAACTTAGTCAGATTCAAATCTTCTGATCCGTCTCCTAAGTCTGCCAAAAACGCAATGATTTCTGGCTCGAGCCCCCGCTTTATTTATACTATGGAAATGTACAGAGTAAATGGGGGCTCAGAAAAAAAATGCATGGCGTTGCATGTATTATGCTTCAGCTATGCGTATTACAGCTGAGAACGAATGAGAACTCTATACATCTGACTATACTGACGTACGTCAGATGTTAGTGGTCGAGATGTAGATGCTGTGCTGTCATCGTGGATATTTGGGTGAGTTCTTCTATTTGCCTTTTTTGTATTAGTATTTGAATACTAATTTGTTTATTTATTTCCCTTTTTTAGAATATAAATAATTTGGAGGAGTGCTGTGGCGATCTGGAGTTGGATTCCAGTAGTTTCAGGTAAGATTTCTTTTTATGGTAAAATTCTTGTAATTTGTTTGTTTACCCTTTTAGTGATTGAATCTTTTGTTTATTTGTAGGTTCTTGTTGTAGTTTGGAACTACATCAAGGGAGCCCTGAACGGCCAAGAATTTTATTCGTCGCGGGAATTTGTAAACTTCAACTTGGGATACTTCCAGTGGTATGTTTTTAGATGTAAGTTTACTTTTTTATATTCCTTGTTCTGCGTCGGAACATCTTCCCGCCCAAAAAGCGTGGGTTATATTAAAAATTTAGAATAAATGATTAAAAAGAAAAACTCACACTTTTTAATTTGCAGTTTAACCTTGATTTTTCCATTCGCCTGCTTAGTAAACCTTAAGGTGTCTCCTTCGTCTGTTGGAAGACGGAGCCCCTTTTTGGCTGCCATAACTCTAATCCAAGGAATAGGTTGACCTTTGATTTGATCCCATAACCGGGGATCAATCAACATATTCGATGGTGGTTTGTTTAGTATATATCCAGTAGCTTGCCGCGCTTGAGGCTGACATGCTGACGTAGGTATTGTCTCCTTTGGTAGTGCTGGAGTACTGGAAACTTCTATTGTTGCTTTTTTCGGTGGAGCTGGAGTACTACGACTTTCCATTATTGCTTCCTTTGGCGGAGCTGAAGTACTGCAACTTTCTATTAGTTCCATGGCCTTTACCCGTTTATTTATAGGGCCTTCGATTAAATTTTTTCGTTTTGAACCAGTCGGAGGTCTTTGTGGCTTGGTCGGAATTCTAATTCCTGAACCTTTGATAAATTGTTTTATCCTTTCTACCACTGGTACGGCTTCAAAGGGAGGCTGAAAAGCCTTTAACCTTTGCGGTGATTGAGGCTGCCTAAGTTTTTCCTTTATTGGTGTAGGTTCTAAATCTGGGATATCATCAATCCACAGACAATCTTCAAGGCTTGGTAGTGAATCCATCGAAAGAAAGTGCTTCTTTTTTTTAAAAAAATATCTACAAGGCACTGGCGGTACTTTTCGGGTGATTAAGCGCGTAACTTTATGTCAAATGCCTTCGATATGAAGTTGCGTTTCATTTAGTGTCGGTATGGCAGTGTTTTTAATGTATGGTTGTGGTTTTTAATTAACTGCAGAATTATGCATTGTCTTTTAATTTATTTTCATTTGGAATTTTTTTTTTATTTTTTGTGCTCGAAGAATTAAATACATGTGAAGCAACAAAATTATTTTAATGCAATAGCTTGAAGAAATCTATTTACTGTAGCAAATTGCTGCTATGTTATATGGTGCAGCACACGGATGATGTCAATTTGCTGCAGTAGCAAATTGCTATGAATTTATATGGTTAGTATTCTGATGATGTTAAGTTCTTATAACTGCTTGTATGGATAGTTTTTTCTAGTACTGATAGTCACTTTAATTGTAGTTTTTACTGACGGTTAGTTTGCTGACTGTCAGTTTTTACTGACTGACATTTTTTATTGACTGACAGTTTTACTGACTGTTAGTTTCACTGACTGGTATAATCATGGGAAGTTTGTATAATTTAGTGATGGGACGAGTTATCTGATTGGTGGGAGTTTTTACAGTGGCCACTCTGACTTTGTTGTCAGTGCCGGGGTTAATTTCTATTATACGACCCGTCGGCCATTTTGTTGATGGATATCGAAGGTCTTGAATGAGAACCAAATCATTGAGGTTGAGATTATTTTCTGGAGTCTGCCATTTTGTTCGAGTTTGTAAATTATGGAGATATTCTTTGGACCACTGTTTCCAAAATTGTTCAGACAAACATTGTACGTATTGCCAACGTTTTCTCCTAAAGATGGCTCTGGGAGTGCTTTTATATTTCTGCCTGTTAAGAAATGACCTGGAGTTAATATATTATAATCGTTTGGGTCATTGGATAAGGGGGCTAGTGGTCTAGAATTGACGCAAGCTTCGATCTGACAAATGACAATTGATAATTCTTCGAACGTTAACATGGCATTTTGAAGAGTTTTCTTCATATGGGATTTAATAGACTTGATGCCGGCTTCCCATAATCCTCCGAAGTGTGGTGTTGCTGGTGGATTAAAATGCCAAGTGACACCTGTCAAATCTATGTCTTTTGAAATATCTTCTGGCAGGGTCTTAATAATTTTAGTAATGTTATTAGATATTTCCTTGTTTGCGCCTACAAAATTAGTTCCGCAATCGAAATATAGATGTGAACACATTCCTCGTCTGCTTATGAAGCGCTTCAACGCGTCGATAAAAGCTGCTGTTATCAATTCTGATACTACTTCGATATGTATGGCTTTAGTGGCCATGCATATGAATATACTTAAATACCCTTTAGTGATTTTGGCAGATCGAAGTTTTGACGTTTTAATGTCTAAAGGACCAGCATAGTCAACTCCGGTGTGCTCAAATGTTAATGATGGGTCACTCGTTGTGGTGGGAGGTTTCCCATGATCTGTTTAGATGCCTTTGGGTTAACTTTAAAGCATGGAATACAAGTGCGAATCTGATGACGGATCGTATTTCGAGCATTTAGTAGCCAATATTTGTTCCGAAGTAGATTGAGAATTATCTGGGTTCCTCCGTGTAAAGTATAACGATGAATGTGATGTATTAGGATGTGGCAAACGTGATGATTATTTGGCAGAATTATAGGATGTTTCTGGTCGTATGTTAAGATGGATTTTTCAAGTCTGCCACCAACTCTGATTAACTGACTTTCATCCATGAACGGGTTGAAGGCAAGGATGCGGCTGGTTTTGGGAATAGGTTTCTTGTTTTTTAGACACTGGAATTCTGTGGGAAAGGACAATTTCTGAACGATTGATATAATCGTATTTTCGGCTGCCTGAAGCTCTGGGTATGTTAGGTACTTGGTACCTAGGGGGGACGGAATTTTAGGATTACAGTTTATGTAGAATCGTTTAGAATATGCAATGATTCTTATTAGTTTAGAAAAGGAAGAGACTTTTGTGAGTCATCCAACCTGACCATTGGTGCAAGTCATTACTTTGACCATTCGATTTTCAAGCTCAGGGTGCTTGTCGATGGTAGGTTGTTTTGGCCAAAATTCTTCTGGTTGTTGTAACCATTTTGGTCCGTTCCACCACAGATTAAAATTAATGATTTCCTTAGGATAGAGTCCTCTTGAGGCGCAGTCTGCTGGATTAAATTTAGATGGGACAAATCGCCATTGCCTTGGATGTATCGTTTCTTGTATTTCGGCCACTCTGTTGGCCACAAATGTTTTCCAACAATTTGGCTGCTTTTAAATCCAGGAGAGATTTATTTCTGGGTCTGACCATGCAAATGTAGAGCTGTCTTTGAAGTTTATATCTGTTTGCATTTTTGTTTTATTAATCGAGACAGGAGAACAGCTCCACATAGTTCAAGTCTTGGTAGAGTAATGGATTTTGTTGGGGCGACTCTAGTTTTGGAAGTAAATAAACGAGTTGTGATAGAATCATCTTTATTGATGACCCTTATATATACTACACCGGCATAGGCTTTCTCCGAAGAGTCGCAAAATCCGTGTATTTCGATGGCCTTTGGATTTGGTGAAAATTGTATCCATCGCGGTATACGAATTGAACTTATGTGGGTTAAGCTTTCCCTGAACTGATTCCATTTATTTGTAAATGATTCTGGCAACGCTTCGTCCCATGAATATTTAGTTAGCCAGAGGTTTTGAATGAAGATTTTGGCAATGATGACTATTGGTGCCAACTATCCAAGTGGGTCGAAAAGTGACGCGGTTTCTGATAAAATAATTCGCTTTGTGCAGTAAGTGTGTGGTGATGGGGCTGTCACTTTGAAGCTAAATTCATCTGTGTCTGGATGCCATTGGAGACCGAGAGTTTTTATTGTGTCGCTAATATGGAATTTACTTCTCTGAATTCTGATGGGACGCTTTCCAGCAATTATGGGTAGTTTGCTGTCCATTTCCTCAAGTTAAATCGGCCTTTGCTTAAAATGCCAATAAGCTCTCTTTGTAATCGTAGCCCTGTGGTGATGTCATGAGCTCCTGTCAAGAGATCGTCGACGTAAAAGTCAGTTTTCAAACCTTGGGCTGCGAGTGGGAACTCATCTTGTTCATCTCTTGACAGCTGAAACAACGTGCGAATGGCAAGGTACGGTGCTGAGGTAGTTCCAAATGTGACTGTCGTGAGTTTGTAGTCTTTTATGGGTTCCTTTGGTGTATCTCTCCACACGTTACGTTGGTATTTCGTGTGAATTGGGTGCATCTGAATCCTCCGATACATTTTCTCAATGTCAGGTGTAAAGGCAATTTTGTATAGCCGCCATTTTAGAATAATTGCCCCTAGTGTTGGTTGGATAGTTGGTCCCACTAACATTTGTTCGTGTAATGATTTTCCGTTGGTTGACCTGGCAGATGCATTGAAAACGACTCCTAATTTACTAGTGGAACTTTTCTTCATGACAGCGTCATGAGGGAGATAGTAGTAATCGATTTTGTTTAGATCTTTTTTCTCTCTTTCTAGTTGTGATGTTTGTATTTCTTTCATGATATTGGACTTGTAATTCGAGATTTTTGCTAAATCGTTTTTCTAGCTGGAGAAATTGTCTTATAGCAATATTCCTAGTTTGACCAAGCTCTGGCCCTTCAGGTGATTTGAATAGTAACTTTACTTCATATTGGCCATATCTTGAGCGTCTATGTGTTTCTATATATAATTTCTCGCACAACTCGTCTTCTGGATGAGATACGTTTCGGGGTATTTCTTCTATTTCCCAGAATTTCTTTAATTGTTGCTCTAATTTATTATCGGGTTCTATTTGAGCAGTAGGTGTTTTTATTGAAGCGTTTTGCGTATTGCCTTTTAACTCTCCCATTAAAATTCACCCCAATTGTATGTGTTGGGCTGTAGGTTCTCCAACTGCTCCTTTGATGACGCCGCTTTCGATGATTTGAGCGTATATGTCTGCTCCTAGCAAAACATCGATTGTTCCTGGGGTGTGGAACTTAGGGTCAGCTAATTGTAGCTTTTGTAGATAAAAAATGTTTTTGACATTTACTCTATTGGCTGGCACAAAATCGGTGAATTTTCTTAATATGAGTGCATTTATTTCGGTTTCGAAAGTTGTGTGCAATGATTTTAATTTAAATGATACTTGCGCATTTGAATATGCTGTATGTGTTTTGCCCAGCCCTGTAATTTCTACATTTGTAGATTTTTTAGGTAGTTTTAGACGTTTGCTTACTGCCTCGGTTATGAAGGAGACTTGAGAGCCTGAGTCGATCAGTGCTCTCAAGATTTGGGTTTGTCCTGTTAGACTTTCCACTTTGATGAGTGCGGTTGACAGCAATGCGCGTTTGACATTTGTTGAAAAGAATGTTTCTGGGGCTGGTTCAGTGCTGCCAGCAGATTTATCAGGCTTCGTTCCAGCCTTTTTATGAAATGTGTTGTTGCCTTTGTCGTTGCTTGCTTTAACTTGGGTTTCTATGTGAAGGAGCATGTTGTGTCTTTTTTGACACTGCGAGCATGTCTTTTGGCTTGGGCAATTGGCAGTATTGTGTCCATTAGCATGGCAATTTTTGCACAATTTGTGTTGCTGGACAAATTTTATTTTATCAGTTGGGGGCAATTTTCGGAATGATGTGCAATGGAATAGTGTGTGATGCTGTTTACACTTTATACATGTGCGTGGGTCATTCAGAAATGAAAATGCCCCCTTTTGAATATTTGGCATTGTCCGCCTGTGGTCTGGGCGTGAATCTATCGTACGGCGACGTGATTCTAAATATGGTAACTCTCTTGCTGTTTTGCATTCTTGCAAAGACTCTAGAGTTCGAAAACGAGATTCCAAAAATTTTAGGAGTTCCGAATATGTAGGAATCGTAGTTTTGCTGCCTTGTTTTTGCTCCCACTGATAGTGTGTCTCAGCGGGGAGTTTTTGCACAAGGAGGTAAACGAGAATTACGTCCCAATTCTCGGTGGATATATCGAGAGCTCGCAATTCGTGAAGACTCTCTTCGGTTGGATTGCATAAATCTTTGAGCGCTTGAGTAGTTTCGTTTTTTATTGGAGGCTGATTTAAAAGTGCTTTCAGCTGGGTATTTACTAATATGCGTTTGTTGTCATAACGCTTGACTAGGAAATCCCATACTTTTTGGTAATTCCCTTCAGTTATGTCAAATTGACGGAGCAATCTTTCTGCTTCACCTGCTAAGCAGGTTTTTAAATAGTGCAGTTTTTGGACTTTGGATAGTTGCAAGTCTCTATGTATTAAAGACCTGAAGAGATCATGAAAAGATCTCCATGATCGGTATGTACCATCGAATGTTGGAATTGAAATTGTTGGAAGTTTGAGATCTGACTTAGGGGGCTCTACTGCTACGGTTGGTAGATTTTGTGACGTACTTTGAGATTGAGTCTCTGTGGTAGAATTATCTCCGAAGAGTTCTTTCTGTTCTTCTTGGAGTTGTGAAAGCAGATCAATATAGATCAATATCGTAGAGAGTGCCGGCAGCGTAGGCAGCTGCTTCTGGGGTACTGGATTGGTTGATGAGATCATCAGTCTCAGAGAATCGTGCCCAGATAACTGTTATGGCCTTGATTCTATTTTGGTAATAGGTCTGAGTACGTCGGCTCTCACCAGCTTTGCCATGATTAATGGCGGCTTTTTCTAGCTTGTCGCTAAGAGCTGCTTGGAGTTGAATAAGTGGTTTGACGTTTGACATATTGCTATCTCAGTCTATCCGGCTCGAAGGACCAATGTTTAGGCCTATACAGGTCTAAGCGAAATCAGGAAGATGTGCCGGGTTGACAACTGAGAAGACTGATGTTTTGATTTAGTCAAACCTTTATTTATCATAAAAAAATTTTGTAAACAAAATTGATTATTAAACTCAAATAAAATTCAATTAAAATAATAATATTGAAATTATAAACTAATAATTCAACCAAAAAAAATCCTACTCAAACAAAACAAATGATAATTCAAAACAAAATAATAAATGATAATTCAAACGAAATAATAAATGATAATTCAAACGAAATAATTCCAACAAAATATCCAAAAAAAAATGTCGCAGCAGATGATGTTTTTAATCTGTAAAAATAAAATACTATTAGCTTTCTGCCAATTAAAATATATAAATAATTTAATAGGCTTCACTGCTACCTTAACCTTCGGCGGAAAATTAGCTGAAAAAATAAAAGAATTTTAATTAATAATGACTTTTTCAGCGTCAATGCTGCTGATCCGTCTTTCGTGGTGATAAATTATTGAATTTGCAATAATTTATATAGTGGGTTCGAAACGCCCAAAGATTTCCTCAACTTAGTCAGATTCAAATCTTCTGATCCGTCTCCTAAGTCTGCCAAAAACGCAATGATTTCTGGCTCGAGCCCCCGCTTTATTTATACTCTGGAAATGTACAGAGTAAATGGGGGCTCAGAAAAAAATGAATGGCGTTGCATGTATTATGCTTCAGCTGTGCGTATTACAGCTGAGAATGAATGAGAACTCTATACATCTGACTATACTGACGTACGTCAGATGTTAGTGGTAGAGATGTAGATGCTGTGCTGTCATCGTGGATATTTGGGTGTGTTCTTCTATTTGCCTTTTTTGTATTAGTATTTGAATACTAATTTGTTTATTTATTTCCCTTTTTTAGAATATATATAATTTGGAGGAGTGCTGTGGCGATCTGGAGTTGGATTCCAGTAGTTTCAGGTAAGATTTCTTTTTATAGTAAAATTCTTGTAATTTGTTTGTTTACCCTTTTAGTGATTGAATCTTTTGTTTATTTGTAGGTTCTTGTTGTAGTTTGGAACTACATCAAGGGAGCCCTGAAAGGCCAAGAATTTTATTCGTCGCGGAAATTTGTAAACTTCAACTTGGGATACTTCCAGTGGTATGTTTTTAGATGTAAGTTCACTTTTTTATATTTCTTGTTCTGCGTCGGAACAATAGCAGTCGGAAAAATCTTTAACGCTGATATCCATAAGTGCTTCGTAAAGGCACACAAAAGCCTGTTCGTATAGTATATTTTGGCACTAGCAATCCAAAACAATCTGCATTTCCTCATTGAAAAACGTACTACGTTCCACAAAGAAGTCGACTACTTTCTAATTTCCATGAGAGGGGAACAATAAGTCTTACACGAATTCATAATTTCCAGAATTTCTGCTGTCTTCTCAATAGCAACGTTACACTCAACACATTCGTAAGGTATCGGAAATCTCTCCCAATTCGTTTGGATTCTTAATAAGGCCAGTCCAATGCATCAGCACCGAAATAGAACACAATAGGCGAGTGAGTAAAAATAGATTCATTGCCCTGATTCAAGAACATTATCTAAATTAAAGTCATAAACGAGAAAATTGTTCACTTTACTGGCTAACGTCTGAATTTCCCCAAATCGTATGGTAAGACTTGGCCTAACATTAAATGCAGTAGTAATACCTACAAAGTCTACAGCCTGCTACGGATCGTTATAGAGAAGGCGCTAACAGAGTGCGAAAGGTCAAGGCAATACGGGGTTCCTTAGTTGATACAGCAGCCTGTAGTTGTGGTATCAGTACCGCATCAATTTTTTTCATCACAACTAGACCAGACATGTTTTTTGAATAGAACGAGTATTCCAATGTGTGATTTGGAGTACATAAGCCTTAGTAGGATTACGGATGCGGGTTTTGCAAACGCAGGTTTGCTGTACGAACACCAAGCTTGGTGAAAATCGTAAGTGGTATCAGGTTTTTCAGCCACGATGTTTTGAAAATATTCAAGATGGAATGGATCTAGCTTCTTTACGCCTTTCTTTCCAACCATTCTTTTTCTTCGGAAATTCAGGAACTTAATCTTGCTGAAATGAGGATGACACCATATCGAGAGTATCTTCATAAGCCATATCTGTGTTATGGGAAGATATACCCGTTTCTGTACAGAATACCGGAATTCGGCACTTAAATCGCTTGCGGACTTGGTTGATGTCCCCAACTTACAAACCCAATATGTCATAATAGTTTCAAGCCGAAAGATATATTAACGCTAACCACGCATCAAATACTGATTCAGATGGATGTGTTAGAAACAAAATTCAGCAATTTAAATGCACGGACCATCCCTATAAATCGCCAACAACTAAAAGTGCCCCAATAGCGGCTTACCATATGCTTGTCGCTTTTCAAGAATGGTCACAAATTATAGCTGCTTAATCGTCTTCGTTTCCGAAAGATTCAGGAATGGCTTCTCAGAGATTGCGCTCTTGCTCTGTAGCTCTGAGATCCTGATTGAAGGGAGAATGAATAAGCCTGGGAAGGAGAGCTTTGACTAAGGTCTTATTTTTCGTTTTTTCCGTTCCAAGGATTGCCTTTCTTTTACAACCTCACTCCCACAGCAGAGCATCGCAGTGGTTTAATTCCTCGACGATGGATGGGGGGGGGTGAGAATCGAGTTAAATTTGACATTGACCTTCCTATAACAGTTCAATACACGAACCCAACCGTAGATTTTGGAAAGCAACGTATTGAACTAAAATTCTATTGATAGTATGGTGCGATCTAGGTTTGCGTCCAAATAATACACGGTTATTCATGTTCTGGTACTAGTACCAAGAATATTGTGGCAGAATCTAAGAAAAGCAGGAGTTTGCGGAAACATAAAAACTAACTGTGAGCAGCATCCCAATAATCTAAATAGATTTTTTACTACTCAATTGAACGATGAGCATGCTAGGACTTCTAACTCGAGTTATATTGATTCTACTGTAAGTGACGCCAGTTGCATACCCCATCTTTTTCTTTTCGCGGTGTAGATCGAAGTGAATTGATTACTTCCATTTATGCTATTAAAACTTATGCTGTTGGACCTGATTGTCTGCCTCGCCGTTTTATTAAGATTCTGCTTCCAATGATCGACACATACATTCTTCCATATCCTGAACTCTTGTTTAATATCCTCTTGTTTTCCTAAGTCTTGAAAGCGGCTTTGATATTGCCAATTTGCCAAAAAACCTTCTCTGGAATCTCCTGGTGATTTAGGCCAATCAGTATATTAAGTTTCATGTCTAAAGTTTAGCTTCCAGATTATTGGTCACTTGGAAAGTAACAAGCTCTTGTCATGTTGGCAGTCCGGTTTCCGGCGTTCTCACAGCTGCGAGACTGCTATACTTAAAGCCACTAGTGATATAAGAGGCAGCGTTAGACCAGGATAACGCTACCATTTTAGTTCTGCTTGATTTCTCAAAGGTTTTCAATAGTGTAAATCACAGCTTGTTACGGCATACGCTATCTAATTTTTCTTGGATTTACTGCTTCCGCTTCTGTTCTGATCGGGAGTTTCTTGTCAGAACGCCATCAACGGGTCAAGGTGGATGATAGGTTGTCGGATTCACTTACTCTCCTGACTGTTGTACCTCAGGGTTCAATCTTGAGGCCGTTGCTATTTAGTTTATTTATTAATGACCTTCCTCTAGTTGGACGTGATGTCAGGATTCACTTATACGCAGATGATGTGCAGCTTTATCTAAACAGACCTATTGGCCTGTTTGAAGATGGCATCGCGCGTATTAATGACGATTTGAGCAGAATCGATGCATGGTCCAAGATTAATGCATTGAGATTGAATCCCTCTAAGTCTCCAATATATTATTTTTCACAGCAGTCCACTCCTTTCGTCTGATATCCCACCGTAATTCTGGACGGTAAAACATTATCTCGTGCTAGTAAAGTGAAAAATTTGGGCATTGTGTTGAACCAAAATATGAACTGCTGTGACAATACAAAATCAATAAATTAGTCAAATATACTCGGGACTTCGAAGGCTCTGGCTCTCAGCCAGTATTTTGCCACAAGCTACTCATTTAAATCTGGTTAAGATACTAATTCTGCCGTACTTCATATGCGGAAGTTTAAATTTCCCTTGACTTGATAGTGTTTGTACCCGTAAAATGTAGGTCGCGTTCAACGATTACTTACGTTTCATCTTCGGACTTCGCAGATATAACCATGTCTCACCTTATCGCGATCAACTGGTGGGTGCCCGTTACTGCATATATCAAGAAAGAGCGTTAGTTTCCATTTTTGACCTGCAAAAAAATAATGAACCATACTTCCTTAGAGAAATGATTAATTTCACTAATTCACATAGATACAGGAACATTATTTTTCCTCGTTTTACTAGGCTTGTCATGGAGGGCTCCTATCTTGTCCAGACTGCGCGCTCTTGGAATGTTCTCCCATCTAGCACGCACATACTGTCAATTCCTTTCAGATTTCTTAATTAGAAGCCCTTAATTTTACTTGATTGTCTTGTCAGAATCACTTTTCACAGCAGAGTACTATCGTGAATTATTGTAGCTCTCTTTTTGTTTTTTGTTTTGTTTTTCTATGGCATTTGTTGGTATCTAATTCTAGTATCAGATGTGTTTTTGTAGTTCACTATAACTTGTTTTTGTTACTCAGTTTTTAATTTGTCATTTTAAGCGCAATATTTATTTATTTATTATTATTATCATAAGTTACTTCTGAATTGTTTATAGCTTTTGATATTCTTTTAAATACTCCACGTTTTAGTCCAATTGTTTTAGGTATAATAAAAGATTGTAATCTTGTATACTATCGCCTCTAATAAAATGTTATGTTATGTTATGTTAAAACAATATTTTTGAATAAATAATAAATGGAAAACCAAACAGGATCACTGATTGACCCTTGTGATACACCGGAAAATTAGGAATATGTTAACCTCCACAATTTGGGTAGGGTACATGAATCATTTTGAAGATGTTATGTTTAAATTCGTAAGAGCCATGAAGTTTTTTACGTTCAAAGACTATGTCGACCATAAGGAACGTACAAATCCAACCACACAATTTTTATAAAATATTTTGTATCTGATTTTTTATAAGACGTACTGGTGGCACTATCTATCAGACAGGAGTCAGAAGACGAAGAAGTTCATACAAAGTCTTAAAGCTTTTCTCTAATTAATAAATCCAGATTAAGAGTAAGTGAAAGACTTTTATCGTTGTTCTTTTTCATCATATTGTTACGTGCAATAGAAGAGACAACTGGTGACATCTACTGGCAATAAACAACTTCAGGTTCGGAGAGTAAATGACTTCAGGTTCGGAGAATCGATTATGAAATCTACAGGAAAGTTGAGGAATAGAACAAATAGAGTAGTCAAGAGGCTTTTGGAATAGAACACTCAGAATAATCCGGAGAGTTTCTAGGGTATAAATATAACAGTTGTCATCACCAAAAAAAAGAGTCTTGTTTTGACGTTGCAGTGTTAAGAAGCGAAAGTAATAAAGAAGCGATAGTGTGTAATTAGATTGCGATAATTGAAAGTACAGTGTTAGCGATAATTAGAGTTGAGTTGATTAAATGAATGTTTGTGAACTTTATATGATTTAAGTGTAATAAAGAACTTATATATTAATTATTTAATATTGTGTTTTAAGAACCAAAGGCCACGCTCGCAACAACTGGTGTCAGAAGTGGGATATATTTGAGAAATAAAGTGGTGGCAATTGACTGAAAAATTAACCATGTGACCCCCCCCCCCCCCCCGCTGTATACGCGCCTGGTATAATATCAGGCATCCTGTCGCCAAAATCACATTAGAGCAATTATCATAAAACCATTGCTCGTAGGTCTGTCGGAGCTACTAACAATGCAAATTAAATTTAGTAGACCTAAATGACGCATGATGGAAGGAAGTATAGATAAAAAGTGCAGCATTGAAGATGATTACACTGTTCGTGGGCGGGACTTGACTGTTAAAAACGTGCGGAACCTCTAGTAACTCATACTCTTTGACCTGCACACGTACGTATCGAAGAATAATATCCTCAGGAATAAAATGTCATTTGACAATCTTTCGAACGGACTTTATTTAGATTATGGTATGTGGATGAATTAAAAAACGACGATCTTTTAAAAATTCAGCAATAATCTAAGGCATAAACAAAAAGTTCGCTTTAAAAATGTCAGAACCACAGTGCTTTATGGAAATACGCTAAGTTAGAGCTACCAACTAACAGCGATATGACATGAGTCGGATAGTAATAATTATAAAAAGATGAAGAAAAATTAGCTCATCAGTCTTTCCAAAGTATCCAAGATGACAGTAAAATCATTATCGATAAAAGTTGCCGTACGCCTACGAACGACAATAACCGGAATAATTGAATCGAGTATATTATACCCGAACAGTGAACAACCAGAATTAACCCCCCCCCCCTCAGGAAATTATGAAAATTCCCAAAAAACATTAATCTTAGGCCTAATTATATTGAAGCCGTTCGGATCAGAATCGAAAAGGCTTTAGCGAGTTCTTTTTTCAAGAAAACATATTAAAATCTTTTTTAAAATTTTTAAAAACTGTTCTGAGATTGCTCTGATTCGACTTAATTTTGACAAAGGCGTGATCCGTACGAAAAATCCTGCAGAGCTATTTTGACAGTTTGTACGGAAATTTTATTGATAACCTTTGATAATAATGACATTTTGAAAATTTCGTAAAACTTTATTTAATTTTCCGGAAAAAAAAGCTTTTTTTCCAAAAAACAAAAAAAAAACGTAAATTAAAGCGTATACAGACTTTAACTATCTATTTATTAGTGCTTAATAAAAACGTAACTAATTGTTCTAAAATGTACGTATATCTAACTTCAGACCGGTAAAGTACTTAAGTATTAGTACCAGTAGCAGGACCTGGACTCAAATGTCTTTTAAGTACAAGTCAAAGTCCTGCTACTGGTAAGTACAAACTTACAAAATTCTTAGGTTCAAGTCCCGGTACTGGTAATTAACTCCCTTACTACAAATACCGCAGTAACGCGAAGTACTTCAGATCTAAGTAAATTATTTAAATACGCCTTCTAATAATAGAGGGCATCTTGACAGTGCCTCAAGAAATATTATTGCCTTTAGTAAAATAGAAAGAAAATTAGCGCAATATATGAGTAACTGTAGGACAGAAATTGACATGCCACAATCCGCTCTCATCCTCAGCATTTGTAGCAGATGAAAAGTGCTGATCTAGTTTTTTTTTGCTTTCTTGGGAACGAAGTTTAAGTTTCACGTAGGAAGACACTACATATTACAAAAATTGTGAGGCGATGTCTGCGACTTGTGAAATGAGAATTATTTTATGAAGAAGTATTTTATTTTTTTAATTTTATGAGGAATTATTTTCATTTTTGTGTGCAGAGCTATTTTAGCGGAAATTATGTTCTAGAATTTAAATTATATTTCTTGTGAGCTCTGTAACTTATAGACTCTCTGTACTCTTTGTAACTTTAGAAACTTTATTGTTTTTTTAATCTATGCAATTTCATTGGCTCTAGGCATTATATCAACATCTTGTACAGTGCTCAGAGAAATACATAAAACATATCGGTCAAAAGCTGGGAATACTCATGGGCTGGTATACTTCGCAAACAAAATGTTTGTTAAAACCCATGTACGAAAGTTGGGGGACCTGGTCCACCCCAGAAAAAAGTTTTAGTTACGCCAACTTACTTACTATGTCTAAACCTGCAATAAGCTAATTAAGTTTTTCGGGGGAAGAGTAAATATTAAATGAGGGAATATTAAGGTTTATAGCCAGAATGGTATTATTAAAGAACTAAGCATATGTGACAAAGTGGTGATGTATTTTGTGTATTATGTTATCGTAAAGTTTTCTTGATCTGGTTTTAGCAATCTTTTCCTTAATTTCGTCTCTATCTGGAGCTTTCTGGACGTTAAATGTTTTAAGTCCCTTTCTTAACTCAATCGTTTGAACCGTACATTTCGAGATTCCAGTTTTAGGTGCCGTATCACGAACGGAAATGTTTGGTTTGGTCTTAAAAATCCTGATTACAGCAGCTTGCAAGTTTTTTTCCACTGAACCACGATTTCTTCCTGATCTTGGCTTTCTTTGTATTGTCAAAGTTTTGTTATAATTTCCCAATACATTTTGGATCGTAGACTTAGCAATTCCTTGTGACTTTGAAAGTTGGTATTGAGGAATCCCAGAAATTTCCTTATACTTGGTCAAAAATCTAATGCACTCCATAATCCAAACTTGCTCAATAACTAACACCAAATGTAATAAATTTCAAAGCTTAGTTATATCTGTACCCAGAAGAGAAAATACCGTTAAATATCACACGCAAATACTACAGTTGCTGACAAAATAAAACGCCCAAATTTTTTCTGGGACAGTCCTTACATGTATTCATTGGAACGGCTTAGAGAAAGGTAAAATAAATAACATAACAAATAATTTTGAAAATACTGCTTGACAAAAACTCCCTGGTACCTATTCAAAATTTACGACCACAATAGCCGTGAGAGCATATTAATTAAAGTGTAGTAAAATTGTGTACACTTTAATTAATAAACTCATTTCCATTTTTGCGGAATCGGGAATTTATGTATACTACTAAGCTCATAGTTGCTGCATCCAGCCCTTGGAGCAGATGAAGATGTGTCATATAAGCTTAGGAGTAAAATCTAATGAAAGACGCTTAATTAGTTTATAATCAAGTTCGTGAAAGGTTTCACATTAAAAGGTAAAGCGAGTTCAATTTTATTGTAAAACAAGTGCCTCGGGTCCAACACTAAAACATAACAAAGACTGGAAGTAGGTTGCCTTCGAATTTACCAGAAATAGTACCTACGTGCACTCGGCAGATTTTTAATAACATTTGCTTCTTTACAGAAATACGAAATATAATAGTAGCTAGTTAATTAATTGAGGTAAGCTAGATCTACAAAATTCATCCAAATAGAAAACATCTCAATTAGTATATGCAAAATCTTCAAAATCTTAAAGAAGAAAACATGCAGAATAATCCTAACTCAATATAATAAATTTAAAGAACTAACCGCAAAAATTCCATATAGGAAGAGAACTTTCCTTCGGGGAAATCATCTATTGTCATCCAGGACACTTAACACAGAGCACTATTAGAACTATTTCCATTACAATTTTTCACAAAAATTACCTACGATCACCATTTGAGCACTACAAATCTGCTCACCTCGGCACTTTCCTATTTGACCTTATATCAAATTGCGCGAATAATTATTGTTAACAAAACGCGATTATGGGATTTTTTAAATAAGTACTTAAACATAGAGGTTAGCTCAACTTTCCTGTCATGAACATATCATCACTCACATCTTAGAATATAGAGAGAACTATATTCTAAGAGCCACCGCATGCCACCACAACTGTCAACATGCACATGTTTTCTTGAAGAATCCACTGACTTATAACAATGGACTGAGCGTATTGTCATTTTCCTATAGGAAACCATGCCACAAGTTTTATAGTTCTCTCTTTCGCCCTATAGCAGAGTTGGAGCTACCAACACAAAATACTGCATTCTGGAACGTTTGCTTATGCCATTTGATGTTTTTATGTTGGCTACGGATGCAATCCCCGCAGAAGGAATAAGGTAAAGCTAGTGTTTACCATGCTCCATTTGCCCATAAGCAGGATTCAGTTAAGAATAACTTTTGAAAATTAAAGCCGGAATGAGTTTAATTCCTTATAAGCGATTAAAATATCACTTGGGCACAAGAAAATATATTTTTTTAATTTAATTCGATTTTCGGATGTAAAATTTCATCTTATTGGTCGAGTTTTACATGTTTTTTATGTAATCGTTTTAAAGGGTGCTCTAACGATGATATACAGAAACACAATATTTTTTGTGCCAGATGAAATAGCAAAGCGCTCAGTCCATTGTTATAAGTCAGTGGAAGAATCTCATCGGGCGTCGCAGCACGTCATTGTTATATTTCGTGCTCATTCGTGCTGCTTCTCCCAAAAGATTTTCGTTGTTAGCCGCCATATTTTCCGAATTTGATGCTCTGATGACTTTATTATGAAATTATCTAAAAAGAAAATTATTACTGAATAATTAGAAACTGCCAAAATACGTTAAAAAGTTTTTTATTTATTTATTTTTTTTTGTTCTAATTAATATTATCAATTAAGATTTAATTAAGGGGAAGAGATAATTTTCATAAATTTCATTTAGCGTAACAATACCAACGCATGCGCCTATTTATAGGCAATTTTTTTGTATTTATAAAAAACCCCGAATTTTCTCGTGTTGGCTTACAGTCATTATTTTTATGGCTTCCCTCGTCCCATTTTAAAAGTCTTCTATTAAATTTACCACTCGGATTATATCTACTCGAAACGGTTCAAAACCGTAAAATATGCTATGATGATTTTCATAACCCAAATACTCATTTTTAACGTAATAATAAAAAAAAATCGTTGAAAGAGTGAAATTATTAAAAGTGCCTAAAGACAGGGTGATTCTGAATTGGTGGTCATAACTGAAACAGGAAATAGGTTGCAGTGTTAGAAACAAACAAGCTTATGATAGTATTGAATTAGCAAGGAGGTGGTGGGCAAATGCATCCTTTCAGAGTTATAAGAGGACTTGTGATTTTAAGTACTTTTTCCCCAATACCCTGTAACTTCCTTGGTTCGCAACCTATAAAGATGATTTTCAGCTTAGATAATAGTCTAAGCTTTCCAACGTATCCGGAACCATGAAAGGAGCGAATTAATGAATTATAAAAACTGCGTTATCTCAAGAACGGTTAAATGTAGGTAGGTACATGTGTGCGATCAAATGGAAGGTAACATTCTGATGCTTCCAAGTTTTGCAAGAAACTGTAACAGTTATCAGGCATTCTGGCGGAAAAATCGTTAAAATGAAAAAAAAATGAGGAAATTTTTCTATTTTGACGTCCTATGACTATCGACTTGAAGGGTGGAATAGTGGTGCTCTGGCATTTCGAAACTTGAAAATTCCTTTTGCAATACATTTATGAAATTGTTAACACTACTGGACTTTTGCAACACGCGCGTTTTTGTTCCTTTTAAGACACCTTTTTGATTGTAGTTTATATCGGCTATTTCCTCTTTTTCTGCAGTATCCGTCACTAATAAAAAACCTTCTGGGCATATTGTCCATTTCCTATCATCTACTTTGAGAATGCCTGTAAAGGCTCATAATTCAGGAACAACTGGCTTGGTTTGAAGGGCTAGTTATATTGGAATCAACTCATGGATTTCGCCACTGATCAGGGTAAGAAGGCATAAATAAATGAATAACGTTTTACACTTATTCTAAGGCACAAATGGATTGGTTCCAGTCTATCAGCTACAGAGCACGGTAAAAAGTCGATATCGGAAAAATTATTTTAGTCGAGTGAGAATATCCGTGTATTTTTAAAATCTGAAATTGAATTTAATGGTTGTTTTAGCTTCACGCAGGTGAGTATAGATGTGGACTGTATAAGGTTGTTAAAAGGAATTATAAGACTAATTTGATGTTTAAACGATTTATTTAAGCTAATTGAACAAAGATTTTTATCACGTCGAGAGCCCGAACAAGAAGCAAGAATGTCGCGTCAAAAACTACTTGAACAGATTAACAGGTTATTGATATAGTTATCAAAATTAAAGAGAAGCATTACAGAATGCGTTTTAGTTACTTTACGTTAGGTGACTCTCTGTGAAATATTTACAAATACATTTGTGTGTAACTAGAGCAAGTGTACAATTTATAATTTAGGATGACTGCGGCTGTATAGTGTTGATTGTAGTTGTGGACGTAATGAGAGTTACTTGTCTGCTTGATGGTATTTTGTTCAATGGTATTATAGCCTTTTCGAAAGCGAGCTGATTGTACTGTATCACATTATACTTTATACATTGTCCATGTGATTCCCTGGATGTCGTAGCATCCACGAATCAACACCAGCTTGTACAGACTGCCTTAAAAAGTCCAAATAACTCAATGAACAATATTTATATATTATTTTCTGAATGTAGCGGAATTATTTAAAGCTTTCACTCCATTTTCTTTCACCTTAGCTAAAACAGCCAATAAGATATACCTCTCATGGTTGTCATATATAAGTAGAATTGGATTGATTCTGCAGCCGAAGGTACCTACGCTTTAGAAAGTGAAGAAAGATTTCCATGAACAGATCTGAATACATCCAGCCGAAATAGTTTTTGAAGATCAAAGCTTCAAGTCGGTACAAAAAGGCAAGATTGTTGTCTTGCAGCAGTCTCAGGTGCTCTACCCTCAACCACAGTCGATATTTCATCCAAACCCCTTACCTTTAATTTTGTTGATTGGGCCGACTCCCAATACAGTCGTTTTTTATTAGATGACTCTGCGGATAGAATAACGAAAGAACTGTGGAGGAGACCTTTCCATTCTTACTAAGCATTCTTCTCTCTGTACAGAATGGAGCTAATTGACGATCTATATAATATGTAGGTGACATAATAGCAAAACAGATTCCTTGGCTCGCACCTTCTGAATGAGATTCATGATGCGAGGAGTCAGAGTTTGAGCCAATTCAAAGTTTTTGCAGACTTATTAGCAGTGTTTCATAAGCCTTAAAGGTAAACAATGGTCTTTGTACGGGCCTAAGATCGATCCCATCAATTCACTAAAGCCCAGAAGTCCTGCTAGAGGTTCTACCAGCATATATGAGATATAAAAGGGACCCTGAGAATAATCATAGCCAAGGGAATACACTTAGAATGACACATTCAGATTTAAGATCGACATTCCTTCCCCAAAAAAACACAATCTTGCTTTCCGAGTTTGTAAAATAAAAGATTGTAAATCATGGACATTGATTAAAATCACACTATTCTATTCCAACCAATAGAATGCTCTTTTTTATAGCCATTTCATAAGCTAATTTATGACACTCAATTACAGACAGACTATAGAAAATAGATAAATATAGATAATTTGGTAACATGTCTCTGTAAGGCCTGTCTTTTATCATCGGTGAAAATTCACCTGTAATCTCTAATTTGACGTTTCGTTAAGGTGTTTTTTTTTTTGCATATGACGGGTACAGAATGTTAATAACCGGGAGTCAGTGGCCGTGGTACTAACAATAAGATCAGTGCCCGCAATTAAAAAAAGTACCAATAAATCACTGTTATGAATACCCACTAATTTATAAGGATATTTGTCTAACTACAACTGGTGGCAACATATAAGCACATTTGTCCAACTACAATAGTGGCAGCGCATATCTTTCCTTCCATCAACTAAAAACAGTAATAATACATATAAGTTAATAAACTAACAATAGCAAACGAACAATAATGAAAAAAAACATAATAAAAGCTGGAGATCATTAAAACACAAATTAAAAATTAAAACAAGTCGGTAAACGTCATTAGTTTTAGGCACCCGCCTCTTCGGGTGAATAGATTCAAATCCCACTGCTGCTACTAAAATATGTGTGCGGACCAGCCGTGATTCCGATTACAGCTTAAAAGAAACGGTCGTGATCCTGCATATTTGCCGTCTGTCTCTTGTCCCTATACTGCGTTATTTAATTAATTTATCTATTTGGAATGGTGTCTTTCCAATTTATGTAAACTTCCTGTTATTATACCCTTAAACAACAAAGGAAGGAGAAACGATGTTACTCATTATTGGACAGTCCCCAATTTATCTTGTATTGCCAAGCTATTTGAAGCCCTAGATTCTGACGATCTAACATTTCATTGTAAGCCCTTAATAGGGTTCTTCCAACATGGCGTTACAAAATATAATTCTACTACTTTTAATCAAGCAGAATTTTCTAACTTCTGCATTCCTGATATTGAAGCTGGCAATCAGGTTGACTGTATCAACATCGATTGCAGTAAGACATTTGACAAAATTAAGCACGGCATTCTGTCTATCAAGCTCATCAATCTTGGCTTTCAACCTCTCTTTGTTACATATTTATGGTCATAGTTATCAGACCGAACGCAGCGCGTTCTTTTTCGGGGAGTTTTTTCCACTGCATTTACAAACACCTCTGGCATTACGCCAGGTAGCCATCTCTGTCGATTCTTAATTATTATTTATATTACTGATGTGGGCGCAAACTTAAGCAATTGTAATGTACTCTATTATGCTAATGATGCCAAGACTTCTTGAATAATCTCGAAAGAAAATTATTGTGCTCTTTTTAATTCCGATTCAACCATTTTTCACAGTGTTCCACTAATCTTCTAACTTTCAATATTAGTAAGTATGATACTATATCCTTTTCTAGAAGAAAGTGTCTCCTGTATTTTTGTAGATGGAAATTTAAAATTTGTCTAAACACTTAAAAAAACTAAAGATTTGAAAGTTGTTTTGAACTCTTGGTTTTCTTTCGAGGATCATATTGACTCCATCGTGAACAAGGCTAATGCTATTTTATGGGTTTGTGAGAAGGAAGGAATTCGACTATCCTTATATCGCCAAATCTCTCTACTGTGACTTTGTCAGACCTATTTTGGCGAACGTTTGTCATCGTTGGGCTCTTTTACATGCACACTTCTTTTACAGGGCGTTTCCTCAACTTCTGGCGGCACTTTGCATATCATCCTGGATTTTTCTAAGTTCCTCATCACAACAGTAGTTACGGTATGCATAACTGGATATCTGCGATGTCTCGCCTTTTTAATATCGCTTATTCCGAATGCATTAATTTTCAATCAAGAGTCAACTAAGCAAGGTTGTGTGATTTTTTTACTGTTATATCTGTTTAATACTGTATTATATTGATGTACATTTCTATTAGTTATTATTGTTATTTCTAAGAATTAGTTTTAAGCTGTTTGGTAATCGGTCTTTGATGAACTTGACATGAATAAACTTTTCATATTTTTACACGGATGTCCAGTCGACTTTGCCATGCCGTAATTACGTATTTTATATAAAGACACTTAATATAAATCCTATGATTTCATCTAGGATATGAAAAGTAATTGTTTAACTGGTTAATGAGAATATTTAAAGTAAATGTTATAATTTCCAATCCATCCAAAAATTTCTGCCTAAAAAAAAATCTTTTTTTCTTTTTTCTTTTTACTTACTAGGTAATGCCAGCTGAAAGCATTTGTGACCAAAGAAGATTAGAAAATTTCTAAATACGAGAGGGAATAACAACAGTAACATCAATTAATAACAGCAATCGTCAGTGACCCATAAACGGAAGGTCTCTGCATCAAAAACCATACGAAGCAGCTGTTATTTCTTTCTTCTCTGTAATATTTAATTAAAATTTTCAAAATACTTAATTAGTTAATTAACGAAAAACCTACATCTGTGAATGAACCTTTGATATTTTCTAACAATTTCATATTCCGAATGAACGGTTTCATATAATTTTTGCATAGAAACAAAAGTCACATTGAATCCTCAAGAGACACTGCTACTGTCGAGTAGGTTAAAAAATCATTTATACAAAACAACAAATTGAAAAAAGCCAAAAATAAGAAAGCCAAATCTCTGGAGAATAACTCCACCCACTTCTACACGTATGCTTGTGAGTAATATTAATAATTCAGACGAAGGACAAACATTTATATTCCGGAAAAGCAAGAAAAAAACCAAAAAATGCTAAAAGGATCAAGGTGAGCACAAGTGTGTACTCAGTTCATTTGCAGTTGATATCAGTTTTAGGCAAAAACGCATAAACACTACTCTCAAGTGCACACAGCCATATAATGGAAAATTGAAGTCTCACAAGAGCAGGAAGCTTCCCAAACAACTAAAATTGGGAGCATCCTCCACACACAGGTTTTGTACCTACCTGAACCTGACAAATTATGCTTATCCAACCAAATAATTTTCTGCTCTTGTTTATTGTACCTAGGTATTCCGGTGAAATTTTCCTTGTTTTTATTTTTTTCACAGAATAGTTTATTTTGTTCATTCACGAAACTGGAACATATCCTTTCCACCTTTCCTTTGTTACTCAGCGTTGCAGTGCAATGGTCCCTCCGTGTTTTGTCTTTTTTTTTACCTTTTAGATTAACTTCATTAGCCTGAAACAGTGTCATGGACCCTCGGATACATACCTACATGCACCTTTTTGCAAAGTTTAAATCTATCCATCCGGTCTCGGCCTCACTTATGTTCTGTGATGGTTATGCTTTTCGTACATCCATTTATGTATGTATGAATAATCGTCGTTAATGCATTTTGAAATATGTTGTTAATAAAACTCTCAGAGAATTAATTGCAAAAATAATAGTAAAATTAGTTCCCTTAAATCTGTCCGGTTTGATTTGTATACATTATTCCAAGCAGAGTTATAATGTACATATGCACTACTACACATCGGTTTGTATCCGAAATAGAGAAACCTATTATTTCCAAAGAAATCGCTGTTGGGGATATCTTAACCATAGAGGGAGCATTCGCCAACACCTCTCATCAGCATATCCACCAAACCAAGCCATCCAAGAGCGAGGCATTAAAAAATACTACCTCTGCAATTGGATAAAGCTCATGCTCAAAGGTAGAATAGTAAACTCCCCACTAGCAAAAATAAAAGTTTGATCGAGGCTCCCACAGGTTCTGCACAAGGCGGTGTACAATCCCTCTGTTGTGCTCATGGCGTCAATTGTCACACACACCATGTTCTTTTAGTGAATTATCAGGGCCATATGACATTTTTATTCGAAGACAATGGTTCAGTTGCAGATCAACACAGCCGAACAACGCAAAGTGAAAGTTTTGTTGAGAATTGATGGGGAAAATTTATGGCAGTCTTCGTCAACTTTCTATTTCCTCCAGTTGCGTGTCTGTGGATTTTCGCAGGAAATTGGCGTTGACTCTTATTCTCCGCCATTTTAACTATGGGAGCCTTATTTTTAGCAGAGTAGACTCAATTTGTCAAAGAAGAGTTACTGTTGCCTTTAACGACGTCATCCGTTATATTTATAAGCTTCCTCGGAGTGCTCGTGTAACTGCTCTTGCTACGTCCCTACTCGGTAGCTCTGTAGATGCCTTTTTGACTCGTCGGAGGCTTATCTTCCTTTATAGGCTAATTTACACTAAATCCCCTGCTATCTCTCCGAAAGCCTACAGTTCTTGCACTCGAATAGAGGTCTTCAACTCCTTGTCTCGAGATCTACATCTAGGTACGGTGAGCGCTCTTACTTCTTTCAAGCTGCCCGAAAATGGAACTCTCTCCCAAATTTAATTCAGCGCACAGGTCTGGCCTGACCTTTGCTAAGCTAGTCAAAGATCACCTTAACTAGTTATTAGGTTGTGATTGGTATTTATTCTCAGATCTTAAAATTCTTGTTGCATTGTTTTAATTAATTCTTAATTTTATTTATTTTTTTTCTTGTCTTTTGTTTTTAATTTGTTGTATTTTTATTTATTTACTTATTTTTAATTTTTGTTCTTTTCTTTGGCCCTTTATCTCTAAGTTCTGTTTTTTTTTCATCTTTGGATTTCCTTTTTTTTTTGTTTTTTTTTTATTTATTCATTGAGGCCAGCCATTCCCTTTAACTCGTACACGAATTTGTCTATTTCTTTACTATTTTCGACACTCTCGTAGACCCACTTTTCGTCATCACAGCGAGCTGAAATTTGGCACACAGGTTAATGTCGCATGACAATTGAATCTATCAAAATGTGAACCGGAAATTTCCATGGAAAACCCGGAAAATCGGGAAAAATCATTTGAAAATTTGCTACAAATTTGATTAGTGATAAATCCGTTTGAGGAAAAATGCAGAGTTTTCCGATTTTTCCGAAAAAATTTTCGGAATTTTCCGACTTTTCCGGAAAATTTTCCGGTAAAAAAGTTTTCTAAATTATGCAGGATCAAGTTCCCTATCAACTGGTATCATTACTTTCTCTCCGACAATGGTGAAAACTTGCAGAAAAAATCGAAGAAAATTCATGTAAAACGCTTTTCCGGAGTTTTTCCGACCAAGGAAGCGTTTGAGCGTTTTGCAACCTAAGACAAAGTTGTAGAGCGAAATGAGTTGCATAATAATTTTTACTCGAATAAATGTTTTGAAAAACTGGTAAATCAGTGTCTTTTCAGCCGTCATAAAATATCTCCATGCAGCACGTAATAACAATTTAGTTAACGTGAAAAAGGCAGAAAATAAAATAAGTAAAAAACGAGTTTTCAAATAAAACTGAGTCCAAGCCGCATGAAAAAGTAGAAAATAAACTTTTCTTCACACACAGAGGTGGACTCAGATTTTATTTGCTGACAATCACCGATATATTTCAGTATGATCAATCAGAGGTAATAAGTGATTTGATTCATGAAGAGAAAGAATATTCAAGAGAAATGTCCCAATCAAAAAATTTGAGTCCACCTCTGTGTGTGAAGAAATTTTTGTTTTCTACTTTTTCATGCGGCTTGGCCTCAGTTTTATTTGACAACTCGTTTTTTATTTATTTTATTTATTTATTTATTATTATATTTATTTTTATTATTATCTTATTTTTGCTTTAATTTTAGTATTGCTTATGTTTTTTTTTCCACCTAATTATACGTCATAAGATTTTGTGACCTTCTGTACAAGGCCGAATAAATGTATTGTATTGTATTGTAATTCAAGTTTATAGATTCCACGCGGTTCCTCAGCAATTAAACATTTCACAGAAAATATTTAGCTTTTACAAGATCCGGTTAACTCGAAAATTTAAGCCTCGTCACCATAATTTGAAGAAAACATCATTAGCAATGAAACTCACTTTTGAGTAGCTGGTTTTCTTAACAAGCTAAAATTTTCGAAATTAGGGAAGATGTCAATCCCTAGGAAACAGTATAGCGAGCATGTCATAAAAAAGAGTTACCCTGCGGTGTGGCTTTTGGCCAGGTGGAATCATTAGCCCTTAGTATTTTTCAAAATGACGGAGGTGTGGCTGTAACTGTGAATGGTGAACATTACCGTGTAAAGATTTCAAATTGTCTTTGGCGGAAATTTTGAATGGAATGGGTTTCTTTCATATGTGCTTCCAACAAGATGGTGTAACTTGCCACATTGCTCGTGAAACTATCGTTTTATTGAAATTAAGGTTTAATGACAACATTATTTCGATAAATGCATCTGCAAACTGGCTACCAAGATCTTGCAAGTTGACATCATTAGGCTTTTTCTTATGGGGTTAAGTTAGCTCGTCCAGCAAGTATACTAATTATGATATAAACTTGGTCCAGCGAAATTGAACTAAAAGAAAAAGGCAAAATTGTTGCTTTTACAAAAAGAAGTGAGTAACGAATTGATAAGCTTTACATTCTTTGGATAATCAATATTGCGTATTCCAAAGAGATTAAATTCGCCTGAGGTTAACCCTAGACGATAAGATAAACTTGAATGCTCTTACCAAACAAGTCATTGAGAAGGCCAAGGTTTCCCTCAACACAGGTAAGGCATAATAAGCTAGAAAGATTTGTCAGTATATGAGTACTAGCTCAAATTGAAAGAAACCAGGCTCAAAACCTACAGACTTTTGGCCGCAGAAAATAAAGAATCGAAGAAAGCAGCTCAACCTGGATTAATGGTAGATGTTCAAAAAGATCTCATCATTAGCATTCTGTTAACAGACAACTTAATTAACACCAAAATACAGCCTTAACATCCCATTCATTACTCTTCCAGGATCGAATAAATGGGAGTCAAACAACCACGAATTTAAAGAAGGATCTCTGATAATACAAATGGTTCCACGAGGGGGTTAGACTCCAATATACAATGAGAGACCGAAAGTCAATATATATGTATGCTAGCCTCGACTCAAAGAGAAGCCCATGGTATTGAGCTCTACATCATCAGTAGAAGATAGAAGCAGAGAGATAATAGACCCGTAGTTCATGGGTCTATATTTTCTCTGCTAGTAATGCCCCAATATTGATGACTCTTAGATCGAACCGATTTGAACAAAGTTGATATGGGACTATCTGCAGGAACTAAAAAAACATATTGGTTGAATGGGCAACAACAAATTAGACCAGCTGGCCAAAAATAATAAAAATTCAAGAAAACTCACCAGCCCGATACCTTTCTGTGTGATCACGACCACGGCAATCAAAGAAAGATTATCAGAGTGTATAGTGGATAACAACCTAAGCTGAACTCCACTAGAGGGAAAGTATAAGGATTACAAACCAGACAAAGCCTAAAAGTACGGCATTTGAACAGCCATAAAACGAAGCGCATCACAGACCCAATAACAGAGCAACCAAGCAATTCCGGTGGAATAAGCATCTGTACACCATCAAACTCCCTAATGCCAAGCACAAGGAGATTATCCGAAAACTGCAGAGCACATTCTTTGCAACTATGAAGTATTCTTCGGACTTCGGAATTCCGACTTCTTGGGTACTATAGCTGAACGCCAACAGAAGTAATGCTCTTAACTCGTTGAGAATAATACTTGAGTTCGCCGAAATAACTCCACTCAAGAGCGCTAAATATGAAGAAATCACAATATGTAGTCAATGGTGGTAGCAGTGAATGGAGACGTATAACCACTGCCACTACACAAGTGAAAATATGAAAAGCGCTGCGTAAAAGTAGAAGAATATGTTATATGAGTTTTTCTTCGAATTAACACAATTCTCACATTTCGACATTTTCGAAACTCTTAACATTACAAAAATATTCAGTTCATAAAGCTGAAGAGAGCTCGGATCTTAAGAATAAAAAAATTAAGGTTTCAGAAAAAGTTTTCCTCTGCGGTCCTGGCGTCGTGACCCCAAACCAGATAATATATTTAGCCATTTTTTACAGACCATTAAAGGGATTCACAAATGTTAAGGAAAATTTGTTCAAATATATTTCTAAGAAAACGAACAATTTGGGGAATTTGGAGGACCCACGTTGTCGTGTATTTAGGGATAGAAATCTAACTCTCAACGAAAAGTCACGGCAAAGATTAGACTATAATTTATTGGTTCAGCTTTTAACAAAACTTGTTTAACTCTAGTCTACTATTCAGGAGCTGATAACTGACTGACTGGCTCTGGGGCAGCGTACTTTATCGTCCCATGTGTATAAACTCTCTGCTGGTTGCCGTTCTCATTATCGAATTCTGTTGTTGTGTCGAGTGATGGTGTAAGTACCCAACACTTTCCCCCTTGTTGAGAAAAAGTTACGTACGTTAAGCACTCAGGTGCATTTCGTGTACGATATAAGCGTTGTAGATCTGGCTGACTATCTGCCTGCTGCACCAGGGGTGCGTCGCTGTTCCTGGAAACTCTAGATTCGACCTCGGCGGATATGTCATCTTGCGAAATGGGCTGTTCTCGAACATCCTTTGTTGTTGTACTCTCTTTAGGACTTGTAGAAGGCTTTGGTAGGTCATTAGGTAGTAAAAGTCTTCTGTCAGTTCTGTCAATATGTCTATCATTTGTGTTATCTGCTAGAGTGTTTTTTGACGAACTCATATCTGAATATTTTTCAACTTCATTCACAGGATCACATCCCGTTTTACGTATTTGTATTTGTATTTGTTCCTTTACCAAAATCTCGTAGTGGAGATCTCCCCTCCGAGCTAAAATTATACCAAATTTCCATTTATTCGCTGGATTATTATATATATTCTTGTTTGTACTCGATCTCCAATTTCAAAAGTTGGAACTTTTTGCATGCTGATGGGCGTCTGCGTCTCAATCATGTCTTTTCTGAGATTTCTTTTTACTAAATCTATATTGGTTCTCATTGGATGTTTTAATAATATTTCTGATGGGCTTATTCCTGTAACCCTGTTAGGAGTTTTTATAACTTGCATCACATATCTGCATATCTTTTCATTTAAACTGCCTAGCTCATCCTTCATCGCGCGTAGACTCTATTTAACGGTTCGGCTTGTCCGTTAGTTGCCGGGTGCTGTCACTTTATGTGTAATTCCATTAGCCTTCATGAAATGTTCAAATTCGTATGATTTAAATTGAGGTCCATTGTCTGTTACTACTGTCATAGGTAGGCCAAATCGCGCAAATACTTCTCGTAATGCCTCTATAGTTTTACTGCTCGATATGTTGTTCCGTGGAATTACTTCAATCCATTTGCTGTATGCGTCAACCACAATCAAAGGTTCGTATTCATGAAGGGCCCAGCATAGTCCAGATGAATGCGTTGCCAAGGCTCTCTAGGATATTCCCAAGGATAATCAGACACTTTCCTAGGATTTGTTTTTATTAGGGCGCAACTACGACACTGTTGACATAATGACTCTATATCACGGTCAATATTTTTCCACCATACATAGCTACGTGCTAACGCTTTCATTCGTACAATTCCTGTGTGCGCTGTATGTAGCTCATATAAGACTTGTTTCCGTAGATTTTTTGGGATCATTACCCTAATGCCTCTGAAAATACACCCTTCTTGTAACGGAAAATTTACAAGATCTTCACGTGAGGGTAATGGATGTCCGGATTGCAGGGCATTGTAATATTGTAGACACTCGGCATCTTTTTTTGTTTCCCTCTGAATTTCTTTAAGTGTAACAGGCAATGTATCTATTTGGCTGATGATTAAAACTGTGTCGCAGTCAACTCCAGAATCGTTCGCAGGTTTTTCAACTTGGAAACGTGACAAAAAGTCCGCATTGGCGTGCTGTTTCGTATTCTTGTATCGTATTTCGTAATCAAAACCAGACATAAAACTTGCGCAATGCAAAAGGCGAGGTGCCGACGTTCCTTGCTTGGGTGAAAAAATTCGAGTCAAAGGCTATGGTCTGTTAACAGAAAGATTTTTCGTCCATAACAATATTGGAAGAATTTCCTAAGTCCCCAATAAATAGCAGTTGCTTCTTTGTCGAGTTGTGAATAGTTTGATTCTGCTTTAGACACTGATCTTGATGCAAACGCAATTGGTCTTTCCTCACCCCCTGGCAAAATATGTGAAATAACTGCGCCAAGACCTGAGGGTGAAGCATCGGTTGCCAAAACCAAAGGTAAATCAGGATCATACTTTACTAAATTTGTCGGGCTAATAATTTCCTCCTTCAATTTTCTATATGATTTCTCAGCATCCTAATTCCAAACATCTTCTTCTCCTTTCCTCAGAAGTTTATTTAACGGAACTAGCTTGCTTGCCAATTTCGGAAGAATTTTTTTGGTAATAGTTTGCCAATCCGAGAAATGTTTGTAGTTCTGAGACATTTGCTGGCCTTTTACTTTTTACAATAGCTTCTATTTTACATTGCATTGGTCGTATTCCTTTTCTATCAATAACATGTCCAAGGTATGTAATTTCATTCAGAAGAAATTGACACTTACTTTTTATTAACGTGTAGTCCATTTTCCTGTAGTCGCTTCAGTGTAGCTGTTAGATTCGTAAGCAATTGACGATATGTAGAGCCTTGAACTAATATGTCATCGAAAAAGCAGGTCACTCCAAGTACATCTTGAAATGTGTTGTCCATGTATCTTTGCCATGTATTTGGACTAACTTTAACGCCAAACATAAGACGATTTACTTTGTATGTTACTTGATGCGTACTGATTGCTTGTAATGATGCACTATTGTCATCTACCGGCATATGTAGATAAGCTTGATGTAAGTCTAAAACACAAAAATATTTACCGCCGCCCATTTTTTGCAAAAATATCCTCTATTCTAGGAATAGGGTAGGTATCATTTTTAATTACTTGATTTATAGTAGCCTTATAATCGGCACAAAGTCTTATGTCACCATTCTTTTTTACTACAGGAACTATTGGTGTTCCCCACGGGCAGTAATTAACTTTTTCTATTATGTGTTCTTTGACCAACCGATCTAATTCCACTTCTATTTTTTTTTCTTTAAAGCATAAGGCACAGGCCTTGCTTTCAAAAAAATTGGTCCTGTGTTAGAATCTTTGAGCGGAATGGAGCATTTAATATTTGAAATTAAACCAACTTTAATGATAAATATATCTCTAAACTTTATAATCAAATCTCTAATTTTGTTCTTACACTGATCTTCAGAGATATCTTGCACATTCTCCATAACTATGCAATTAATTTCAAATTTTAATTTTCTAATCCAATCTCTTCCTAAAATTGTGCCAACATTCTCACGTAGGACATATCGCAGGCTGAATTCTTAAAGTTTCAATAGACCAAGTTTTGTAACTATGCGGTTTTTGTTGAACCTTTAGGTTTAAAATGCGCTCTATCCAAATTTTTTTCCTAAATGAATTTATCTTTTACGAAACCGAAAATATACAGTATTCGTTTAGTTCAATAGACCAAAATTTACGTTATTTTTTGTAACCATTTTATTCTTATCAGTTTAATATCTTCAATATGTACTACAACGGACTGTTTTATGTTGTTTCCCCATAAACGGATGCTTTGGTATTTAAGAGTCCAAAATCTCAAAAAATTGGCTTTAGAACCTTTGGAAATGACTTTGATAATTTTATTCTTAAAAGGCTTTTATTCAAGATTTTGTGGTTAAAGGTTCAATTTTATATAAAGTTTCCTATGGCTGTCATTTTGTATATAAAGGCAGATCTTGAAGGTCCAAAGTCATTTTGTTCTGAGTGCTTGACGAGTGAAGTCTTAACACGAGTGCTGCTGTTTTTTACTTTTTTTAGTTATTGATAATTCTTTTGTTGCTGTAAGACACATTATTTAAAATTGCTTGAGAGAACATGGGTTAATCTTCCTGTCACATACCTATTATACAGAAAATGGGAAGTAAAGAGAATAGTGAATCACCTTCACCGTATCTATCATCCTCAGTAGAACGGTAATATTTTCAATGATGCTCTTTTCTGTAAAAATGTATATACACTTTTTTTATTAGAATTTTATCTAAATGTCTTGAGAGTGATTCATCTGATTCATCAGAAATAAAAAGAACACCATCAGAGCCATCAATATTTGTCGAAAACTCATGTGATGATAAAAATTATAGTCCATCTTATGAAAGCAGCTCTGACGATGAAATGATTGAAAGCATTAACACATTAGATTCTAATGGAATCAGCGTTCCTCAAACTAGGTGTGAGACGAACATCAAAGAATTAGATGTTGCTCATGATCTTGTAGAAAGCATATACAGTACAGATTCAATTTCAATATTCCAAGAATCTTCGCAATTGCAGCACCCACGTTCTGTTGAAAATACAGGCGCACGTCCACGGAAAAGAAAGGTCGATCCTTCTATGTGGAGAAAGAAAATCATACAACGGTTACGCGAGCAAGGAAAGAAATACACAAACGAAAGGGGGAAAGAATATCCGGAAAGATCCGTTAAATCATTAATTTGTGGAAATAAATGCCCGTATGAATGTTCTCGCTATTTTTTAGAAGAAGATCGCAAACGAGTTCATGATGCATTTTGGACGTTGACAGACAAAGAGAAGAGGTTCTTTTATGATAAATTTGTAGCACGGCAGCAAGCACGAAGGAAGAGAACTGCAGCAGAAGTCTCCAGGAAAAGCAACACGTTCAAATATCATTTGGAGCTACACAATGAAAAATTACAAGTTTGCAAATGCTTCTTCCTAATAACTTTGGATATTAGTCTAAAGCGGGTCTACAATTTTTTTTAAAATAACTATAATATCGCATCAGGTTCACCGCTGCCTTCCAAAAAAGCGAAACACGTAAAAAATCAAATTGAACCTGAAATAATAAATAAAGTTAAGCAACATATTGAACGCTTTCCTTTCGTGGACTCACATTGTACTGCCCGTAGTGAGAGCGTACATGCAATAATCAGTAATGTGGTGAAAATTGATGCCACTGGTATAAAGTTAGTGGTTCTATTCGTTTGACTATTATATTGACAACTTGACAGGACTCTGCAACTTAAATAACATGACATATTGCAGCATTTGGTATGAAAGCCAAAGTGGACGAACCGGTAATGATATTGCCAGTGCTTTAATAAAGATATTCAAAAATGTTTAAACGACAACCCTTGCATAACTTCAATAATATTATGGTCGGACTCATGTATTCCGCAGAACAAAAATATGATTACATCACTGGCGCTTTTGAGCTTTCTAAAAGAGCATCCTTCCATTGAAAAAATCGAGCACCGTTATTCTGAAGCAAGTCATTCGCGAATACAAGAGCTGCACGCAGTTCACAAGGCAATCGACCGTCACCGTCATTTTAAAAAAACATGTTTCTTTAGTCCCGTCTTGCTACTTCGACTGATCGAATCTATGGATTACGAAAAAGTAAAGCTTAAAATCATGCAACTGAACTCAAATGACTTTTTCAACTATAACGGTGCAAGTATAGGTATGACTTTTGTCCGATAGACTGCTGCAAAGGAAATTATTTATGACCGAAGGGACCTATTCACTATCGAATATAGAGAAGATTATGGAGATGAATCTCCTCTACTAAGCGTTCCTACCTTTCCTGCAGTACTTAGAAAGAAAACCCAACTACAGTTATTCAAAATTGCTGGGAAAAGTTTCAAAAGAAAAAGTTAAAGATATCGAATCATTGTTGCCATACTTCCCGGAAGAGGACAAACAATTGTACAAGGCTGTACTAAAAATATAAAGAACAGTATTAAACATTCTTTAAAAAGACTGAATCTTGTTATGTTTTGTTTCTTATTAATTTTGTTTTATAATGTACACTTTTATTACCATCAAGTTTAGTTTTCTTATGTCCCACAAGTCCAATTGAAGCTAATTATAACACCAGAGCAGATATTACCAGTCCCTAATATAATTTATTCTTAACTGTTCAATATCCAAAAAAGTTCAATATCCCACTCATTTCTAATAGTATATTGTAGGTACAAAGAACAGGTCCAATATGCACTTGGGTATAACTTTATTAAATCTCCAATATTGTGTGTTTTTAAAAAGAATTAACTGATTTAATTTTTTTTTTTATTTGAAACAGTAAATATTTCGAACTTTGCTAATAAAATGCGTTCTTATGTAATTAAAAAGTAACTTAAAACTAGTTCAAAACTTAAAAATCGTCTCCTGTAAAATTTACTTTTTTGTATATTAAACCCTTAAGAATTCAGCCAGCGATATAGCGATCCACGAGTTGTATTACCTTTATATGTAATTTCCATTTCGCAACCGCCCACTGGATGTATAACTTCACCTGTATAGGTCCTTAACTTAACCAAACTGGGAGTAAGAATTTTATTCCGCCATAACCTTTTAAATACTTCTTCCGATACTGTTGATACTGCCGCTCCAGTGTCTAATTCCATTAAACAATCAACCTTATCAACTCAAATTTTTCGTTACATCTTCCTCCTATCATTTCCCTGACCGCTTGTAACATTGTTGATGTAATAAAAATCTTCTTGATCGTCGTCATCATCGAAATCTAAAACTTGATGCCCCACAATTTCCCAACTAAAGCATACGCTCCCGACGTGGCCTTCCTGCTTGCACTTCATCAATTTTAAATTTTTTTCTCTACATTTATCAACTTTGTGATTAGATTTACCGCATTTGAAACATTTGCCTCTGAATTTGTGTACTAACTGGTTTCTATTCCTACCGACCTTATCTCTATGCTCAGCTTGATTTCTGCCTATGAATTTTTTATTTGATTTTTCTAAAGCATGTATTGAACTCTGTGTATGCCCTTTAATTTCTTCACTTTCAATTTTTGCAGATTGAATAGCTAAAGCAATTTTGACTATTTTTTCAAATATGGTCGCTGAATCTTCTCGAAGTAATCTCTCCCTGATCTCGTTATCACGAATTTCTCGGATAAATTGTGAACGTAAATGGGTGGAAATTGTCGAGCCCTGACAATGTTCACAAGAAAAATTACATTTAGCTGCGATCCGTTTGAGATCGGCTTGAAAATCACCTATTGTTTCACCTTCGTGCTGAATACGCAAAGTAAATTTGTGCTGCTCAGCCACCTCACTCGCTTTAGGACACACATGAGTTTTCAAAAGCTCTACTAGCTCCGCGAAATTCTTTGTAGTTGGTACAGCTTCGGGCCCAAACAATTAACAAAAATTTGCACCTATTTCTTTTTGTTTTCGGGGTATCGTTTTAATGTTACGAATATCTAAATAATTTTCCACTCTTTGTAAATACGATTCGAATGTTTCATTTGCTTCATCCAAGGGCACATGCTGAAGACCGCGACAATCACTAGATGGTTGCTGTTGTGCTGTTAATTTAGTTAACACACTAGAAATTTGCTGTATAGCTTCTTCTGAAGACATGTTTATTATATGCAATTGCTCAAACGAATTTAAATAAAGATGGTTCTACTCCTTCTAACACACTAGCAGTCATTGCTTTTTATTTATTTTTTGTCCCAATAAAGCACTGTTTTACTGTATGTGATGTTGTTACTGTTTTGTACTACGTAATGGATTTGTGAAATGTACGTAAAAGTCTCCTACCTTTAGAGCCCTTTCTTCCTATTTTTGACTATTCCTGGATATCTTGTAGCCATATGGATTCAAGGTCCTCACCGCCACTATCTGTCGTGTATTTAGGGACAGAAATCTAACTCTCAACGAAAAGTCACGGCAAAGATTAGACTACAATTTATTGGTTCAGCTTTTAACAAAACTTGCTTTACTCTAGTCTACTATTCAGGATCTGATAACTGACTGACTGGCTCTGGGGCAGAGTACTTTATCGTCCCATGTGTATAAACTCTCTGCTGGTTGCGATTCTGGTTATCGGATCCTGTTGTTGTGTTGAGTGATGGTGTAAGTACTCAACACACATCAATCCAACTCTTTTGTATCCCATTTTCGGCATAAAAATGTAAAAAAGTTTCAAAATTTTACGTTCTTGTTGGACAACAGTTTCTGGGCAAAACTTGGGGATAAAGAACGTAAAAATTCTATTGTCAAGAAAACAATTAATGTTTAACTACATTTAACTAAACAAACTTAATGACTAGGCACCCGAATTAAATCCAACTTGCCTGCTAACCAAATAATAAAATTTGCTTCAAATTCGACTACTTTACAAATAGAAAATGAGAAATACTTTATCCAGCAGCATCCTTGAACAAATCATATTTTTGGTATCCAAAACTGCCTCCTTGTAAAGATACAACAAATATTTTAATCCATCAAACTTTACAGAGCCATATCATAACTAGTTAGAATACAAGTTTTGTTAGAATACAAGTTTCGTCTGGATGTACTGCGATGTTCATATTAGGCCACGTATAACACAAGGGCTATTCAGTTTATCGCTCTGATGAAATCTTTGGCCTGATTCTTTGTAGAAACGCCCCCCAAAAATTTGAAGTAAAATTTCGCTTCAGTTGTGAATCAGATGTGTACATACCAGCTAGGTGTGCATCGTTACCTCCTAGACTCAATCTAATAATTCCAAATTACACATCCATTTTTTTTCTGTCATTCCTGCTAAGACTATACTATGGTTCACCTTGCTATCCCCTAAGATTTAGCATATATAATTGTAATATATTAAACTCGGTTGTGAGATACTTTTTGCATATTACTTTAATTCAACAATTCATTCTTACGCTAGTTACAATATATGGTACAAGTTATGACGCGACTGCTGCGAATAACGTTCAGAGCGAGACTGACTAGCTGATACATTTCAATGTAATGTCATACTACTACTACTACTAAACTGCTATACATTATGTACCTACAATATAGTATATATATATTACATCAAAAAGAATCACCCTTCCTATCCCCTAAGATTTAGCATATATAATAAAAAGAGTCACCCATTATTCACCACCTGCTTAAGGTAGAGAAAATCAACATCATGGGTGGATGATTTCCCTCCCAATCCACTAAGTAAAGACAAAACAAACATACAAGATGTACCTTACAACAAGTTTCCTTTAACATCAAAGAAACAAATCTAATTTGAACAGAATTGTAACTATATAAATGAAAAGTGTATTATGCCTTAGACACACAGCACTCTTAATGAAGAAACAACTAACGACTCATTAGTATATAATGATTCATTATAAACTGCTGACACACAGCCATTTCTTTAATTAAGTTGCACTGTCAAACTGGTTTTGATAAACTTATGTCATTAAAGAAGCTATATTGGTCGAATTAACGCGATAAACTTTGTTTTTATTTATTTTATTTTCAATTCAACAATTTATAAATAAGAAAAACTTTATATTAAAAGGAATATTGACAATATACAATTTGTTATTTGCATTTCTTTACATTTCTTCTTCTTATTTTTCAAATCGGCAGATGCACAGCGGAGATCCAGATTTACATTATATGGCAAATCTAGCACATTTTTCCTCATTATAGCTATAATGAAGGAGGAAAACACTTCATTAGTGTACTTCATTATCATCTGATTTTCGAGCTATAATGACGTATACTATGTAACACACGGCATTTTAATGAATGGTTAGTACAAATGATTCATTAGTTCGTGCTGTGTGTCTAGGGTTTTAGTCTCTAGAAAGTTGTCCGCACCAAACTACAGTGTCACTAGATTGAACAGGACTAACCAAAACCACATTGCCAACGTATAGGTAAGAAAAATTCTTTTGTGTATATTGTGGGATCATCGAGGAATTATTTATTTAGAACCGAACTGTTCCATCTAAGGTCTACGTTAAAGCGATATTAAGTCGATACTATAAGTTACCAACAGCACAAATAAGAAAAATACAGATAACCATCCACCGTACTTACAACTGACACCAATTATTGCGGCTAACCGACAACGTCTAACCGACAAACATGTGCTTAAAGCTTTTCTCTCACAAGCCATCTACCAAACTCTCATTTTTCAAGAGACATGTAAAGTAAAATTGAAAGCAAAAACGGAGGGCTGTGAGAGAGTTCAAAAACAATCAAGTTTAAACAGCGCGTGTTGCAGGGAGAGACATGTAACCATTGAGGCGCTGTATCGTAAGCGTTGCCCCCGGAATAATCTCAAAGAGACATGTTTCTCACATAGAATCTCTCGCAAAAGCTTCAAAGCTCTTTTTCGAAACAATGTGCTTTATATTTCAGTTGTTGACTGATCGTCACTGATCCCCATAAGGTCTGGACATCTGGGCTTATCTGTGCCAACAGTAAATTTATCTTGTCTTCCACCATTATACAGATCTGTGATATTGCATTCATTTACCAATTTTCTGTCCAAGATAATTTTATATCATGATGTAAGAAATTCTTTCCATGTCTCCTCAATTTTTATTTGAATCACTGAGAGTTCTTTTATTTTGTCTGCTTCGTTTTTCTATCACATTTATAAACTAATGAAACATATATGAGTTTATTTTTACTTTCTTACAAATGGATATCAATTTTGCAGTATTTTCATTAAAATGTACATCGTAAGTATTCAAAAGCACACTCAGAAGCTTTCATTTTTTCCACTAATTGAATAACTTTAAAACGTAAAATCTCGTTGAAATACTCGCCAACTAAAATGTCTGGCCTCAAGTGAAACAACTCCCAGGAAATTTAACTTTCCCGGGGGTCGTTGTCTTAAAGCTACGTTTCGAACCCAAAACTGTCAAATCCATTCATACAATTTATGGGAACTTTTCTATCATGAAGTCAAATGCATAGATGAACTAAAGATTAAAATCCGAAATTTCAACTTGGAGCCAAGTAAAAAGAAGAAAAATTGAATAACTTTTTTCATGTACTTCACCTACTCTAGAGTTACTAGTATAACGAAAGTTGTTTGATGTTTTTTTACATTTTTTTTTCTTTTATTAAATATCATTTCCTATCTTAACCTGATAAGATACATATATAATAGTTACGAGTTTTTATGTAATTGGAATTGTAATTGAATATTTGATTATTCAATGACAATCTACAAGAAATAGTTGTTGGTAAATTTGCTACTAGTTCGAGCATTAATGGCGACCTCTGACATGTAGAACATAACAAACACTATTTGAGGTCCATGCTTCAACGCACTAAATCGCGGTAGAATTAGAGGAATTCAGTAAATTTTTGAAATTTCTGAGCTTTTAATTTACTGCCAATTAATTGGGTTAGTTAGATGTTGTCAAAGCTAAGCGAGACAATTGCAGGACTGGTGTACAAGTTTTACGACATCATGTTACCATAGCATACATACATACATAGTCACTGAAGGCGAACCTCAACAAAGCTAAATTCATCACCTTCAATCGATTGTCAACAGATGACTCTGTGAAATCTTAAAATGAAGTCGATTTATCCCAATAATATAATACCTTAAAATAATTAATAAAATAATTAATAGAAGTATACAAAAATAAACTAATACAATAGTAAATTATCTATTTCTGTTGGAGTTGAAATATCGTAATGTTTTCACCTTCTTTACGGCAACAAAAGGTGTCGTAATAAAATTAGTTTAAAGGGGCTAACAACCCTTCGTCATGCAATAATTCTGATGAGATGTATATAAGAGAATACGAGAATGGCGAAGCCACGATTAGGCACTATCAATACAAACGAGACAACATCACTATCACCGGAAATAACCAACTTCATTGATTGCTAGCCACCTTAGTGCATCACTTCTGCAATGATATCTACCTCCAGCACTTGTATTTTGTGACACAATCTTGCTTTAATGATAATATCATTGGGATTTCACGTTTCCTGGAATTTTTGAGATTTCCTTGGGAAGATCCTGTTAAAACAGACAATATTACTCATTAAAACATAATGATGAGAAGTCATTGCTTGTCCAATTTAATCGGCTTACATCCTTCTATCTCTCCCTCTCTCTCTATCTACCTATCTCTCTCTCTCTCTCTCTATCTATCTATCTCTCTCTATCTTTCTCTCATTCTCTGGCTCACTATTTTTCTCACAGCTTTCTTTGGTTCCAGCTGAGCGCAAACAGTTCTGATCATGTAACTTCAAAGAGCAAGATTAATGGATATCCAACTGTTCTAGGTCTTAAGGGTATTCATCCATCACTATAATCAGCCATCTCTTTGGTGATTTCTTTAGTACAGGCTTTTCTGATATTGACTGTGATATTAGCTGCATTAATTTTCATCACTTGACATTACTTTTGGCCTACTTCTGTCAAAAGCAAAGATCTGGATAAAGCACCTACTCTTAAACGAATGTACATATATTAGCAACATCCGAGAGTTTTTGTACTGGACCTATTAGTAGTCCTACTTCTCTATTGAAAAAATGTAGCTAATCTGTAATGTCAATTATCTGCTGTTTATTTAACTTATCGCTTCATAATCTTATCTTTGATTATATCCTTACATAGGAAGGGCAAAAGCAACGGTATATCAAGTTACTTTCTGTTGCAAACTTAGTGTGTGTTGGAAACGTATTTGAAACCTTATAGTCTATGATGTTTTGAATTTTCACTGAAGGCCCTTTATGGGAACATTCCAATGTGGCTTCACTAAGCATAAATCTGCTACTACTATGTTAGTAGAATTATCCAACTTCTATATCTGTGCTATAGAGGCTTGTAATCAAGTTGACTAGGTCTATACTAATTTCAGTAAAGCATTCAATAAAATCAGTCAGCAAATTTTCACTTATAAACTTACCGATCTTGGGTTTCCTCTCTTTTTGTAAAGTGGATATGTTCCTATTTAGCGGACCGATGCTAGCTCAATTTAGGGTAATCTCTTTGCCGAAATTAAGAATAATTCAGGTGTTTTGTCGCGTTGTACCTTTACTTTTTACTATTTAGACCAACGATGTTGGTTCAACTCTAACTATTTCCTAGATAGTTTGTATCGTTGACGACGCCAAGTAATTTAATAAAATTTCGGATGAAAACAATTGTGAACTTTTAAATTTTTACTTGATTATTTTCCATACTTATAGTGCTCAAATAACTATTTACCTTTGAGTTGAATCAACTGTACTACAATTCCTTTTCTCAGAAGTTGCGTTTATTACGATTATATTACTTAGTGAAGGGAAATTCATTAACTATACTCAACAAAACCAAAGATTTGGGCGAGGATCATTTATAGTATACTTTCCATCGTGAGCAGGGCTAATGTTCGAACCAAATATATATATATTCGAATATATATTTTTTAACAGATAATTTCTGAAAAGAAAATATCCTGAAAACAAAGCATCAAAATTTTTAGTAAAATTAATTCTAATTTTATTTCTCTTAAGCAAAAAACATGTACACAACCCAACATAGCCATGTATTTGTCATCTTCATAACATATTGCACAAACGAATCTAAAAGTATAGCCTCATTGAGCAGATTAAATTAAAATTATTATCATATGTTTAAATCCGAACTAAAAAACAATTCCTGAAAAGGGAACATATAACAACAATACCATGCTGAAATTGAGTTCTGAAAAGAAACAAATTCAATCTAATTACATTTTTCCCAAAAATAGGTACAACGTCTATGAAAGCATGTGTTGCCATGTAGCATACAATGCATGGCACAAATACATTCAGATCAAGCAGATCAATTTGCAACTCTAGCATTATCATCATTATAAGTACCATCGAACGGGAATTTCTTCTCTACGTGATACGAAATAAAATTTTTGCAAATATAATTTAATTTAACACAACAGCATGTGTTGCTCTAAATTTCTTGTTGCTATGCATTTTTCTTCGTTGCTATGCAAATTTTATCGCTAGTACCGTAAGATCACAGCTGCACTGCCAATTCTTGTAATAATGCGCCTCTGCTACCCCATCAGTGGTGTCGTGTGCAAGCAAGGGCTATATAAACGACAGGCTGACTGATCGCGATATCTTTTTGTACTTGGCATCGCTTGGGGTAAGTTGGCTGTTTAGGGACTAACATTTATATCGGGTATCGACTGATATTTCACTTTTAACAATTAACAATCATTTCCTGTCTCGACGGAAATAAACGCATCTTATTTCGGGTCTCGACTGAAGATAAGATAACACTTTAAGCCATCTTATTTCGGGTCTCAACTGAAGATAAGATAACACTTTAAGCCGGGTCTCGACTGACTCAAAGAATGTTATCTCGGGTCTCGACTGAGGAAGTCTTTTACTAACAATCATTTCTGGTCCGGACGGAAATAAACGCATCTTATTTCGGGTCTCGACTGAAGATAAGATAACACTTTAAGCCGGGTCTCGACTGACTTAAAGAATGTTATCTCGGGTCTCGAATGAGGTAATATTTTACTAACAATAATTTCTGGTCTCGACGGAAATAAACGCATCTTATTTCGGGTCTTGACTGAACATAAGATAACACTTTAAGCCGGGTCTCGACTGACATAAAGAATATTATCTCGGGTCTCGACTGAGATAATATCTTACTAACATTAACACTTTCTTTCTGGTCTCGACGGGAATAAAGAATTGTTCTAACCAATGGTTCGAACAAAGGGCCTTAACATTAGCTTAAAGGCAACCCTCAAGCATCAAGTTGTAGATCGGTGAGTACCAGTCACTTGTAACAAATTAATATTTATTCATACATCTATTTTACAACATTTACTCATATATGTATTTACATATTATACACTTCTTGTCTTCTTTATCTTTATTCTATATTAATTTTCAATATATATATTTATATGTATTACGCTCTTGACGATTTTATATTGCAACTATTCTGCCAATACGTGTTTTCAGTGTGATACAAAATTCTCTGACCCAAAACTTACATATTGAGTTTTATCACAATACAACTATTCTTGATAATCGTACATTCTAAGTCTGTGGCAATAAGTGTTTTCTAGTGTGTGAGGATCTCTGATCTAACAACTTATATACATAATCTGATCTCAATGTAATTAGTGGGCAATCTTAAGAAATAAGTGTGATAATTTATTGAAAGTTAAAACGTAGTGAACAGTGTTTGTTTTGATAACTGTGTCGACCACTGACATTGATCCAAATTTACCAGTGCATCCATTTTAGTTTCACTAAGTTCAAATTTGCGTGTACGTTCTACTAACGAACAGTACAGCTAATGCTGCTCTGTTCTACGCTTAGATTCGGAAAACGATGATGCTATGAATTTAAGGGCCCCTATGTTACCAAATGTTTCTATTGTACTTGGGTTAAACGAATATTAGAGCATGCCGTCCATTCTGGGTTCCTTTATACTTTATTCCTATTACTCGAATAGAAAACGTGGGTTTTGCATAAAATTTCGTTTTTCGTGGAGTTCCTTTGAATGATGCACTTCCGTCTAATGCAGTGTAACTGTTTTTCTGTTTTCCTTCCCCTAAATTTAAGGAGTTTGAGCTTGAAACCAAAATTATTAAAATACATGAACAGCTAGGATTCTGACTCAACCTAACAGGTATAGGCAATTTTGCTGTTATTCGGAGATGGTAAATAAAACTCAAATAAAAGAGTATTATGTTTGACTATCTTTGAATAGCTGATCCTCTCTTCTCCTCTTAAAAAGCTGTACAAAGTAATTGCCTTGACAGGTCTTCAAAAATCTAATTTTTGTGTCCCTTTATTTTCAATTTTCACATATTATATAATACATATGAGGATTTTACATGGTTGACTAACATAGTATCGTGTTTTATCACGTTTTGTGTTTGAAAAAATTAAAAGAATGTGAAAATTAAAAATAACATATACAGCCCTTTGTATTTCAAGTTTCCCATTTCAATTAAATTCAAACTTTCTGTTTACAGTACGTACGTTCGGTTCAATGGTTTGTTTATTTATGTACCACAAGAGAATTTTTATGAAATAAACAATGATACATATCTATCTATATCGATTCAACGTTGTGGTTGAAAATTTCTATTGAAAAGCTATGCATGTACAAACGTTCATATTCATCTTGGATTAAATGTAAATAAGAATATTGTTGTTAAAATATTCTTCTCCAATAACAGAAAAATATGCACAACGATAACATATCCGGACGTTGAATGGAATCCAATTATTACAGTAGCGTTATTGTTGTTTTACTCTGGTACAGAGATTAGGAAGCTGTATATTCAGTTAGTGGTAGGCGAACAAGGAAGTCCTGCATCTACCTAATTTATATCTATAACATACATATTGTTGCAAAATCCCTACATCCCCCCGCGATGAAGAGAAAAGCCAGCTGAAGCCTCAGGCGTATGCAAAAAAAAAACAAAGAAATGGCGCAACATTCCCCTACTGCAACGAATTCAGACCTGGCAATACGGACGCCCGAGATAGCGCGATCAAGAGAGGGAAGTCGAGTGGATTGGCAGATTTAAGATGAGTTGAAGAAAACCCGGCATCGACAATAGAACGGATTGTGATTAAAAGTAAAGAAAATAACCTCTGTTTGAAATAGAAAGTAAAAAGTTTATATTTGCTCCTCTTGGAGCTGCTTTGTAAAATTTTTGAAATAATCTTTGAAATAGTTTTGTGGGAATAAAAGTGGATGAAATCTACAATCATTTCCAATATCCAAACAAAAACGGAACATTAAAGGAATTTAGTCTGCAACGGGACAGGCCGCCCAGCGGTATTGAGGAATCCCGCTTTTCAAACAAAATCGAATAGCAAATAGAGTACAAGATAAGTATTTCTTTTAATTGGAATTCACCTTGATCTTCTATTGTCATCATCATTATTAGCTTTTTCTATTCATTCAATCGGTGGAATTTTATTTCTCGAACAAAAGCGAATAGCGAACATAGTTCTTTATCAGAAATTCATCTCGACCTCCTTTTGAGTCTTGTGATGGTACATCATTTTTAGAAATTATTAGCTTTCTATTCATTGAATCTGTGAAATTCTAATTTTTTTTAACAATGGCGACTGTAACACCAGGCTTTCCAGAAAACATCTGGAGCTGTCATCGACCTTTTCAGAAAACAGCTCGAGCAGTCATCGAACTTACGGTTGTTATACAACTACGTAGTTATCTGTAAGAAAAGCTACACATCAAAATCTAATTTTTTCTTAGAATCGTCGTAGACGTCGCCATATTTCTATATCAGGCCAGTCCACTTCGAAGCTACAGTTCTTATACAAAGCACCTTTTCTAAGAACCATCATCGGTATCGCGTATTGCCTAGGATTGTCATTGACCTCACAGTTTTTTTTTTTTTTTGTAATCTAATTGGTGTCTACCTATAAGATAAATGAACACTGCATATTCTTTTCTGACATTTACTGAAGAACATCATCGACATCGCTATTGTTTTCTATACTAAATAGTAGTTACCTATGACACAAGTAATTATTGCGCATCATTTTCTGACACTTGCTGAGAATCGTCTTCGAACTCACAATTTTCGTATACCGAATACAAGATAAACGATTAGAGTACATAGTGCTTTCTTCGAACATTCACCGAAGTCCCGGGTTTCTTATATCCAATAGTGGTTATTAACACGAACACTATCGTGGTTCATCTTCTTGGAATGATTATCGAGCTTACAGTCCTTTCTATAGTGTCTATTAGTACGATAAATGACTGTAAAACATTATCTTCTAGCATAGATTTGTTGCGGAAGACACAACGTTCCAGAACAGAAACAACTAGCGTTGGAGGTCAAGAAGCGTTCCTGAGGTACCTCTCCCGAAAACTCGAATCAATCGCACGGGCTCTCCAGAAGAGGGCCCCCGAGCCCAACTTCCCCAGAGGCTGATCAAGCGCAAACCTGCGCAGTGAAACGAGCCCTGGCACTTGCTTTCTTTTTCTTTTTTTGATTAGGCATCAAGAAGATAATCTTATTTTCAGACACTAGTTTTGGCTAACCAAACACGACACTTCCATTAGTCTTTCGGCGGCTCAACTTCGCGAGACTTGTGGTGCAGTTCCTAATCTCCCAATAAAGTACATTGTGCGGTGCAGCACTTCCCTACTTCTCGATAAGGCACTCGCTGTTCCTCCCGACGTGAATGTAAACAAAGATTGAAGCCCCTCAGTCAGCTATTCCGAGTGTTACTTGACAGCCGTCAGCTGATTACAAAAGTGATTGTGTCGAGAGCCATCTAGAGACCAGTAGGTGCAGAGTTAATAATTTACCAAGCTCCAGTATCTCTGTGGTGAACACAGAAGCGAGTCTCTGCTGAATCGAAGTGTTCCGGACCGAATTCTTAGCTTTCCTTCTTGCTAAATAAAGGTGGAATTAATATCAGTTCTCCAAAGCAGTGCCCATTGACCAGCAATCTTGATTAAAAAAAAACATTATCTCGGTCTTATCAGATAAAACTGCTCCTAGTCTACCGCTCGGACAGAGCATTTTGTCAGCAATTTTATGTTACAATATGAATTGACTTTTATATTTATTGGACTTTATTTTCAGCATAGGACGCTTTTTCTAACAACAAAAATTAATATCAAAAGGTCGTTGATTTAGATCCGGCTCGAAGGACCAATGTTTCGTACATTTATAATTCCGAAAAAGAACACCGCACAGTTATTATGAACAGTACATATATTTAACAGTTCAAAAATATTTAATAAATTAATGCTTTAACAACTATGAATAAAAACAAACTCAACTCCCTACTATATCGCGGATTTTTACCGTGCCAGTCTCAAGATTGCCCTTGCCTGAACTGTCCATCGATCGATTCTCATTGTCTTAGAATACTTTGGTTGACCTACTTCGATATTTTACAATATTGACTTATTTTCACTTTATGAACGTGATTAAAGTGAGGAAATTTCAGTAAATTGCAAGGTTTCCAGTCATCGAATGTGATGAAAGCGCAAACCTGCACTTTTATTGTGCTGAAGCAGTGCTCTTCATGATGGGAAAATATGAATGATTTGGTAGATCATTTTGTCGTTGACACATTTTATTAGCTAAGAATCGAATCAAAATCAATCCAGGAAAACTTATAGGAAAATCAGTAAAAGTCACCTCTCAGAAAGCCTAAACTAATCGATCCACTCAGTAAAAGGCAAAAATTTAGAATAAATCACAAAAAATGTCAAAGTGATCTTCATACTCGGGGTATAGAGTACTTATTCGACTGCAACCTTGGAGGCTATAGTGGACCTTCTTGCACAGCATCTACATGCTAAGAAGAAGGTCATCATCAGTACAATAAGATTGCAAAGGACAAATCTTTTGAACACAGGCAATCTAACCAGCCACCTGAATGTTTTTGAGGAATTCCTAGGGAACCCGTTGGTTAATTCCACTTCAGATTTTATGCCACATTTCTACAACTTTGAGGACTTTCAAGGTAATTAACAGCAAAATTCTGGAAATTACCCTTAAAAAAATGATCTTTTAAATGATACACAAATGGATCTCCAAATTGGAAGGCAGAGCTGGCGTGAGCAAGTATGGACCAGCCTATTGACTCACTAATGCAGTGGGGGATTTTTCAGGCAGTGCTCGACGCCATAGAGCTCTTTGCTCGCGAAATCATCTACAGAAACATACGTGGAACAAAGATACAACAATACATATATATAATATCAAACATACAAGCAGCACTCAAAACGTTATTCATATACGCTTGAGTTAAAGCTAGCCAGGTAACTCCATTTCGTGGTTTGTGTTACAGGTATGGATGCAAGAACACAAAAACAAGGGCAATAAGATTGTGGTTCGTATTGCAGAGAACTAGGAACTAGATACGAGTTTATTAGCCCTAAGCCGGTTTTTGTCCAACCATTAAACCACCTTTTGGCATATGTCAAGCGTTGGAAGGACAGATTTAAATTCATACACTAGGTAAACTCTCTCGAACCGAGACAAGCCCAGAGATTTATCACGTACTCGTAAAAAAAGATAAAACCACTCACTACTCACGCTCACCAGAATGCATAACGAGCCTAATCTTAAGGGTATTGTCCACTTAGATATCATCTTAAGAATATATGTAAGTTCGACAGCGAAGTCTGCTGTTTCTGCATGTATTATGAACATAATGACTACGAAGCTCCTGGCCAGACATAGTAAAAACATCTCGAAGAGGAATTTCCATTGTCATAGGACATTACAAAGATGGCCCCCAAGAACATTATGTTTTTTTTTAAAGAGTAATTTGGATTGGAAGTCTAAAGAAACTTAGGGCTAGTGTCACAAAAGATTTTCAGATGTCACAGTAACAAGATCAGAGACAGATTCAGTTCCATTTATCTCTCTGGAATAACCATTTCTATAATTAGACTTTTGTGACTCATCAAAACCCATCCCAACAATATACAAAAGCTCACACGTAAACAAATAATGCTACATTCTACTAATACCTAATGATCTTGGATGAAAAATTTAAGCCAATCACAACTGAGCCGATAATTATATCAGCTTCAACATATAAAATGTGTAAATGTAATAAATTTTCAGAATTTCTATGAAAACTCTCCTCAAGGGTATTAAAGCGCCTTCTTAATTTTTACCACACGTTTTCTAAAACTTTCTAACTTCAAATATATATTATTCGAGCCTTCATTTCTGTTCCACTCATATCTTACTGTATCTTAACGTACAGACCTACGTACATATACCTACTACATATACTTTCAATGAAGGAGGCAAGGAGCACCTCAAGAGATTTTGTTCCTTAATTACAGATCTATCGCTGTGAGCTATTACAAAATTTACCTAAGTCAGAATTCCGTGCGGTAAATTGAGAAAATGGCAAGATAAATGTTTTCTGCAACCCCCATTAACCTTTTAATTTGGTTGGCTCGCTCTAGCTTCAGTGTCCCTGATGATGGGAGAAAAACGAAATTAAGTTAAATAAAACGATTCATACTTAAAGATCTAATTTAAGGAAACGATTAAATTTGCCGTTTTAGACAGAAGAGTTTTCTTCGTTTTATGTTTCTAATTTAACAGAAACTTTTTTTAACGTAATTTATCATTAATTAAGGGAGAAAAAATTAGTCTATTAAGATAAGATAAGTTCGAAGATAACTTGGTCCTTTTTTTTTCTTTTTTTCATATGTACCAATTTTTATGGTTATGGATTGGTCATGCATAGATAAGCAAAAATTGATGCATGTGTGTGATAAAATTGGATTTCAAACAATCATTTCCACATTCCCCCTCCTCACTTACAAACTCAAGATGCAAAAGAAGTCAAAATCACACAGTTGGCTGCTATCAACTTGAAGTCGCTTTATGAAAGTGCACTTCAACTTCTTCATTCGTAATCGCTTAACGCATTAAGCGTCTAAGAAGTAAGTATACAATGGAATTGAAATACTTGAAAGGTGAAACTAAAGAATGAAATGAAGTAAAAAGTTCCCATTTGCCCTCGGCACATGAATTGAGGAATTATTATGGCTCCCTCTTGCTTTTCATAGGATTAACCTATAATTACGTACGCCGGGGGTTGGCAACTGGTAGTTTGTAAAATAATACGTAAAGAGAGACGCACCGCTATATTTACAGGCAATTCAGTTTCAATTCTTTTATAACATTTTTTTAAGGATCCTTTCGTGGTTTGGTACGGAATTGAATTTTGAATCTCATATTGCAGTATTATTAGCTCATGGTATGTAAGAGGGAAAGAAGTGCTATAAGGTCCCAATTATAATAATTCTATTAGCGTACGCCCGATAATTTCAATTCATCATAGTTCGTACCACCTGTTATTTGGCTTTCGAACTGCCTTTCAAATTTGCCGATGTTGATGCTGGGTATGCGCTTAAAGTTTTTATCCGCTCATTGAATCGGTCGCCGGCGAGATTTGTATATCCATACCTTACATTTGAAGATCTATGCTCTACCACCGGAGCCAAAAGTGCCTTTATTATCTGGTTAATTTTTTTTATTGACTGCGAAGTCTCAATGACATACATAGCTTTCTATAGGATTAGGAAGTCAATCTTGATTGATATCCATCTATTATTTCTTAAGGCCTAAAAATATCTGGTGCACGTTAAGGCCTCTAGTTAATTCACGGATTCTACATAGTCCTTGGTTGTCGATAATTTTATGTAACATCAGTTGTTATGTGGGTAGTAAGTAGACTGTCCAGGACCATTTTCTCGACGCTTCATAAGTCAGAACGCTGTTCGAGCTTTATCTATCATTGGTGTACCCTATCGTATAAAACTTAAAGTTCTTGTTCTACACTGGTTTATTTATTTTCACTTGCACACGCTCACTATGTCTTCCCAATGTCGGGTTGATTACTGACTAGTCTTACTCTTTCGGTGAAGCTGGTACAGCTGACTGCTGTACTAACAGCCGACTATATAACATAATTCTAGCTGGTCGTGCCGTATGCAAACGCATGTTTTTAATATCTCGTTATAAGTAAATGTCAATACTAAGTGAGTTTCTCTTTCGACTGCTGGTTTCTCTGCCGTGATGAAAATCGTTTTGTATTATATGGCATGATTGTCATGAGGCCGTTTCACTTCGGTTGGGATTCTGGCTATTCGGAGCTGTTAAAACCCTTTTCTTCACAATGCTTAATATTTACACAGTTTTCTACTTAAGTCTTCGTTCATCAGAATTATGGAGTCCATAATAGTATCAAAATATCCACTTTTAAAACCAACATTTTTAAAACTTGTTATATGTCTTAAAATGAAAAATTTTGATTAACATTATCCTTAGAACTTACAATCCATTTTTCAACTGAAGTTGGAACTTTGTCAAAATTTTTCATCAGGTCATTCGGTCTGGTAGCAAATACTTAAAATCAAAATATCAAAATTGATATCCCCAAAAACTCGAAAGTCTAAATTCCCAAAATCCAAAATTTCGAAAAAACACAAATTCTTTCAAAAACTTTTTTGTAGTGGCCTTGGTTTTGTGAATAATTTCCGATATCTGAAAGTCCATCAAGCTAAAAGCTCTATATCTGGTGTCGGTGTATCTCTTAACAGGAGCTGAGAATCTCATTGCCTGTGTTAGCCATGTTAGCGCTGAGGAGCTCAATATCTGACAGAAATGAAAACACCTTGAGAGTTACTGGTTAAACTCTAAAACTTTATTTTCAATAGCACTAAATTTATACTATTTTAAAAGTGCTTATTTCGCCAAACCGTAATAAAATTTCTTTTTCATGGGAAAGGCCAAGAGTATTACAAATACTTTATGAAAATTGCATACCTTACTCATATCGATAAAAATTAATGTTATTAATAAATGCATACATATTGACCTCTATGTAAACAAGTTTAAATGCTTACATTGCAATCGTTTCTTATTGAAAGAGTGCTAAGTGAAATGATATAAAAATGACATATAGTCACCGGTTGCGTCATTTCGCAATTACTTTTTTTTATAGTTCACTGAATAATACGTAATATGCTTTATCACGGTACAACGGTGACCAGTGATGATCATATTACTTTTTACAACTCTTACTATGATATTTCATGAATTGATCGTAGAATGGCGCGTGGCTACATATTCCGATCGCATTTATTTTGTTTATTTTGTTTTCTTTCTTTATTATTATTTACTGTTGAGGTGCTCGTATATGCATTTATCTTTACTGCATGTAGGTATGCTCTACAATTTCCTCAACATTTCAATATATCTGGCTTTTTTCTTCGTAATTTTCGCGATTCTAACTAATTCTGACTACCATACATGGGTAGTTTATCAATGTCAGAACTTGGTGAAGCAAACGTCTTTTGCAAGACAATCACTTTATATGATAAACGAATTCTACATTGTCATTTGTTTACCAATAGTAGCATACAAATCTTCTTAGCTTGACTGGAAGTTAAGTCCACAACGACCGAACAAGTTCTTTTCACAAATAGAAGACTTATTTCGACTTATGTTCTCCCAAAGTTGACTAATTTAACCTTTGAATTGAGAACTAAACCAAATGGCTAGAACTGATATTAGACTCCCAATTATAGTCCAAGATTAATGTAAATACGATCACTAAAAAGGTGGTCATTGCTCTCAATTCCTGGAGGAAAACTTTTGGCACAAGAAGAGGCTATTGGTCATCACTTCATGACTTGGAAAGTCGTACTAAATCACAAAAAGTGATATCACAGGAGCTCTTCACATAACATCAACAGCAGCAATAGGCTTTGCTCCGTCTGCTGATCCCTGACATTCATGACAAATATTTAGCCGCCAAATGGGGCTTGAGATCAGTATAACAATTAAGCTACTGGATACCTGCAGGAAAAAATCACAGAAGAATACTTAATGATAAGTGTACTGTCCGTTAGTAGAACGTCCACGCAAATTTGAACTTAGTGAAACTGAAATGGATGCACTGGTAAATTTGGATCAATGTCAGTGGTCGACTCTCTTAACTCTTAACTCTTTTAACTTTCAATAAATTATCACACTTATTTCTTAAGATTGACCACTAATTACATTAAGATCAGATTATGTATATAAGTTGTTAGATCAGAGATCCTCACACACTAGAAAACACTTATTGCCACAGACTTAGAATGTACGATTATCAAGAATAGTTGTATTGGGATAAAACTCAATATGTAAGTTTTGGGTCAGAGAATTTTGTATCACACTGAAAACACGTATTGGCAGAATAGTTGCAATATAAAATCGTCAAGAGCGTAACACATATAAATATATATATTGAAAATTAATATAGAATAAAGATAAATAATGATATTTAATAAATATGCACAAGAAGTGTATAATATGTAAATAAATATATGAGTAAATATATAATAAAATAGATATATGAATAAATATTAATTTGTAACAAGTGACTGGTACTCATCGATCTACAACTTGACGCTTGAGGGTTGGCTTTAAGCTAGTGTTAAGACGCTTCGTTCTAACCATTGTTAAAGCAATTCTTTATTCTCGTCGATATCAGAAATAAAGTCCTAATGTTATTAATAGATTATCTCAGTCGAGACCCGAGATAATATTCTTTAAGGCAGTCGAGACCCGGCTTAAAGTGTTATCTTATCTTCAGTCAAGACCCGAAATAAGATGCGTTTTGTTTCCGTCGAGAGCAAAAATGATTGTTAGTAAATATCTTAACTTCAGTCGAGACCCTAAATAAGATGCGTTTTGTTTCCGTCGAGACCAGAAATGATTGTTAGTAAAAGATTACCTCAGTCGAGACCCGAGATAATATTCTTTAAATCAGTCGAGACCCGGCTTAAAGTGTTATCGTATCTTCAATCGAGACCCGAAATAAGATGCGTTTATTTCCGTCGAGACCAGAAATGATTGTTAATTGTTAAAAGTGAAATATCAGTCGATACCCGATATTAGTGTTAGTCCCCAAACAGCCAACTTGCCAACTTACCTCAAGCGATGCCAGGTACCAAAAGAGATCGAGATCAGTCAGCTTGTCGTTTTTATAGCCCTTGCTTGCACACGACACCACTGATGGAGTAGCAGAGGTGCATGATTGCAAGAATTTGCAGTGCAGCTGTGATCTTACGGTACTAGCGGCACAATATGCATAGCAACGAACAAAAATGCATAGCAACAAGAAACTTAGAGCTACACATGCCGTTGTGTTAAATTAAATTATATTTGCAAAAATGTTATCTCGTATCACGCAGACAAGAAATTCCCGTTCGATGGTACTTATAATGATGACAATGCTAGAGTTGCAAATTGATCTGCTTGATCTGAATGTATTTGTGCCATGCATTGTATGCTACATGACAACACATGCTTTGATAGATGTTTTACCTATTTTTGGGAAAATTTTAATTAGATTGAATTCATTTTCTATTCAGAGCTCACTTTTAGCATGGTATTATTGTAATATGTTCCCTTTTCAGGAATTGTTTTTAACACGAATCTAACGGCTCATGCATATGTAGCGGAAGCTACATATTGATTATTGCTAATAATTGTGTTACAATTCTCCTGTACTGAAAATAATAATAATTTAAATTGTCGGTCTAATATTCGAGCCGACTGTAAAAAAAATCAATTTGAGTTGACATTTAAAAAGCTTTAAATCACAGACACACGCCACTGTACGCAAATTTTAAAATATTCACATCAAGACACTTTAGTTTGTAAATAAAAAATAAGTTTAGTTCATGTCAGGATATTATTCAGCTTCAAAAGTAAACGCCAGAGGGCAACAAGTTATACTAGAAGTAAAAATAAGAAGAAGCTTTTCATAAAATAATAGATTCTTAATCTTCTATTAATATTATTAATTTATTTAAAAAATCTCCTCTATGTTTAAAGCTGTATTTATAAATAGAGAGAAGTTATCAATATAAAAAAAAAACAGTTTTCTAAAATAAAAATATTTAAAAAATAAAAAATAAATAAATAATCATTAAAATTATTTATGACATTTTCATCTTAAATTTTGCTCCCAATTTAATGTGGAAAATAAACTGCAAAAACTAACCAGTTTTTGACCAGTTCACATATGATAATGATTTTAATTTTCTGCTCGATGAGGCTATACTTTTGTATTGTATTTGTGCAATTTGTTAAGTAGATGACAAATACATGACTTTTTTGGGTTGTGTACCTGTTTTTTGATTAAGTGTAATCAAATTTTAATTTTACTAAAAATTTTAATGCTTTGATTTCAGGATATTTTCTTTTCAGTAGTTGTCTATTAACAAAATATATTCGGATCGATTAGGTTCGAACAATAATTTTGATGTAAATTCGATCAACGGCTGACGTTTCGTTACGAGGGGGTATACAATGAAAGTTGCGTTACAAAAAATGTATAGTTTCAAGAGACTGCTGTGAGTAAAGTGTGAAAGTTATGAATATAAATGTAATACCATTGTGTAGACCCGTTCTGCGACTAATTATGGAATATACAAACTCCCCCTCATTCACTTCACTACTGCGCGTGCTAATGCTTGCGTGTGACCTCTAAGATCGCCCTCTTGCGCGGGCGCTATTCAATCTTATGTGATTTAGCGTCCAAACCAGTGCCTAGATTTGCATGAAACAAAGTTTATATAACAGTTAAGAGTTTTAGCCTTTGTTCAATATAATAAACAATACATTTGAACTACAAATAAATTCTTTACGACTCCGAGAAGTCGAAATTCCGGGACCGTAAGAAAATCTAATCCCATTTTCGACCGACTAGAATCACTTTCAGATGCAGAGCGAAGGCGGCTCTATCGATTAAGGAAGAAAGAAGTACAAGAAAATGTAACCAGGTCGAACAGGCCTCTACATCGGTGCAATAGCAAGCTATCATCTCTCGTCTACAGCAGACTGAAATTCATTGAAAATAATTTCAATTAATTTTTAAAATGCATTAAGAATGCAGAAAAATTGAACTTTTCGACTCAGCGATCAGAGAGATCTCATCAGTATGGTTATCTCTGATCGCCATAGTCCACACCAATATTATTCCTGTTTTATTTTTGTTCTCAACTAATATAGCTCTGTGACATGCTGTGTTTTCCCGAGAACACAGTAGAGTGTAGACGTACACGTCAGTCTCCTCGCATGTATCTGTTTTCTGATATTATAGTTTGCGGTCCCACAGACCGCTCGCGCACGGTAGAAAAAGATCAATTTTCTTCCAAACGAGTATTGTTAGCATGAATATTTGAGCTTTTTTTATTTGTATAAAACCACAGATAAAACGTTAAGATGTCGTTCTGTATTAATAAAAAGTTAGAAAATGAAACATTAATTTTATTTTTTGAAAACTGTTCAGTATACTTGCGGCTGTCATGGGGTTCCACTTACAGAAGATTAAAACGCCAGTTCGAACCCACTTAAAATAACCGTTTTTATTTCATTTAACATGTATGATTTTCACAATAAACTTATCTTCGTGTTGGAGCTGCACGATTATATTAACTAGAATCTTACTAAATTGATTTAAATTCTTCGCTTCAATTATCTCCAATTATCTCTGGAACCAATACACAGTAGTATACCTTGTATGCACTATCACCAAGAATAAATTAATTTAAAATTGAATTTGAGTAACTAATAATAATCCTTAATTTTTGAGTTAACATTTGAAAGCCATAAAATCTGTTGGTCGAGCCAAAATTCAATTTCATAGAAAATATAAAGGTATCTTTCAATTTATGTGAATTATTAATCGGGTAATGGTCATTATTGTGTGAAACGTATGTCAGTTCAAGATATTGATTAAACGACATAATACCTGCCAAAAAATTGATATTAATCAAAAAATACAATTTATTTCAGCATTTTGTTTTTATGAAATTAGTCAATCAATTAATTATTCATGGTATGAAACTATTCTTATATTAAAGCCATATTCACACCAGATAGTAGCTTAATTTGCAAAATTGGCATTGAGAACATTTTAATTAACCAGTTTTTCCAGCAGTGAATTAGTTAGTAAAAGTATTACCATATGTTCAAAGACAAAAAAAAGGATTAAATTGGATTATTTATTAATTGTTAGAATACAATTAAGAAATTTGAGCAGAATACTTTTATATATAATTTTTTCTATTAATTATCTATTTTAAGTCTAAGCTATTCAAGCTATTGTCAATTAATTTAGATTTTAGGCATAATTCCGTAATAATATGCTTTATATTTTCATCGTTTAAACACAGTCAGAAAATTAGTAAAGTTTTTGTATACCTCCTTTAAACTAAACATACTATATCACGGGTTCCCAACATTGAATTAATGTGATCAAAATTGTAGCAGCTCCAGATAAAAGTTCCATAAAAAGCTTTTTATTAAGATTAAGTAATCCAAAAATAGTTAACATTGGTCCATTTAGAGCAGCTGTTATATACAACATTTCAACCTGTATAATTTTAAATAATTAATATTAGAAATAACTAAAAAACAGATATACTTACATTTTGTTCAAACCTTTTATTACGAAACAGATATTTGTGAATTCCCCGAAATTCAATTTGAAATTTCAATTTTTTCATCAATAAATCTGCCATCCAAAGAAATGTAAAAATTTCAAGAATTTCCAAAATTATCGTGACAATCATCTAAATCGATTTGTAAACATTAAAATAAAAACCAGATGTAAAACAACATTTGAAAAACTTATAACAACAATAAAAAAATTTGTGTCTGGAAAATTCGTCGTAAATCATCAAGAATTTCACAATTTTTCGAATAAAGTTTTAAAATCTCATCAATTATGCAGAAATAGAATTCGTCATACTTTTTATTTGAGAAACGTGCCGGCGCACTAGTACATTGATTCATTTAATTGAAAAGGTCTTTTAAATAAACATTAAAGTGCTCAAATTGTATTAAAACCACAATGAAGGTAATAAAGCACAAATCGAAAAGAACAAATGTTAATAATCGAATGTAAACTTGTAATAAAAAACCAGGCAAATAACCAACTGATGAATCAATAAAGCCGTAAACATGACAGGAGCAGTATATATATATGTATGAAAAAAAAGTTTAAAAATCCTTATCAAAAATTTACATAAAATAAGCACTAAATTTTTGTAACCGATGAGATTTTTTTGTTTTGTATAAGTGCGACTCTCCTTGTAATTTCGAATGAATTGATTTACGAAAAATACAATTGTGTGTTTGTCGATAAGTTGCGTTGCTAAAATTGTTATTACGTTTAGAAGTTCAAAGAAATCTTTACAATAAATATAACAAGTGAAAAAGCTAGAATTGGTCTACAAGACCAATTCTTATGATACCCTAAATGAATGCCCGTATGAAATTTCATTATGGTCACCCATTTGAGCAATTTTGATTTTTTGCATTGGTTTCTCGCATATATTTCTAGAACGGCTCGTCGGACAGAAAAAATGATTATAACTAATTTTATAGGATTTCTTATTCTGAAGAAGTTTTTAGTACAATAAAAATGTCTAGGACTGATCGTTTTCAAAGTATATGTAAAAACCAAAATTTTTATATGGCAACACCAAGGAGGGGTTGCCTGATTTAGTCCATTTTTGAAAATTTATTTGCTATTACTATGAAAACAGAGTGTACCAAATTTCAGCTTTCTATGTCGACGTGTTCTCAGGTAGTGTCCAAATATATAGTGAAAAACGAAATTTTTGTATGGCAACCCCACTAAGGAGCTGCCCGATTTGTTTCATTTTCGAACTTAATTTTACTTTTTTTTTTTAATGTTCGTGTACAAAATTTCAGCTTTCTCAGTGAACGCGTTCTCGAGTTATCGTGCGCACGGACGGACGGACAGACGGACATGCAAAAATCAAAGTCACTTTTAATTTTATGCGGGGGTGTCCAATCCATTTTGCTCTACTATCATTATTTCTGTGCGTTACAAACGGAATGGCAAACTTAGTATGCCCTATAGATTTCATCTAGGGTATAAACATGCATAGTATTTTCAGAAATAGTCTACAGCATTGGAATTATATATAATACAGTTGCAGGAGCAGTTGAGATTAAAATGAATCCACACAATAAAGTACTGTAGATAATAGAATACAAAGAATAGTCAATAGTTGATTCGTCACTTTTATTTAATTTAAATATCGTCACTCCTAGCTCGGTTCGACATAATTTTTAGAACTAACATGTTCGAGTGACGTTTACGAGTATATCAGCGAAGAAATTAACTATCGATTTAATTATTCAAATTGTTTCACAACAGATTTGCTTGGGAGGCTCTTATGAAAATTAATTTTTTAATTGTAATACTCGTCTATAACCTTTCCTTTTAAAAATTTCAATTTCCGTTGAAAATGTATTTACGAAAGTAAAGGCTACATATAACTTTACACCAAATTATTGCTAAACATTCCAAGCATATTCATTTTGATCCGTATTTGGTCTTCCCTCTTAAATATCAAACTTTATACATAACTTAATTTTTACATAACATAATTTTACTGCTAATTAAACAGTAACTAAACACAAGTGACAATATTATAAAACTAAATACAAATAAACTATTAAATAAATAAAACTAAATTAATGAAATATAAAGAGAAACTAAGCTAATTTGATAGAAAGAACCAACTCTAGGCAGCCTTGACAATAACAAAAACAAGTTCCACATGTTCATTTGTTAATTCACGGACGACCACTGCAATCTCAAAATATTGAGGTGGAATCCGGTCAGATGGGGATCTATTGGGATCTATTTTTTCGACGACTATCCAAGTACTACTGTAACAGTAACTGGCGACTAATGATCAACAACTATTTGGTACATCAAATAAATGAGTTCGACTTGAAAATTATATGGTTCCAACGCGACGGAGCCAAATGTTATACGGCACTAGGCACAGTAGTAATCTTAAAGAAGATGTTTCCAGATAAATTAATTTTGAAAAACGATGAAATTGGTTGATTCCGAAAGTCTCAAGGTCTGATGTGCAGTTGCTGACTATTTCTCTTTGGATCTTCTAAAGGAACTTGTCTATGCAAACAGGCTTGAACAACTAATGCCAAATATTCAAAATGCCCTACTGGGAATTTTGCCTGAAATTTGTAAAGAAAATTGCACTGAAAACAGCTCGAAATTCCAATACAGCAAAAGGTGAACATCTTACAAATGTTATATTCCACACGTAATTTTAAGGACAAAATAAAGTATTTGTGGAATAATGTCTAAAAGTTTTCCTTTTATTGTAAAAGTAAAATATATGTTATGTTGTAAAGTTCTTATTCGGTCACCCTGTATTTCAGGCACACCTGAGCGAATAAAATCCATAGTTTGAAGACTGAGCACAAAATGGGTATAGTCCTTAAGGCTGAATGCCAAAAAAGAAAGGACTCGAAATCGAGCTTTTAAACTTAACTGTGCAGTGGTAGCGCGAGTTTTCCCATCAAAGTAGTGTGACACGTAGAAGCAGTACATACTTCAGTTTCCATCAGAATTCGACAAGTAATGTTATATTGAAATTTGACATGGCAGACAAATTATTGGAAATTATTTCTTCTAAATATAAATACATAAAGAATTACCTACAGTGAATAACAATGCCGCTTTTCCTCTATGGCATTATTGAAATTTTTCGTAAGGAGCCCAACATTTGTATCGTTTAACACATTATCATTCATAACAAATAGAAGGCAAAATAATATTAATTACCTACTTACGATTCCATATTCATAATCAATGAAAATGTTCACTAATTAACTTACAACTTTTATTACGTTTTTGTTTAAATAAATCCACTTTATGTATATATTTTCAATTTACACATTTAAAGTTGTCACAATTAGAACAAAAAGTCTATTAACCCGGACAGACAACTCTGATAGTCAATAATTTGTATAGAATAGAACCAAATCAATAGTTTTAAATTCAAAAATTATTTTTTTTAATTTAACAGTAGTTTTTATTAATTTTATAAAAAATGGCACTAGCACCATACACTACTTCACTACTCACTTTACCTTCTCAAATAAACTGCAAAATCAAGCGTTAAGAAAACAAAAACAAATTATAACGATTTTTAAACAACTGATATCCCGCGATATTTGAAAAGAAAATTTGCCTACACGCTTTTATTTTGGACTAGGTTTCACTCATGACTTTATTAAATCTTAACACTTTAATTGTTCCAATAACTAATATAAACTTTTAGTTACGCGATGACGATACTTTTCTTTTTTCACAGCTTGCTTAGTAGCACAACACCATTTCACTGCTGTTAAAACAGTATTTTTGTATTTAATTTATGTGAATTATTAATCGGGTAATGGTCATTATTGTGTGAAACGTATGTCAGTTCAAGATATTGATTAAACGACATAATACCTGCCAAAAAATTGATATTAATCAAAAAATACAATTTATTTCAGCATTTTGTTTTTATGAAATTAGTCAATCAATTAATTATTCATGGTATGAAACTATTCTTATATTAAAGCCATATTCACACCAGATAGTAGCTTAATTTGCAAAATTGGCATTGAGAACATTTTAATTAACCAGTTTTTCCAGCAGTGAATTAGTTAGTAAAAGTATTACCATATGTTCAAAGACAAAAAAAAGGATTAAATTGGATTATTTATTAATTGTTAGAATACAATTAAGAAATTTGAGCAGAATACTTTTATATATAATTTTTTCTATTAATTATCTATTTTAAGTCTAAGCTATTCAAGCTATTGTCAATTAATTTAGATTTTAGGCATAATTCCGTAATAATATGCTTTATATTTTCATCGTTTAAACACAGTCAGAAAATTAGTAAAGTTTTTGTATACCTCCTTTAAACTAAACATACTATATCACGGGTTCCCAACATTGAATTAATGTGATCAAAATTGTAGCAGCTCCAGATAAAAGTTCCATAAAAAGCTTTTTATTAAGATTAAGTAATCCAAAAATAGTTAACATTGGTCCATTTAGAGCAGCTGTTATATACAACATTTCAACCTGTATAATTTTAAATAATTAATATTAGAAATAACTAAAAAACAGATATACTTACATTTTGTTCAAACCTTTTATTACGAAACAGATATTTGTGAATTCCCCGAAATTCAATTTGAAATTTCAATTTTTCCATCAATAAATCTGCCATCCAAAGAAATGTAAAAATTTCAAGAATTTCCAAAATTATCGTGACAATCATCTAAATCGATTTGTAAACATTAAAATAAAAACCAGATGTAAAACAACATTTGAAAAACTTATAACAACAATAAAAAAATTTGTGTCTGGAAAATTCGTCGTAAATCATCAAGAATTTCACAATTTTTCGAATAAAGTTTTAAAATCTCATCAATTATGCAGAAATAGAATTCGTCATACTTTTTATTTGAGAAACGTGCCGGCGCACTAGTACATTGATTCATTTAATTGAAAAGGTCTTTTAAATAAACATTAAAGTGCTCAAATTGTATTAAAACCACAATGAAGGTAATAAAGCACAAATCGAAAAGAACAAATGTTAATAATCGAATGTAAACTTGTAATAAAAAACCAGGCAAATAACCAACTGATGAATCAATAAAGCCGTAAACATGACAGGAGCAGTATATATATGTATGAAAAAAAAGTTTAAAAATCCTTATCAAAAATTTACATAAAATAAGCACTAAATTTTTGTAACCGATGAGATTTTTTTGTTTTGTATAAGTGCGACTCTCCTTGTAATTTCGAATGAATTGATTTACGAAAAATACAATTGTGTGTTTGTCGATAAGTTGCGTTGCTAAAATTGTTATTACGTTTAGAAGTTCAAAGAAATCTTTACAATAAATATAACAAGTGAAAAAGCTAGAATTGGTCTACAAGACCAATTCTTATGATACCCTAAATGAATGCCCGTATGAAATTTCATTATGGTCACCCATTTGAGCAATTTTGATTTTTTGCATTGGTTTCTCGCATATATTTCTAGAACGGCTCGTCGGACAGAAAAAATGATTATAACTAATTTTATAGGATTTCTTATTCTGAAGAAGTTTTTAGTACAATAAAAATGTCTAGGACTGATCGTTTTCAAAGTATATGTAAAAACCAAAATTTTTATATGGCAACACCAAGGAGGGGTTGCCTGATTTAGTCCATTTTTGAAAATTTATTTGCTATTACTATGAAAACAGAGTGTACCAAATTTCAGCTTTCTATGTCGACGTGTTCTCAGGTAGTGTCCAAATATATAGTGGAAAACGAAATTTTTGTATGGCAACCCCACTAAGGAGCTGCCCGATTTGTTTCATTTTCGAACTTAATTTTACTTTTTTTTTTTAATGTTCGTGTACAAAATTTCAGCTTTCTCAGTGAACGCGTTCTCGAGTTATCGTGCGCACGGACGGACGGACAGACGGACATGCAAAAATCAAAGTCACTTTTAATTTTATGCGGGGGTGTCCAATCCATTTTGCTCTACTATCATTATTTCTGTGCGTTACAAACGGAATGGCAAACTTAGTATGCCCTATAGATTTCATCTAGGGTATAAACATGCATAGTATTTTCAGAAATAGTCTACAGCATTGGAATTATATATAATACAGTTGCAGGAGCAGTTGAGATTAAAATGAATCCACACAATAAAGTACTGTAGATAATAGAATACAAAGAATAGTCAATAGTTGATTCGTCACTTTTATTTAATTTAAATATCGTCACTCCTAGCTCGGTTCGACATAATTTTTAGAACTAACATGTTCGAGTGACGTTTACGAGTATATCAGCGAAGAAATTAACTATCGATTTAATTATTCAAATTGTTTCACAACAGATTTGCTTGGGAGGCTCTTATGAAAATTAATTTTTTAATTGTAATACTCGTCTATAACCTTTCCTTTTAAAAATTTCAATTTCCGTTGAAAATGTATTTACGAAAGTAAAGGCTACATATAACTTTACACCAAATTATTGCTAAACATTCCAAGCATATTCATTTTGATCCGTATTTGGTCTTCCCTCTTAAATATCAAACTTTATACATAACTTAATTTTTACATAACATAATTTTACTGCTAATTAAACAGTAACTAAACACAAGTGACAATATTATAAAACTAAATACAAATAAACTATTAAATAAATAAAACTAAATTAATGAAATATAAAGAGAAACTAAGCTAATTTGATAGAAAGAACCAACTCTAGGCAGCCTTGACAATAACAAAAACAAGTTCCACATGTTCATTTGTTAATTCACGGACGACCACTGCAATCTCAAAATATTGAGGTGGAATCCGGTCAGATGGGGATCTATTGGGATCTATTTTTTCGACGACTATCCAAGTACTACTGTAACAGTAACTGGCGACTAATGATCAACAACTATTTGGTACATCAAATAAATGAGTTCGACTTGAAAATTATATGGTTCCAACGCGACGGAGCCAAATGTTATACGGCACTAGGCACAGTAGTAATCTTAAAGAAGATGTTTCCAGATAAATTAATTTTGAAAAACGATGAAATTGGTTGATTCCGAAAGTCTCAAGGTCTGATGTGCAGTTGCTGACTATTTCTCTTTGGATCTTCTAAAGGAACTTGTCTATGCAAACAGGCTTGAACAACTAATGCCAAATATTCAAAATGCCCTACTGGGAATTTTGCCTGAAATTTGTAAAGAAAATTGCACTGAAAACAGCTCGAAATTCCAATACAGCAAAAGGTGAACATCTTACAAATGTTATATTCCACACGTAATTTTAAGGACAAAATAAAGTATTTGTGGAATAATGTCTAAAAGTTTTCCTTTTATTGTAAAAGTAAAATATATGTTATGTTGTAAAGTTCTTATTCGGTCACCCTGTATTTCAGGCACACCTGAGCGAATAAAATCCATAGTTTGAAGACTGAGCACAAAATGGGTATAGTCCTTAAGGCTGAATGCCAAAAAAGAAAGGACTCGAAATCGAGCTTTTAAACTTAACTGTGCAGTGGTAGCGCGAGTTTTCCCATCAAAGTAGTGTGACACGTAGAAGCAGTACATACTTCAGTTTCCATCAGAATTCGACAAGTAATGTTATATTGAAATTTGACATGGCAGACAAATTATTGGAAATTATTTCTTCTAAATATAAATACATAAAGAATTACCTACAGTGAATAACAACGCCGCTTTTCCTCTATGGCATTATTGAAATTTTTCGTAAGGAGCCCAACATTTGTATCGTTTAACACATTATCATTCATAACAAATAGAAGGCAAAATAATATTAATTACCTACTTACGATTCCATATTCATAATCAATGAAAATGTTCACTAATTAACTTACAACTTTTATTACGTTTTTGTTTAAATAAATCCACTTTATGTATATATTTTCAATTTACACATTTAAAGTTGTCACAATTAGAACAAAAAGTCTATTAACCCGGACAGACAACTCTGATAGTCAATAATTTGTATAGAATAGAACCAAATCAATAGTTTTAAATTCAAAAATTATTTTTTTTAATTTAACAGTAGTTTTTATTAATTTTATAAAAAATGGCACTAGCACCATACACTACTTCACTACTCACTTTACCTTCTCAAATAAACTGCAAAATCAAGCGTTAAGAAAACAAAAACAAATTATAACGATTTTTAAACAACTGATATCCCGCGATATTTGAAAAGAAAATTTGCCTACACGCTTTTATTTTGGACTAGGTTTCACTCATGACTTTATTAAATCTTAACACTTTAATTGTTCCAATAACTAATATAAACTTTTAGTTACGCGATGACGATACTTTTCTTTTTTCACAGCTTGCTTAGTAGCACAACACCATTTCACTGCTGTTAAAACAGTATTTTTGTATTTAAATTTACGTGTGCAGTGTGCTAGACGTGAACCGTTCGATAGCTCTAATATTATTATTTTAAACTTATTAATATATATTAATGTTTTTCTTTTCCACTAAATCTACTTTACTTGAAGAAGTCATATAGTCACCATCTGACTAAATGTATGTGACACAATCACTACTTTTTTTCTTTATATTATTTTCATTCCTGTCCGATATTTTAATATTTTATAATTTATTATTATTTTTACACTAATAATTGAAGTAGTCACTGACTGACTGAATGAATGAAAGTGGCACAATCACTATTTATTTCGTTTTTGCTTTCACTTCCGTCAGTATTTTATTATTATATTATTTATTTATATATTTATTAATATTTTGCACTAATGACTTCACTCTTTCACTACTAGTCAGATACTGACACGTAACTTCAATTTGAAGTTACTTTTATATTTTTAAATGTTACTTTCGCTCAGAGCAAAAGACAACTTAGTTTAATGCCAATCTTATGTCATTTACATGTGGTTGAAGAAGTTTTCTATTTTCTATTGTTTTACACAAGTACCTACCAAAATTTTTGATTTTCAGAATAGTATTTAAAATATAAAAGAATATATGAAATATGAGTCAAATGCTTGTAAGAATGTGTTTTAAATATATCATCCAATGTTTTTAATTCTAAAGATATGCCAAGCTGAACGTCCAGATTTCAGTTTTATGGCAGCGTGGCAAGATTGAAAAAACTTATGATCTCTAAATTATTAAAGATAGGGAATGATAGGAAAATGAGTATTGAACGCATCCAGATGTGCTGTGGTGTAAATGCTGTTTGTTTTAATTTCGCAGTAATCATTTTTACAGGACTGAAAAACATTAAAAACACGTTTCAGTAATATAACTTCGGTGTTATCGTCTGTTTATTTTCTTCACGTAAAAACGGAGTTTTGATTAATAAATTACTTTGGGTAAATGGCAGATATTTTCAAAGTTGCGATTTCAACCATGCGTTTGAGGCAAGCGTTGGATAATTAATCATCAATAACAATTTCACCGTGATTTTGTTTTTATATTTGCTGTGTCTTTTGCTAATTGCTTTGTGATTTATAGCCAAATTGTGTTTTTGTTTTTATCGATTTTCAAAATTTCTGATTCACTATAACTCCATTTGTAACCAGCATTGTATAAACTGGAAGTATTGAGCGTGAGACAAAATACTTTTTCCAACGACAACATGGGGATTTTTTGGACTGGATCTAAAGCTCCCAATATGAGAAACAAAAGGCATCTCTTGATAATTGCTTTTTAATAATACAAGTACTAAACAAGTATATACAAGTATATTTAAATCAAGTAGTCGTACATTCTGACTTTCGTCAGTGTGCGTTTATCTCCAATGTTCCCTGCCTTTCACTCTTTGAGGCATGGTGCACCAGACTGCTATACCAGGATACCTTCTGCACTGCAATGATTGGCCAAAAACTCTCGAGAATACTTCACAAGCAATGAAACAGACTCCCTCACTACCACATGAGAGCCCCAACGGAGTCCTAATTTTCTAAAATATTTCCAGTCTTCTTATGTAAAACTGACAAAAGTTTGATTTGATTAGCTTCTCCGCCCTAAACTACTATTGATATAGAAAAATAATATTGTTTTAATCTTAAGCTTGCTTTCTTATCTTCCGAACCGATATAAAATTTGTATACCTTTCCTAACAAAATTATTTAAAAAAATTTATCTGAACCAAATGACTACGATTCCTCAAACAAAAACTCTCAGTAATCATTTATATGACGCTGTGCCGTCATGGCATGCCATGGGCTAATGATATCGAATATAGTTGCCCACAGATTCGGACTCCGGTTGCACTTATGTACACTATTGCAACTATTACTCATTCAAGAGTTATTGTTACTTTTAAATCAAAACTATTTTATTATTTTGTTAAGTAAGATATACAGTAATTGTAGCCTTTGGAATGGTAAGGAACCAAGCTTTAAATTACTAGAAGACCATTTTCCTGTATGGATAGTAGTTTAGGCTCCATAGCATTGTATAAAGTCAATGTTTGGCACTTTTCATAATTTATAGAACATTTTAAAGAACGGACCCGCAATGCGTACATATAGATTTCTGTTTCATGGCTTGGAAAGTATTCTCGAGGGTGTTCCTTGACCCTATATTAAATACATACATACATACTGTTTACAAATTAGCTAATTCAGTGATATCAACTCATGAAAACCAGAACATGGCGGGTAGTAAAGGGAATAGCTTTGAGAACAGGACGAGAGTGGCAGAGGTGTCGATGTACGTTAATACTCTTGAATCTTTGCAGATTGCTGTTTATACGGATCATTAGAAAACTCCAGTATATTCAGCTATGATAACCTTTTCTATAAATTCGAAACAAAAATTAATATTGTTAGCTTTATTTCCTTTTAAAATTACGATAAAAAACAAGTTCAAATAGCTCTAGCTTTCCAAATCAATATCCACTACTTGGATAATTTAAGAGAGTGAGTTTTAAAACTTCGGCACTTAAGGGGTAACGCCACTGTAACGGCTAAAAAAAAAGGTTTCTTCACGAATTTTTTTCTCGCGAAATTAAAGGTGTTTAAAAAAAACCTTTTAAGGGTATTATCGGTCATACATTGAACTTTATTGATAAATTTTTTGACAGCGAAGAAAAGCAAAATGGCGGCTCCACAGCCATCTTTCCGGGACATGTTTTGCTTGCAGGGCTCCGCGGCACGCAGCACCACTGGTGGACATTTGAATCTAGACCAAAACAAAAAAAGCCATTAATCTAGTGGCTTATAGCTAGAGAATGCCGTACGGATTTTTAAAAATATTAATTTTTATAGATTTGGCGCGCGTTTGAAAAATAAGTTTGATTTTTGACGAAAAAAACGACAGGTTTTTTGTTAGTAAAAAATCAACAAGTTATGCTGCGTGCCATTTTGAAAAACCGTGTTTCGAGAAAAAACGCGTTTAAAGTTTTGAGAATAGTTTTTTATTGGAAAAAATAAAAAGAATTGACTTAAAAAAATAAACGTTTTCCGATAAACAAGTTAAAGTTGCAAATGTCAAAAAGGTCAATTATGTTCAATTCGGCTTTTTCAGTCAGCTTTAGAAGAAAGCTGGCGATAAAGCTGAAAAGCTCCAATTGTGTTTCAGGCTTCAGGTAGCCGTTTCGGAGTAAGTTTGACGCGCTTGGTGGCGATGTCAATTTACAAAGAAAAAAAAATTTCTGGCACGGGAAATTTTTTTTCTTATTCTAGAGGATTTAAACTATTTTTTAAGCCAATAAAAACAAAATCGATTTTTCAAAAAATTTACAGTGGCGTTTGCTTTGTGAGAAAATAGCTTACCTAATCACCTGAAAACGACTAAGTACTACAATTAAAAATTTAATTTTCATAAGAGTCTCCCAAACAAATGTTATGTGAATAAATCTGATTGATTAAATCGACAGTACATCAACACAGTTAATTTCTTCTGCTGATATACTCGTAAACGTAATTCGAACATGTTAGTTCTAAAAATTATGTCAAACCGGGCTAGCTATATATTTTCGTTTATGGCCGCATTTTACTGTTCTTACTTAAAATATCTAGGAGTGACGATTTTTAAATTAAATAACAATGACGAATCAATTATTGGCTATTCTTTGTACTCTATTGTTTATAGTAGTTTTGTGTTTGGATTCATTTCAATCTCAAGTGCTCCTGCAACTGTTTTATATATAATTCCAATGGCGCAGACTCTTCCTGAAAATGTTATATATTTTCCTATTTATTGTAAAGCATTCGTTGAGTTTCTAAACGTACTAACAATTTTAGCAACGCACCTTATCGACAGACAAATAATTGTGTTTTTACTAAATCGATTCTTTCGAAATTTCAAGGACAGTCGCACTTATACAAAACAAAAAAATCTCATCGGTTACAAAAATTTAGTGCTTTACATAAGTTTTTATAACCATCTCAAAATTAGTTTTTCATATATGTATACTCTATTCAGGTTTACACCTTTAAAGATTCATCATTTGGATATTTTGCTGGATTTTTATTCCAAATTTACAATCTATTATTAACATTTGTTCTTTTCGATTTGTGCTTTATAACCTTCGTTGTGGTTTTAATACAATTTGAATACTCCAATATTTATGTGAAAGATTTTTTCAATGAAATGAATCAATGTACTAACTAAACAATTTGACGAATTCTATTTCTGCATAATTGATGAGATTGTAAAACTTTATTCGAAAAATTGTGAAATTATTGAAGATTTACGACGAATTTTCCAGACACAAATTTGCTTTATTGTGGCTATAAGTTTTTCAAATGTTGTTTTACATTTCTTTTATATTTTATTGTTTACAAAACCGATTTGGATGACTGTGACTGTGGAACTTCTTGAAATTTTTACATTTATTTGGATGGCAGATTTATTGGCGAAAAAACTAAAATTTCAGATTGAATTTGGAGAAATTCACAAATATCTGTTTCGTAATAAAAGGATTGAACAAAATGTAAGAATATTTGTTTTTTAGTTATTTCTAATACTAATGATTTAAATTTCACGAAACATCGATGCTCCGATCCTAAAGTTGTTTACTGTCCGAACCAATTGTCCTAAAGTTGTTTATATCCGAACCAATAGATGTCGCTTGTCCTTTGCTATTGCACGTAGTAATATATTTATAATGGTAGTCTATAGGAAAACGATATGTATATAATTGGAAAGCAGAGAGTGCGCAAACTATCAAATAAAATATCTAAACTGATTTAACTTATGTATTTCGAAAGTTACAGCCAGATTAACAAGAACCCCCACTTTTGAGTAGTTATGTCAGAAAACCGTTATATCTACATGTATGCTAAAACCCTGCGCAATATTATTCAAAAAAGGCGGGGTACCCTGCACATACATATTTATGGATAAAAAGATATATAAGTCCGACGATCTGGCTTATGTAGTTTGACTTCAACATTTCCTGACCGATTGTATTTTAACAGGAATACTCTCAAGCTCCTTTCAATTCATAAGTAAATTCATATTGCACACTAAAGGGAGTTGTAAAAGTGCCATAAGAGCAAATGAACGACAACATTTTGGTATTTCGAAAAAATAAAAATAAAGCTGAAAGCATCTCATAATGCAGGCCGCTCCACATACTCCTGCGTATGGTAGAAGAGAAAAATTACTCAAAATTATTATAAAAATACAAAGAAAAAGTAAATAAAGCAAATATAGAACAAAAAAAGCAAAGCTTAATAAATTGTACAAGTTTATATATCACATAAAATACCAAATCATTAATTTATGTAGTATATTTCACAATTTTATTTACATAAATAATTCTCTTTGTATGTATACCTATTGATGTTTTCTATATATACAGATTACATTATATTTTCCTTTGCATATTCCGACCAGCATTGTATTAATGTGATTACCATCGTTACTAATGTCGATATATATCCCATAACGAGCTTATTATCAAGTTTAAATAGTGCAAATATAGAAAAACTAGGCTTCTTTAGAGCAGCATTAAAATATAACATCTCAACCTGTAAATATGGATATAATCATCATTTCTATATGTACAAAATTATTTATATTATAAAAATTTCAATTATTCTTACATTTTGTTCAAATTGTTTATTAAACTGATAATTATAAACTCCTTGAAGGTCATTTGGAAATCTTGATTTCTTCATCAATAATTCGAATAAAATCATAAATAACATTATGTCACAAATTTCTGAAGATAATCTCATAATAAATTTAAATGAAATATCAGCAAGTATTAGCGTAAGGAAAATATGCATCACAATATTAAAGAAATTTGAAGTAACTAAACAAAATATTGGTGTCTCTAAAAGTCGTCGTAAATCTTCAAAACATTCACAATTTTTTGAAAAAATGTTCTGAATTTCATTAATTTTATGTGAATAAAATTCATCAATTTCACTAATTGGATCCATTACTGTTTGATTAGTTAAATGATTTATTCCATTAGAAATAAATTTCAAAGATATAATTAAGTTTTCCAATTGTATTGTAACAACACCAAGCAGTATAAAGCACACATCAAAAAAAGCAGTTATTAATAATCGAACGTAGACATATAAAAATCCAGAATAATAACTTATTTCTGAAAGAGCATTTTGATCAGAGTAAGCCAAATATACATGAATAGCTAATTTAAAAATACTTGAGCAACATTTACACAATAAAAGTCTTAAATATTTAATATTGATTGAGTTTACTTCTGTTTTATAAGTGTCACTTTTATTTATAATTTTAAAAACTCGATTTAATAAGAGGACACTTGATTTTCGATTGAGAATTATTAGTGCTAAATTTACTATGATAATCAAAAATTCATTGTATACTTTTAAATAACAAAGAAATTGTAAGAAATTCGTAGGAATAGTCATAGCATATGGTGTTACATGCAGAGAAGTCATAGGAATACATATAATCAAAAGTAATACAGATACAAAAATACTATACGCAACGGATGGCAACGAATACTCGAATAATTTTTCATTTTTATTGAATTTAAAAATATTCACTCCCACATATTTAGCACAATAATAAAAATATAAGCCTATTATTAACAAAATTCGGTTAGTACGAATCAACATATTTATCTGCTTCAACTAAGTATGTAAACATCTATGAAAGTTTACTTCAAAATAGCAAATAAAAAATACTTAATTAAATCCAACATTAAATGAAGTTTTAATCGATCTAGTTAATTAAGCAAATTGAATCCCCCTACATTGGAATGCTTTTATCATAATTAATCTACTATATTTTGATTGCAATAACTAATTAGATTAGGTGAGAGACGGGATTGCACTTGTAATGCATTGCAACAAATATTTAAACTTCAAGGTCAAAGACTTAATTTTCTTGCGTTTTGAAAAATTTTCTTCCTTTTTATACCACAATGTATGATGGAAGGTATAGAGAAAAATACAATATATTCATTACGGAATATTATTTAAATATTATTTATTTATTCCGTCTACCGATTCACAAATCTCACAGAACAAGGAAAAAAATAGTTATTATAAAAAAGGCAAGCACTAAAATTATGTATAAATGCTTAAAAAAAAATAAAAACAAATACATTTAGCTTCAAGCAAAAACACAATAAATATTTACATAACAATGAATTGAGTAATACTACGAGCTAGGATGTAAAAAAGATAATAATGCAATGCGTAAGCATAAAGAAGCTAGACAATAAATAGTATAAAACGATTGATAGTAACATTATGGAATTAACAATTAATAAATAGTTGAGCAACATATTACATACACAATAATAATAATAACTTTGGAAATAAAATGAAAATAATAATAACAACTATAACAGGAATAAAAATCACATGACAATCATGGTAAAAATCTAGCAATGATACAATTATTAATAAGTAATTAAGAGAGAGAAGCGATGATACTACTAACAGCTTTTTTAATTGAGCATCTACTTTCATTGAAGTCAATCATGCAGCTACAAAGATTAAACTGACGAACAGAACGAGCAATTGGACCATTAAGACAGTAATTTGATTTATGAAGCGATTCAAATAAGATAGAGAAGAACCTCAAATTTCTAGATGGAGTGTAAAAGTAAATATGCTCAAGCAGCGAAGGAGAGGCAACTCTATAATCCAGCAGATTCTTTATAAACATGACATTACGGCTCTTACGTCTTGTAGATAGCTTTTGCAAGTCAATTAATTGACATCTTGCATGGTAGGGGGGCAAATCGGCACTCCAGTTAACCTTCCTTAAAGCAAACCTGGTAAATCTCCTTTGAACACCCTCGACTCTGTTACTATGAACAGCATAGTAAGGATCCCATAGAACAGAGCAATACTCAAGAATAGGTCTTACCAAGGAGATATACAGGCTTTTAAGAGTATAGGGATTGAAAAATTCCGCAGCACGGCGCCTGACAAAGCCAAGACGAGAATTCGCTTTGCTCACAATAAAGTCTATGTGCTGGGAGAATATCATACCAGAATCTACAATAACACCAAGATCAGATGCGAAATTACATTTCGAAACAGGAGATCCGTTAAAAAATATATCAAATAAAACCGGTGAAGCCTTTCTGGAAATGGTCAGGTGCTTACATTTAGATAAATTGAGAGATAAATGATTTAGACAGCACCAACGAGCGAATCTTTCAGCATCCAGCTTAAGTTTAGCTGTATCAAGAGCATTACCAACCTTAATGAATATTTTTAAATCGTCGGCAAACCCAAGGCATGAGGCAAATTTGAAAATCTTAAAAACGTCATTGATAAAAATTATTAAAAGAATAGGGCCCAAATGACTGCGTTGTGGCACACCAGAAGGCACACGAATGAAACGAGATGTCACATCATTGATCACAACCATCTGTCTACGATTTAAGAGATAAGCAGAAATCCATCTGAGCAGTGAAGAATGAAAGCCAGAATTGCCTCTCCTCAATGCTATGGGCACATGAGCAGAAATAATGTTGTCTAAAACTGAAGCAAATTTAGACTACGCCTGCATTACATCGCAATCAGAAAACAAACCATGCCAGTCAATTATTATTATTATTATTTGTCACAGAGACCGGACGTTTCAATTTCAGCTCCCACTAATAATAAGGAAAAATAGCAGAAAGAGACGTTAAAATCTGCTCAAAGAGTACACAAGTGATACTGAGGTGTTATTGTTAAAGTTTTTATTGTGCTTATTGTTGTTATTAACAAAAAACCATTAAACAATTAAAGAATAAATTGTGGAAAAAGTGCAAAAGTTTGACAGTTTTGGGATTTTTAATTAATTTCGGTCGTTGCCATGTCAACATGGCAACCGTGCAAAAATTCATTGTGAAATTGATTTAGATAGAGAACATTTATAAATAATATAAAATTAAGTTATTTTAAATTATAAAAACTATATAATTAAAAAAAAAACAAAACCAACCAAAAAAAGATTTTAAAGTATCTCAGCCGTACTCAAAATGAGTACGAGCAGTAGCGATTCTGGAGGGACTCATGATCCCCCCAAATTAAATGGTAGGAGGAAGAAGGGCACAAGTGCCTCTTCTTCTTCAAAAGGAAATTTCCAGGGGCCCCAAGAAAAGGCCAGTAAGGGCCCATGTGAAGAGGCCAGTAAGGGCCCAATTGAAGAGGTCAAACCGCAGTCGCCAACTCCCTCTGAGAAGACTGTAGCTATGGCAGCAGACACTGCTCGAGAAGATACTGGAGCAATTAGCAATATAGCTGCAGTTCATGCGGTTGTTACTGCACCTGCTACTGCTTCTCCTGATGTTGCTGCTGGCTGATTTTTTGGGGCATTTCGCTTCATAGAAGATAGCGGTGGCCGCATTACAACACCACTAGGCTTCGGTGATGAGCTTGAAGCTATCTTGACAACTTCAGTCAGCTTTTGACGAAGTCTTGGCGTTCATACGGTTGTTACTGCTGCTGCTACTGCTTCTTCTGATGTTGCTGCTGGCTGATTTTTTGGGGCATTTCGCTTCATTGAAGATAGCGGTGGCCGCATTACAACACCACTAGGCTTCGGTGATGAGCTTGAAGCTATCTTGACAACTTCAGTCAGCTTTTGACGAAGTCTTGGCGTTGGGATCGTAGGATCGTAGGCAGTATCAAACGTGCCTCAAGAAGATCCTACTATCCCAACGCCAAGACTTCGCCAAAAGCTGACTGAAGTTGTCAAGATAGCTTCAAGCTCATCACCGAAGCCTAGTGGTGTTGTCATGCGGCCACCGCTATCTTCAATGAAGCGAAATGCCCCAAAAAATCAGCCAGCAGCAACATCAGAAGAAGCAGTAGCAGCAGCAGTAACAACAGCATCACTACGACCCCAGCCACTAGTTGCAGGGATTTCATACGCCCAGGTAAGTGGTGGTTCCAAGAGTCAGCCAGCCTTAGAAATTGTAGGTAAAGGCATCACTCGTCGTCCAGCCCCATTGGATGCAGGTAAGCCTCGGCCCAAGACCAGTGCGGGTCTCCAGGGCTTCTTCGACGGGAGATGGCAGGATGAGAACTACGGTATGCAGCTCGAGCACATCAGAGGATGTCCTCAGAGCGCATACCTGAAGGCAATCTTCCGCGTCGTCTCCTGTGAGCAGCTATTCTCCATGGGGATAATAGCTGGGGGAATGGTTGAGGTGTATACCATAACCCCTCGAGGGCATCGAGGTGGAGGGTAGACACCTCGTTCCGGTCCCACTCAGGGAAAAGCCCACGAAGGTCGTATTTTCACGGGTCCCTATGCGAGTTTGCCATGAAGACCTCCTAAATTTCTTGGGAAGATTTGGGAATCTTCATGGCAACGTTCGTGCCATTCCCTTAAAAATTGGGGACGAGGGTCTCGGGCGGGGTATCTTCGGTACTAGCCGGGAGGCGTCCATCACCTTAAATAAGGGGTGTACGCTCCCAAAGGGCTTTTACCTCAGCTTATCCAGCTCGAGGCACTGGATACACGCTGGCACCGAAGCGAAATGCCATGCTTGCCATTTGGTAGGGCATTTTATTGCTGACTGCCCCAGGAGAACCGGGAAGAAGGCTGAACCGAGGGTTCCCTCGAAGGAAGCCACTACTACAGTAGTGGATCTGGAGAAGGAGCCTTCGGCCGGCACTCAACCTCCTATTTTGGAGCAGCCAGTGGTTAGGGTGCCTGAAGTTGTCCTAGAGGCAAAAATAGTTATGGCTGTAAACGGCGCCACGTCGGCAAGTGAAAACGCGGCTACTTCTGACGAGGAGTCGAGTAGCCATTTAGTCAAGAAAAAGAGGACGAGGAGGAGGAAGACAAAGGTGGACCGCGTGATGCTGCCTCCTCCAGAGCCAGCAAAGCCAGTCGCATCAAAGCGGCCCCACTCGGAGGAGGACGATAGTGGAGCTGGCATTCCGAAGGTTGTTGTAAGGGAGGTGGAATCATCTATTGAGCAGCTTTCGGACTGCGAAATGACCGGTTTAGATGAGACTGGTCTCTCGAGCTTCAGTGCCTACGAGTCGTGTGGTAGCACCATTTCGACTGGTAGCCAATTTGAGGTCTCGCAGGGGAGGGAAAACATTCCTAGGAAGAAGATCTCTGAAATTCTTGGCCAAATCCAGTACAAGAAGAGCTCAGATAAAATCTGGAGCATTCTTGTAAAGGAGCTGGAGAGGCCAGAGTTGTTACTTCCTCAGCTTCCTACCAGTAACCCTATGCAATGTAAACTACAAAATCGTCTGCAAAGCATTAGGGGCGATACTCCGCTCAGTGATTGCTTCGGTAATACACGCGGAACAGTCCTATTGTGTACCTGGTCGTAGTATCTACGACAATATCGCGGTAGCCAAGCATTTGTTTGCCTACCATGAACAAACAGGTACACAAATGGCCATGATTTCACTTGACCAGCACAAGGCTTTTGATAGTGTCTCGCACGAGCATCTCTCGACTGCTCTCGAGGCATTTGGGTTTCCGCCCAGGTGGCTCGATATCGTCGGGAAACTGTATAGAGATTCAGCGATTTTGATTAAGCATCAAGGACAAGTTCTGGCCCCTATCTCGTTTCATCGAGGTATCAGACAGGGGTGTCCATTGTCAGGTATGCTTTATGATCTTTCGTTGGAGCCGCTACTGGTGAATCTTCGTCGAATGCTCGGACAGTATGTGGTTCATCTGTCGTATACTAATATGAGGCCTCTTATGTTGGCGCATGCGGATGATCTCTCTATTTTCGTGACAAGAGATGAAGCTTTTCCGGTCGCTCGTGCTGTTTTCGAACAGTTCGAACGTATAGCGGGCGCTAAATTCAACCTTAGTAAGAGTCAAGGCTTGTGGTGTGGAAGGTGGAGAGATCGTACAGATACTCCACTGAACATCCAATGGACTAATACTTGCCGGAAGTATTTAGGTGTGTATATCGGACGCGAGAGTAAATCAAATAATAGCCGCATCGCTCTTGAGAAACTCTCTAGAGCTGTAAGGTCATGGCGTAGTCGACTGTTTCCATTATCCTTAATGGGTAGGTCAGTCGTGATAAACTATTTGATTACCTCGTCCATCGTTACTCTGCTAAAGTCTGAGACGTTTGATGAAGGCTTCGTAGGTCTTCTTCAAGCAAAAGCGATAGACGCCTTTTGGTGCGGAAGACGATGGGTTGCTGAAAGCACGCTCTGTCTGCCAGTCAAGATAGGTGGATTAGGTCTCACTAACTTGGTTGTGAAATCAAGGTGTCTCCAAGTGCGGGCATTCCAAAGAGTGTTTGCCAGAGAGACAGCTTGATTTCTCAACTGTGGGTGAATGTACTGGGAAGGATCGGCATAGGGGAGTATTACTACCTGCTCTCTGTTAGACCACCTTATCCTCGTGACTGGCCGCAGAATCTAATCTCAACGATTCAGACCTGGGGCAGAATCAGGCCAGCATTTCACCTTAAGTGGAATGCTCTACGGTACACGCAATTCGCGTCGATTCCAATCAGGTTTAATCCTGAATTAATAGACTCAGTGTTCAGTAATGCTCGGGGTTTTAAAGCTGACACGCATACACTGACGGTTCTCGGAGATATTATTGATATATCTGGAAACTGTCGAATAAACACTAACACTGCACAACTATACGACCTGGCTGCTTCTGCGCGGGATAGATTTCCCCAACTTGGGACCAGTGACCCTGGCACTAAGTTGGAAGATGCTTTCGTTCTGAACAGACCACCACACACACCTTTCAGCACACTTACAACACGTGTGCTCCGTGACGTGCTTATGTCAATAAGACCTCCGGAGTATACAGGATACAACATATGGCGAACACACCTCGGGGTGAATATGGGCGTGATGGGAGGGATAACTTGCAGAGTAGTCTACAGTTATCCTTCTAATTACAAAGATGCGGATATAGCATTCAAATTGCTGCATCACAGTCTTGTGCATCCTAATCAGTTGTCACATATTGACCGGCGGGTTCAGAGGATTTGCACAGTTTGTGCTGGTGAAGGCACCCTGTTTCACAGGTTCTTCACTTGTCCGGCTTTGCAGGGTCTAATGGATCTCGTGCGCGGTATGTGTCAGTTGATCCACCCGAATTTCGGCATTCCTAGAACATCGTTTCTATGGGGACCAAAGGTCTGTAGTCGAGTGAATTGTTTGATTAGGTTTGTGTTGACAATGACCAAATCTACAATTCACCTGTACTACATGAGAGTCGAAGATGGGAATCAGAACACTGACCCACAACACCACGCACATCCACTTAAGCGCCACTTCGTTGACAGGTTGAAGAGACGTTTACGTCTCGAATATCTGGCAACGAACGCAAACACATTCAACTGCACATGGCAACCACTATCGTCGGTGCAGGATGGAGCTCTTGTCTTTCGCTGGTGAGAACAGGCCACAGCATTTGCAACACTAGTCCACGGGGCTTCTCCCCGCTTAGGAATCGTTGCAAGTACTGTGGGAAGGACAAGCACTCTGTTAGAGATGCTAAGCTGGAAGGATGAAGAGAGCAGTTTGTAGAGGTCTATGATACTACAGGCTGCTCTCGCGGGACTCTATAACGGTATCGGGTAAATTTTTCGTTCGTTCGATTATTCTGTTTTCTAATTCGGTTTCGGTCTCGGTTCTAAATTACAAAATTGTATGTTGAAATTCGCTCGTTTAGGGACATTTTTAATAGTTTATTTTGGAAATTTGGAACTCCTTGGAACTGCCACTTACCTAATTGTCAAAATTGGGACTGGTTCTAAATTTTTGGTTAAACTTTAGATCTTTTTCAAAATTCTTGTGTCCGTTTTTAGTCCCTTTTGAGAATTTTGTCTTGTTTGTTTTCCTTTTTGTTGTATTAATTGTGTTAATTGTTCCTTTTGACTTTTTATAAGTTAGTTTGCCAATTAGTTTTAAGAAATTTTTAAAAGAGCCAATGAGCCACTCAATAAAGAGCATATACAAATAAAAAAAAATTGTTATTATTCATAAATTCATATAAAGGTACAATAAGAGATACATATCTTATACTAGTACCAATAGAAATAATTTAAGAAAAAATTTTCTGGAAAATTCAGAGAGACTAAAAGTTAATATAAATGAAAAAGATGAAAATATTACTTAGAACTAATTACAAAAAAAAATGAAATTAAAATCTACTTAAGCATAACTTCATGTAGACTCAATCGATGAAAAAATAGGAAATAAGAGTTAAACAACATAAGATATAAGATGCCTCTTAAACGCACTGAGAGTGCCTGCGCGCTGAACATTACATGGAAGAGCGTTCCACAATCGAAACGCCTGGACAAAGTAGGAGCCCTCCAAGATAGATGTACGGTAGCGTTGAATCAAAAGATTGCGACCTCTCCGAGACTGTAGAAAATTGTCATATCTGCGTAGGCCATAAATGAATCTTATGCAGTCATTGAATGCCACATCTAGTTTTCTGCGGCAAACAGAGTCCCCACGACTGAAGACTAGTCGTCCACTAGAGAAATACTGTAGGAGGAGAGTTTTTATTAGCTTTAGACGCATACTAACACTTAGAATGCTGGCAAATAACCACAGGCGACGTAAGCCAAAGTAAATTTTAGCCAAACAAGCATTAATGTGATCACAACATTTCATATGAACATTAAGGACAATTCCAAGATTTCGTACCTTGTCGACAAATGGCAAGATGTTCCCACCTAACCAGACAGAGGGAAGAGACAGTTGATCTTTGAAGCCCAATGCCATGCACTGTGACTTTCCCGCATTTAGCTTTAATTTACTCGATATGGACCATTGCAAAATCCTATCCAAATCTCTGTTAATACGCTCTACACAATCTTCCATAAGCCCAACTGGTCGACTCAGGTAGATCTGCACATCATCTGCATACATATGTATACGTACATCTTGTAAAACTTTCGGAAGATCATTTATGAAGAAGCTAAACAGTAGGGGACCAAGGGCAGATCCCTGGGGTACACCGCAAACTAGTGGAAGTAAATCAGACGATATGTCATTATCAAGTACAACCCTCTGAAACCGATTAGAGAGGAAGTTAAAAATCAACCGGAGAGCAGGTGAAGAGAAATTGAAATGATCTAAGAGCTTACACAAAAGTTTGCTATGGTCGACACTATCAAGCGCCTTAGAAAAATCAAGTAAAGTTAGGATGCAAATCTCACCACTGTCCAAGGCTATTCCGATATCAGTACTTACTTTAAGTAAGGCTGTGTCACACCCATGACCAGATCGAAAGCCCGATTGGCACTCACAGATTAAGTTGTTTATCTTTAGATAATCCTGCATTTGCCAGTACATTAACTTCTTAAGCACCTTGGCTGGGAAACACAATAAACTTATGGGTCGGAAATCACTGGGGGTCTCCGGGAAAGACTTCTTTGGAATCGGAAGCACGTTAGCAGTTTTCCATAATCCAGCGTATAAAGATCTAGTCAGACAGTGATTAAAAATTAGCTGAAGAGGACTCAGAATAAAAGGTAGTATGAGTTTCAGAAACTTAGGAGTGATTAGATCTGGACCCACGGCATTTGATTTGATAGAGCAAATTGCTCTGATTATCTCATCAACTTCAATACACCTGAAAGAAACTAAAGCTGGAAGCGATAGAGCTACCACCAACTAGAGTAAGAGAATCCCTGCTATTGTTTGTATGACTAGGAGTATATGATTGGCAATTCACAAAGTGCTCATTAAGAACCGAGGGGTCAATGTCACACTTTTTCACCGAATCTCTATAAACTCCGGCCTGACGTAAGTTCTGCCACAGCTTTTTGGGCGGCAAGTTAGTACTGAACTTATCAGCATAAAATATTCGTTTAGAAAACGAGTTTTTCTGGTTAGCCGATTCCTTAATGTTTTATATAACCTATGACTGTATTCGGTTTTAAGACGCCGATATTGCCAGTAAAGAAATTCACGTTCTGCGATCATAGAGCGTATTTCAGTAGTCATCCCTGGGCAAGTGTTGGGCTTAATTATTTTTATCTTAACTGGGACATATTTATTGAATAAATAATTTATTAGTTTAGTAAAGCAGTTCACTTTGTCATCAATCGAGCTTAATTGCTCTATTGAATCCCATGGCGTAACAGAGCACTCCTCGAATAGCGCTTCGGAATCAATGTGATTATAGTCACGAAATGAAAAATTAGATCAAGTTCTTCATTTATAGCCGCATAATTGGCTTTTTTAAAGTTATAACAATGTAGATAATCTCGCAAATGAGGATTGCTAAAAGTACTATTATGAGCTATAAAACCAATAACAATTTCGAGTGCACAATGATTCACAGTATCTTTGGAGAAGTTAAAGGATACAGAGTTAACAGTACTAACTAAGTTTTCACTAACAAAAACTAAATCTAGAAGTCTACCAATCGAGTTCACCACAGTATTAATCTGAAGAAGATCCATTGACAGAAGTCCATCCACCAGACAGCGTTCAATATCCTTGAGAACATTAAAAGGAACAAGCATCTTGTCCTCGTCACTCCATAACCAGTGGACATTGCCGGCATTAAAATCACCAAGAACACAAACGTGATCGTTGTCATGAACCATAGTCTCTAGGACTGATCCTATATTCAGGATATGCTTCTCATAGATCTCCACACGCCAGTTTGGCGGGATGTATGAAACGAAGAAAAAAATAGTTACGTTTGAAGTAGATACTCGAACACAGATCTGCTCAATGTCATAAGACGAATGAAGTAATGTAATTTCGCGCGACTGAAAGGTAGAGTTAATTGCCAGCAGGACACCCCCACCATGGCTAAGTCCAGATTCAGCAGCACGATCTTTACGATAAACCAAATATGAAGGATTACAAATTTCTGATGAATGAAACGACGGGTTAAGCCAAGTCTCAACCAACGCAATAACATCATACGAATGTTGAGTGGATCTAACATAAATGTCATTAACCTTAGTCCTAAGACCGCTCACATTATGAAAATAGCAGAATATAGAAGTGTTAGGCCTTAATGAAGTTTTTAATGAATGTTTCTGAGATAGAGGGCAAATACCGGATACGGGATGATCATACTCATGAAGATGGGAGAAACGAATTAAGTGTTCAGATGTACTGGTTGCTGAACATCTAGGTTTTTTGGCATGTATACAAATTTCCGCACAATTCTCCCACACGGCCAGACATCATCCTTTAGGAGATCAGGAAATATGTATTCCGGAACACCCAGCTTGAATGTCAAAAATCTCAATGACGACAGATCAATATCCCTTCCAGTTAATCTCTTGCAGAGCAGGATATTAGGATCAATATTAAATTTAGATGATATATATTTGATACAATCCTATTAGAATTTATTGGAACATCATTAGCAGCAATACGACAATCATCATCAGTATCACACTACAATCGAAGCGTTATCTGGGTTAAGGCCCAAAATAAAATCATCGTCCCTAGGGTCAACAGAGTTATGAATATCGAGTTGTGTACTTACTACTTTGGAATTCATTATTACCGCTCCAGCAGACGGAGGCTGACACATTAACCTATCTGCAAAAGATTCTTTAGGGCTTCTTACCAAGTTAGTAATATGACACATTATTTTTTTTTATTTGCAGACAACACATTTAAATGATTCAGAACTATTTTGATCTCCAGATCTTGGAGAGTCAACTGCTTATTACTTTCCGCAAGCTCACATTTCAACACGGCAAACCTATCTAAAACAGTTTTTTTTAAATCAATGCACTCATCGCACATACATAGAATGTTATTCTTAATAAGAACGCTTTTTAGGTCGTAGTCAGTTAGATTTGCACATTGGCACAAAAATCCTTACCACATACACCGCCACATTTTACACTTAGCCCGTTCCTGACTGTTTAACTACACTTAGCACAGCTGAGTGGCATTGCGAAGAAATTCACGCAAATTCACAAATCTCAAATTTTATAACGAAACACAATTAACTAATTGTGAATGAGTACGAGGCAATGCACTATATATAAATTGAAAGAATGCACTATATATAAATTAAAAGAATTGTTAGAGAGAACAATAGAACTGTTAAAAAATTTACAGCGAAAACTGATTTGCAATATCTGGATTTGATACTAAAATACTACGAAATTTCAAAAACAAAAAAAATCCCGAAACTTCACAAGGACCAAAATATTTAGATAATTAAAATATGAGGCAGTCAAACGCAATTTTAAAAGAAATCAATTAATTAATTAGAAATAATTATGACCACACTACACTATTAGTATATTAAATGAGTTTAGACAGAACAATCTAACAAAGCAAATTTAACGTTGCAAAAATCCAGAAGCACACAAGATATTTAGATTATCAAAATATGAGGCACGCATACAAATTTTAAAGAGAAAAACGATTAATTAATTGTAAATGAATATGAGCACACTGCACTATATACATATGTATGTATAAATTAAAAGAATTTTCAGGCAGAACAATGAAATCGTAATAAAAAATAGCGGCGAGCACAGATGTTCAATAACTGCATATGAGAATAAAACACGATGCAAAAATCCAGAAATTTCTCAAGCACACAAGATATTTAAATAGTCAAAATATAAAGCGCGCAAACACCATTCTTTAAAAAGAACTACTTGATTGAATTGGATAATATAATAACTAAATTGTAGCTTTGCAAGTATTACTCAGAGTCAGAATGATTGTTGACTAATATTCTGTTGACTACAAAAATCCTGAATATCATTTTATCATAGAACATTCAACTCCCAAAACGCGGCCTACCAGTTCCTTTTATTTCAAGTCATATTTTTGTCGGCAAAAATCGCATTCATAAGCGAATTAAACTATTCTGCTATGAGCAGTTAAAGAAAAAAATTTGAACTTAACTTTAACTTTTGAACACATCAACTAACTCTAACTCTGTTCCATGAAGGTCGATACTCCCTTACGGCTTGCAATACCGGACCAAATTTTCAAAACCGGTAATTCGGTATTTCATTATATTAATACCGGGATCGCGGTATTAATACCGGTATTTAAAAAAACAAAAACAAGCGAAACTACACAGCAACAAATAGAAGAAAAAAATTAATAAACAACATAAAATATTTAATTTAATAATGTATAATTCAAAACAATAAAGTGCCACAAAAGAGAAGAAAAATAAAAAATAAAAAAGAGTAATAAAATAATTAATAATATACAAATATAATAAGTCCTATGTCCTATTGTTGGGTTTGCATTTAAAATATGCCCTCAAAAATGTTAAATTATCAAGAGTTTTGTCGCTTAAGTTGGATCGAATTTTTGTGCACAACAGCCCTGCTGATGAAAAGGCTCTTTCGGACTCGACGCTAGTTGGTGGTATGGACAAAAGGCAGTCATATACTAGTTGAAGATATTTTACTCTTATATGTTCTACTTCGAAGTATGCTAGTTCCTGTTTTATAACTTTATAAAGTACTTTAGAATTCATCGTTTTTGAAATTCTACTTGCTGTCTTCATCACATTAACTTTCTTGGAAATTTCCATTTCTAGTTTTTCTTTCATTGTCATCGAAATTAGAATTTCTGGCTCAGAATCAGTAGATGACTCGGAAACGTCGATGGAAGAGGCTCCTATGTTTTCAATATCGTCATCATCGATATTATATAAGCGTTCCAATAAATTTATAATTATTTTTATAATTGTTGCGTTGTTAATTCGATTAAAAATTTCATCTTCGTCGTCATCTTCTGATTCAATAGTATTGTGCAGGTATTGCAGTAGACTCGATAAATCAGTACGCCTTTGTTTTATACGAATAATTAGCTTTTCCTTGAATTCATTACTTAAAGCAGTATTCTGTTCTGTCAATTGATTAAACATAAATAGTAAAGCTGCATCTGCACTAAGAAGAGTAGCATCTTGACGAGAACAAGCTTCAACAGTTAATTTGATTGGAAGAAGAACTGAAATAACTGATGATGCTAAAGAAAAATCAATATCCGAAAATGATATTTCGGCATTTAAATTTAGATCTATCAAAGCCTTTTGTATGCAGTTCTTTAACTGGACAAAACGTTCTAGCATGGCAAGTAAGCTATTCCAACGTGTTTTAGAATCTAGAATTAAATTCAGTTCCTTTCCAAATTGTTCTTTAACATGTTTCTGTAAAGCTGTTACGCTCCCGAAATTCATATGGTGGTGGATTCAATAAATGTTTGTGTATGTCCTCTTTTGAACTCGCGATACTACTAGAATTCCTTAATTATAATTACAGAACCTTGCATAACGCTATCAATGAGGAAAAGAAAAGAGGTCCGCCCGCAAAGAATATACGAAATTATCGATAAATTATTCACCAAACTTCGAAGAAGTCAGTACGTCATAGAATCAATAGAGCTACGGATCAGTCATGCACATGTACTTCTTTTTACGTATGTATATTCATCTTTATTCATCCCTACGGAGGACGCAGTTATTATACGCCCAGCTAGCCAAGCACTCGTATCCTACTTTAGGACAGAAGACGCAGTTTCTACGAAATTACATAGTTTAGATCTTCTTTTTTTTTAAGTTAGTTATAATTTCCTTTCTGATCTGTTTATAGTACCACATAAGTAATAATTAGAAGTTATCACTATTCCTGAATTTCTTTAAATTTAAAATCATATGAAACTATGATCGATTGTTTAATCACCATATTTAGCCTAAAGTATGAAGTCTAGAAAATTTGTGGAGAATTGAGTTAGTTGTACACGTACAAAATATATATATATTGTTCTCGCTGAGCCATCTAGCCATCCTAGAACGATAAATAATTTTCATAGAGGCGTTGATATCCATGAGCCTTTCTTCCACGCTAACAGATTTTATAATCGCGAAGTATGTTGTCATATAAAGAAAGCAAGTCCAAGTTCCTTCGACTGAACCAATAATAAAACAAAACGATGATGGTAAAACAAAACGATAATAATAAAACAAAACAAAATTAATAATTAACCACAACATTAATAATAAACAACAACAAAATAAATAAAAGTATCAAAACGGCACACTGAGCCATACAATTGAGACCTCAAAATTTTAATAAGTTCTACTCCGTCGTAAGCCTCAAATTTTAATGAAAAAAAGGAAAATAGACACTACTAAACGCATAACAAAGAACATTCAATACATGTAAAATATTATTATAAATTTATAAAATGGGCAAAGTGATTATTAATTACACCCAGTGGAAACATGCCTTAATCAAAGTGTACTATTCTTCGTTATTAGAACACTTTCGGAAATCATTGAATGCACTCCCTCAAGCGGATGTGCGAAAATATTTTTTTTATCGAAAAATAGACGAGAGACCAATCGAGCTCTTTCGTTGTTGAGCTGTGAAGTTGTGAAGAGGAACTCAGTTTCAATAATTAACGCACAAGCACATAAAATGAGTGAAAAGATTTTTAAAATAAAAAAAAGGTGGTTAAAAGTCCAAAAGTTAAAAGTGAATAATTTACAAAAAAAAAAAGGATTAACAAAAAAAAGCCAAAAGAAGAGAAAGGATAAGGGAGCATGGACTTCGGTTGAAGAACGGAAAGGTTTTATTTATTTTACTGCAACGTGGCAGGAAGAGCCATGGAATGAAAGTTGAGTATCTATTTGAAATTTACGCAAAAAGACATATTGAATAATTTTCTGGTCTTTAAATTATAAATTATATAAATATTTTTGTTTACTATATGATGGCTTAGTGGCGGTAGCGATTCGCTCGATCCTTTTGGATTATCTACGTTTTATAACGTTTTATTAAAAGCATATAGCATACAATCACGTTTTTTTGTTTTGTGACCTAGGTTTCGTGATCTACCCTGTGTGAAACAAAAGATCACGTGGCGCCCAATATCTTTATCTTTTTCAGCTTTGAACCTACTCCCATCTACTGAGCTAGAAGATACGCACTTTGGAGTGCATATCAAATTTTTGGCGCCCAACGTGGGGCCCGAAAAGTGGAAAAAGAAAGGTCAAAAGGTGAAATAGTTTTGCTGAAATCACGCCTTAAGTGCTATAGTGATCGATCATGAAAATTTAAAGTACTGAGTATTTTCTATATATTGTGAGAGATATCGCATTTAAAAGCATCGAAGCTGCAATTTCGTTCTGACAATTTTTTTTTTGTGTTATTTGCATAAATTGTTCAATTACAGATTCTTATCGATAAGAGCAGAAAATCATTTCATGGTTGGCATTTGGTATATCTGTTACGCCGCACAACCGGTACTTTTGGATTGTTACATATGTATGTACGAGTATAAACATAGTCAAAATAGCCACCTCCTGCTTTCACTCAGTCAAAAGCAAATTATTGTGAAGTGCAAAATTGGTCGCATCGCTTAGTGAATTTTTTTTAGTTTCAGTAATTTTAGCAATATCAAGGAATTTCGCTAATCTGGTGGACGAATAATAGGAATAGGAATTTACTTGCGTTGTGTATCTTCATTTACTTGGGAGTCGCCGCCACTAGCCATATTCTAAGCAGTAATTACATCTCTCCTTCCTCTGTTATTGATATGAAAGGAGATTACACAGATTTTTGGAAGTAGTGCTATAAATTTATGAATACGTGTCATGAAAATTAGGATCGGAGTTATCAAGTGCTTTGAGGTGTGCATATTAAATATACTTCCTATTGAGAGTGTTGAAGTTTCTCTAATATCATAGCATACGTAATCGTACGTAAGTGATTTGGTTAATTTTTTTAATTAAAAATAAAATCTAGTCTGCATGATTGGAGCTTTCATTCTATTTCTATATTTTTTTAATTTTAAGTCTATTGAATTTGGAAAAAAAATTTTTGCTCAATTTTCTTAACGTTCTTTTGATGAGCAATCATAAAACGTATCGTTGCACAGGCAATCTCGATATAATCATCTCAATTAGTTGTCACCTTATTAAAGTCGTTTATTGCGATGGGTACATATTCGTAGTGTATATTAATTATTATTATTATATTATATATATACATATATCGGAATCAGTGTTGGGATATTCTAAACCTCACGCAAAAGTTCACCTGGCAGTGTAGTAGTTTGCTATTACGATATGAGATTTTAGATCATATGTTCGGCGATATGTCTTGTATATTTACATCTATAAATTACAGGAAGTGACAGACAAGTTTTTTTGCAAGAACATATCCAGTGGAATAACTAAATACTTTGGGATAAATTTAAATTATGATTTTGAAACAAAGACACGCTCTTATTGCTTCATTGAATTATTTGACAATCATATGAATTTTATCTAAATCGCCTGAAATACACACATACCTATGATTTCCTAAGAAAATTAAAACACACAAAAAAATTATTGTTTGGCACAATTACCAGGAGGCAATCAATTCTGTTGTGTGTGTTTTTCAAACAGTAATTAGCAAATACGTTCGGCAAAACTGATTGGTGAAATACAAAAAAAGATTGAAATATTGTTTTTAATTATAGATAAAGAACTAACGAGTTTTATGTAGTAGGAAGTTGGAAGTGCAATGTTCCTATACTTTCATAAGGACAAAAATAGTTGAAATCAGAAAGAAAAGCGGGGAAGCAATTAGCATCATTGGGTTAGTGCTAAGAGAAAGTTACGAGTTTTTTAATTTATTTGTTATTCTACGATTATTATACCTACCGTCCTCAAGTAAGCTACGTGCGTAGACAATTTTTTTGTTTCTAAAACGGTATATTAAGCAGAAGAAGTAATTTAACCGTTTACAAAGGCTTCTAGGTTTGGTATGATATTTGACTACGATGTTTGCATATAACGCTGGTTAGTTGAAAACTCATTTCGAACACTATCTTGACTCCAAACGGAATTTTACGGAGTTCAAGTGGATGTGCCTAAATTTTAACTAAACTTGGTATTATTAATTGGATCTAAGAGCAGAAGTCGCAACTAAAGTCCCATATTTGTGGCGGAAGGATTTAAGCTGAAGCTTAGGTTTGATTTGACTAGAATATAAGTCAACTTGGGAGGTTATATATATTGTGCATAATCTCGCATGTACTCAATTTTTATATCACAGAGCAACGTTTATATCTCTCAAATTCTTTCGGCTTATTTAACAGATCGTTTTGTATTTCATCTAGTATTCCCCTGATCTTTATTCATAACAATTCGTATGTTCTCTCATTCATACGACTACAATTGTAATTAGAAGAAGTTCTTCACGATAGCACCCCTTTTTGTCTATCGCAAATATTTAATTAAAGTACCTGTAAGAGCTTTAGCCATGGAGGTCAACAGGTTGTCACAAGAAGAACTCACATATGAGGTAACAATCCGAGGATTGCAAACAGGTAGGGTTGAGGATATGCGGTCTAGTCTTAGAGGGGCATTAAACGCTGAGAAGTTGGGGCAATCGCTTTTTATAACCCCTTACCCATTTACGTTTGAAGAAGACAAAGAGGCCGTGCAAAAGAAATTAGCCGAAATCATGGGACTGAATATTAGGAAGACTGGATTCGAAAATGTTAGGCGAAATGAATGTACCAATTGACCTTCAGGGACTTACAAAGCTACTTGAAGTAATTGTTGTCCAAGAAATACCATATCTTCTCATATTAGGAGCAGACTTTTGGAAAAAGATGGGGATAACGGCAAACTTGGCAGATAATTCATGGAGTTTTGGGGAAAACCGTGCATCGACCTATCTGTCTGCATTGGAAAGTAAATCGAAGCTATGTGCGGAACAGCAAAAGGAATTAGACCAGTTAATCGAGGCTTCGAAAGTAAAAATGGGTACCAAGCTAGGTTGTATATCGGAAGTCGAGCACATCATCGAAACAGATTCTAATCCAATCAAGAAAAGGTATTATCCTGTGTCGCCGGCTATGCAAAGAATAATTGACGAAGAATTAGACGAAATGTCGAGGGAAGGTATCGTAAAGCCCTCTAAAAGTTCGTGGTCGTCACCCGTGGTTATGGTCCGGAAAAAGGATAAATCCTATAGATTCTGTGTAGACTATAGGAAACTCAATAAGGTCACCAAAAAGGATGCTTATCCTCTTCCATATGTCTCAGCCATCTTAGACAAATTACGCGATTCGAAATATCTGTCTTCTTTGGACATCAAATCGGCCTTTTGGCAAGTTCCAATGTCAGAATCTTCCAAGCAATATACAGCCTTCACAGTCCCTGGTAGAGGATTGTTTCAATTCCGAAGGATGCCCTTCGGTCTCACAAACTCACCAGCTACTTGGCAACGTCTTATCGATAAAGTATTAGCGGGTAATTTGGAGAGTCACGTGTTCGTTTATTTAGACGACGTCATTATCGTAACCAAAACATTCGAACAACATCAGTCAATTCTTAAAGAGGTTCTAGATAGACTGTGCCGGTCTGGCCTAGTCATTAATTATGACAAATGTGAATTTTGTAGGTCAGAGCTGAGGTATTTAGGTTATGTAATAGGAGAATATGGTCTACAAGTAGACCCGGACAAAGTTAAGAGCATCCTAAATATGGCGAATCCCAAGACGGTTTCGGAAGTACGTAAATTTATCGGCATGGTCGCGTGGTATCGTCGTTTTATACCAAATTTTTCAACGCTACTTGCCCCAATCACAAATCTCTTGAAGAAAAATAGAAAATTCGTATGGTCAGCGGAGTGTGAAGACTCGTATCAGTTGGTCAAGGAAAAGCTTGTCACACCTCCAATACTAACATGTCCTGACTTTAGTCAACCTTTTATTGTGCATACAGATGCCTCAGGCTTCGGCATAGGCGCAGTACTGACTCAGGACTTACAAAACGAAGAAAAGGTGATAGCTTACCTAAGCCGATCGTTGAATAGATGCGAAAGAAATTATTCAACAACCGAACGCGAATGCTTAGCAGTTCTCTGGGCAGTAGAAAAATTGCGCCCCTACCTGGAGGGCACAAGATTTGCAGTCATCACGGATCATGCATCATTAGTCTGGTTGCATAATTTAAAGGACCCCACAGGGAGACTTGCAAGGTGGGCGATGCGAATGCAACAACATGATTTTGAGGTGATACATAGGAAGGGAAAAGAGCATTTGCTCCCTGATATGCTCTCCAGATCAGTACCTGTAATTGACTGCATAGGAAAACCTCAAGACAAATGGTATGAAGAAATGAGAGGGAGAATTAAGGGGAATCCTTGCAAATATCCTGACTGGAGAATTGAGGGAGAATGTTTATATAAACACTGTCGTCCAAGATATCCTGCCTTGGCTTTTGAATCAGACAATTGGAAACGTGTCGTGCCCAAAGTCGAAAGAAAGCATATTTTATTTAAAGCGCACGATGTTCCGACAGCGGGGCATTGTGGAACACAGAAGACGTATGCTCGTATTTGTCAAGAATATTACTGGCCAAAAATGAAGGCTGATGTTGCTACATACGTGAGGAAATGTCATATTTGACAGACATCCAAACCTGTGCTGCAAAAACCAGCGGGACTAATGGCCACTCGTAGAATTGCGGATAAACCCTGGGAGACAATAAGTGTCGACCTCATCGGTCCTCTGCCCCGCTCTGGTCGTGGTTATCAATATATATTGACTGTAGTTGATCAATTCAGCAAATTTCCGATACTATTTCCTCTCCGGTCTGCGACGACGAACTCTATTTCCCAAGCATTAGAAGATTCAGTTTTCTCGCTATTTGGCGTTCCAAGAACGGTCATCTGCGATAATGGACCCCAATTTAAGAGCCGAGAATTTCAGAAAACCTGCAATGGTTATGGCATTGATATCAGAACAGCATTTTACCATCCGCAGGCAAACCCTGCTGAGCGAACTAACCAAGTCATAAAGACAATGCTCCGAGCATATGTAGCGGAAACCCACGGACGTGGGATTCGCACTTAGCAAAAGTAGCCTGTGCAATCCGTACTTCCGCTCAGGAGTGTACAAAACTTACCCCGTATTTCGTTAATTTTGGTCGCGAGATGATCACAAATGGTAAATCCCATAAACAACTAGGCAGTCAGGAAGTGTACAACGTAGAAGAACGTTCGAAAACTCTAGAAGTAGTTAGGCGGAGGCTATTGAAGGTGTCAGAGGGAAACAAGATTACTTATAACCTACGCAGAAGGGATTCAAGGTACTACCCCCATGACGTTGTTCTGCGAAAGAACTATGTACTCTCCGATGCTGCAAAATATTATACTGCTAAACTTGCACCGAAATATGTAGGCCCTTTCACAGTTGCTAAAGTAGTATCGCCATGGACGTATGAACTCATTGATGGTAAAGGCAAATGTCAGGGTATATGGCATACTAAGGATTTGAGGCCTTACTATCCAGAAATTTCAAGAGATGAGTGAATTTTCCGTGTTTTATTGCAAAATTTACCAAACTAAAATTTTCAGGTCACAGGGAATTTACAAGATGACGATAGATGGGTCCAATTGTGAGTGGAATATTAAAGTTTAGTGACGGTTCGCGTAAGCGGAGATACAGCTAGTTGCATTGCATTTAGACCTAACTGCGCAAATAAGAAATATACATATATATTCTTAAACTTTGTTTCAATCAACTACACGGACAATATTACATATATAATATATATAATATATAATTTTCAAGAGGTTTCAGGGAAACCTCTCGGAGGAAGGGGAGGTGTGTTACGCTCCCGAAATTCATATGGTGGTGGATTCAATAAATGTTTGTGTATGTCCTCTTTTGAACTCGCGATACTACTAGAATTCCTTAATTATAATTACAGAACCTTGCATAACGCTATCAATGAGGAAAAGAAAAGAGGTCCGCCCGCAAAGAATATACGAAATGATCGATAAATTATTCACCAAACTTCGAAGAAGTCAGTACGTCATAGAATCAATAGAGCTACGGATCAGTCATGCACATGTACTTCTTTTTACGTATGTATATTCATCTTTATTCATCCCTACGGAGGACGCAGTTTTTATACGCCCAGCTAGCCAAGCACTCGTATCCTACTTTAGGACAGAGGACGCAGTTTCTACGAAATTACATAGTTTAGATCTTCTTTTTTTTCAAGTTAGTTATAATTTCCTTTCTGATCTGTTTATAGTACCACATAAGTAATAATTAGAAGTTATCACTATTCCTGAATTTCTTTAAATTTAAAATCATATGAAACTATGATCGATTGTTTAATCACCATATTTAGCCTAAAGTATGAAGTCTAGAAAATTTGTGGAGAATTGAGTTAGTTGTACACGTACAAAATATATATATATTGTTCTCGCTGAACCATTTAGCCATCCTAGAACGATAAATAATTTTCATAGAGGCGTTGATATCCATGAGCCTTTCTTCCACGCTAACAGATTTTATAATCGCGAAGTATGTTGTCATATAAAGAAAGCAAGTCCAAGTTCCTTCGACTGAACCAATAATAAAACAAAACGATGATGGTAAAACAAAACGATAATAATAAAACAAAACAAAATTAATAATTAACCACAACATTAATAATAAACAACAACAAAATAAATAAAAGTATCAAAACGGCACACTGAGCCATACAATTGAGACCTCAAAATTTTAATAAGTTCTAATCCGTCGTAAGCCTCAAATTTTAATGAAAAAAAAGGAAAATAGACACTACTAAACGCATAACAAAGAACATTCAATACATGTAAAATATTATTATAAATTTATAAAATGGGCAAAGTGATTATTAATTACACCCAGTGGAAACATGCCTTAATCAAAGTGTACTATTCTTCGTTATTAGAACACTTTCGGAAATCATTGAATGCACTCCCTCAAGCGGATGTGCGAAAATATTTTTTTTATCGAAAAATAGACGAGAGACCAATCGAGCTCTTTCGTTGTTGAGCTGTGAAGTTGTGAAGAGGAACTCAGTTTCAATAATTAACGCACAAGCACATAAAATGAGTGAAAAGATTTTTAAAATAAAAAAAAGGTGGTTAAAAGTCCAAAAGTTAAAAGTGAATAATTTACAAAAAAAAAAAGGATTAACAAAAAAAAGCCAAAAGAAGAGAAAGGATAAGGGAGCATGGACTTCGGTTGAAGAACGGAAAGGTTTTATTTATTTTACTGCAACGTGGCAGGAAGAGCCATGGAATGAAAGTTGAGTATCTATTTGAAATTTACGCAAAAAGACATATTGAATAATTTTCTGGTCTTTAAATTATAAATTATATAAATATTTTTGTTTACTATATGATGGCTTAGTGGCGGTAGCGATTCGCTCGATCCTTTTGGATTATCTACGTTTTATAACGTTTTATTAAAAGCATATAGCATACAATCACGTTTTTTTGTTTTGTGACCTAGGTTTCGTGATCTACCCTGTGTGAAACAAAAGATCACGTGGCGCCCAATATCTTTATCTTTTTCAGCTTTGAACCTACTCCCATCTACTGAGCATTTTTCATAGGCGAATGTCCGAATAGCTTCTCAACTTTTCTTATTTTCTTATTTTTTTAATAAATGGACCTATCTGTTTATGAATAATTAAACAGTCAATTGCATTGTTTTCTTGAAGTATGGCTAAACTATTATCATCAAGGTTACTATCATTTTCATCACTTGTATACTGGTTATCATCTTCGTTAGAATTAAAATGTTCTGCATCAGACTTATTTGTGGTGTTCAGTTCATCCTCATTTTCTAAATTTTGGTGTATCATATTTATATATAAAACCTTAATGACAGCCAATTGAATTCCGTGAACTAAGCAAAGTTGTTGCCTTGCACAAATCTATTTTCTAACTTTGGTCATGACAGATCTACCATCGGTTGTAATGCACACAATGTGTTTATTTAAGGAAACTTGGAATAATTAAAGCTTTTCTTCAACGAGGCAACACACTTTTCTGCCGGCAATGATCCTTGCACGCGAACTAATCCTAGGTTCCAAAATTTCTTGATGCATGAACATTTATATTTAAATAACGTCGGTTTTTGACCGATGTCCATTCATCAAATGTAATACTAAATCTTTGTCCTAAAAGAATTTGAGATTCTAACTCTTTAATCATATTTGCACGAATTTTTTCAACAAATTTTTTATAGAGTTTATAGATTTTGGTATATTTTTATACCCTCTGGCAGCTAAACCTTTTCTGATATCAATGGAAGTGCAAAATATGTTAACCGACAAACCGTCACATGCCGTCATGCGAGCTAAAACTGCAGACAAAGAATTGTCCATTTCAGAAACGAAAAATGTTGTTATTTTCCCGCTAGAAACTTTTTTCACTTTAGAAATCGATGGTTCTGGCTCAATTTCAATCAAAGCGTTGGAGCTCGGAGCATTCCTTTTTTTTAAATTAATTTGGTGGAGTGTCTTCAGGTGGGTATGCAAACCACTTGTTCTACCTCCTTGCGTCTTTATTACTTTGTCACACTTCTTACATTTTGAAATTTGAAAATTTGACAATTTTCATCAGCTGATTTTTCCTCAAAAACATAATTTTCCATGGCTAAAAAAAGAACAGCGCTTTAACTTTAAGTAAATTACAGAATTTTTTTAATATTTGTACCCACTTATTAAATCAGCAGAAATTTTGCTGTTATTTATTATTTAAAACAGCAGAGGGCTTTCTATTATTATTTTTAAATAACCCGCAGCGCTGCGCTATCTATTATATAAATATATAGGAAATAAAAATTTTACTTATAGGTGAAGGTGGGTAGAAATGAACCGTGGGGTAAGATGAACCAAGCCCATATAACTTAAATTCGAATAGGCAGAGATATGTAATAAAGACAAAATGGAAACAGTCTTACAACTGCTTCATTTATTTCAGTCGTCCACAAACTGTGCTCGAGCGCAGGCGTGTTAGTTGAGTGAGTTGAGTTTACCACGTGGAAACTATTTTTGAGTGCTCCACATATCTTTGTGTTTAGCTGACTGGTGCCTAACAAATTATTTATAATGCTAACATAATGTTAATAACATGAAGCCCTAATTTAAATAAAAGTAACAAATTTAGTAAATTTAAAAGTTTTGCTAAAAAAATATTATTTGAATAAATAAAGTGCTACTGGGTAGAAATGCACCATTGCTGGTATGGCGTTGGTACCGATACGAGACATCAAATGTGTATTACCACCACCGCTTCCATTGGGAACAACAAGGTGGCAACAAGGTCGCTATCAACTGCCCGTGTCCTTCTCACATTTTAACATGCGTTAACGCCATTTAATTGAAACGTTCCTATTTTCCTTTTTTATTTCGTTAACTGAATTGTTATGTTTTTTTATATATTTTTTAATAAAAAAGTCTAAATTTAACTTATTTGCTATTTTTCTATTAAAATTTGCACTTGGCTCATATATCCCCCTTCTTGGTTCATTTCACCACACATGTGGGGAGAAATGAACCAAAGCACTTTTTTCGCATTTCTGTCAATAACTTGGAATACGCTCATTAAGACTAAGAAATGTTTATGTCAATACAAATTTAAAAGAATAGGCTTCAATTTCATGCACTTCATCCTATCGGCGGAGGTATATTACAGCTGAAATGTCTTCTCGAAAAAAAGTGGTTCATATCTACCCACCTTCCCCTACATATCTAACAAACAGTTAATTTTCTCACTTTTCACTTACTTTTACCTATCTGCTATTTGTCAATTGAAATCAACTCTTATGTGATTATTAATTATAATTATGATTTTAAATTTTTTTTCACTTTTATATTGTACACAAATAGAATTCTCTAAATTTTCTAAAACTTTACAACTAACTATGCGCACATGACTTCTCTATAAAATAAAAAACATGGCTTCAATATTGAAAATTTGGAAAAATACAAAACAATAATTTTCCATAGCAACGGCTTGCTATGTGAATTTGTGTCTTTTTTAGTATTTTTTATGCAAACGCCCTCTGAACTGAAGGAAAATTAACGTACAAAAAAGCTCTTTCTTAATGTACAAAAAACAAATTACTTCAGTAGGGCCATTCCACCTGTACGTAAATTTCAAAATTAGATTTAATCTTTAAACATGACAACACCTAAAAATATGCTAGTTAATTATAAAAAATAAAATAGTTAAATAAAAATGATATCAATGTTAACAAAAAAATTTAATACCGGTATGAAGTGGTCATTAATACCGTATTGAACGGTATTAAAAAATGTCGGCAATACCGGGATCCCGGTATTGCAAGCCCTATACTCCCTAGAGTACGTAATAAAAATTAGCTCTCTCACAAGAAAAGTAAGTTGCATTCAAATCATATCTTTGAGACACTTTGAAGGATAACTCAATCGTCAGCAATCAACAGTATTTTCAGTATATTTTCTTGAATGAAAATTATTCCATACCGTAAAACTTCTTCTGCGTGGATGGCTTCCCAATTTATCTAATCCACCAAGCCTCTACACCTCCACATCTTACCCAATACAATAAGCTCAAAAATGCAAGCGGCCCCGATATAAGTTTTAAATTCGATTATCAAAAAGCTACTAACGATAGCTGTTGACTTCATAACAACCCTATTCAATAATTGCATTAACAATTTCTACTACCATAATATTCCCGTCAGAGGTATATATCATAACCAGATGTGAAAACGAAAACCTCAGCCGATCTTATATTAATAAAAAGATATTTGCTATACAGATATCCAATCAGCACTCATAATCTGAGATCAAAACGAAGTTAATGTGAGAATGCAATCTAGTATTAACAAATCCTTTGCACAAAGAACCACCTAATACTTCAACGAGTGCCAGGACACTCGGAAATTGATGAATATGACAATTCAGACTTACTGGTGAAAAAAGTAACATTTATGTCCTTCATCGAACCGGAACTATTTTGCGGTATCTCTTATAATACCAATACAAAACTGGATCAAGAACAAAATGGACCAGAGATCCACTTCAATTTTAACAAACACATGTATGTGATAGCCATATCACCAACTGAAATATGTAGGCTATGTCTCGAAGAGATGAAACAACCGGAACGTGTCTAATGCGAATGGGAGGTCATGCACAATGTAGATTTCAGGACTTTAGCTCATACTTCTTCCAAAACAATTTTGCTCTTCCTAAGTAGAGCGCGTTTGTTAGATGAACTGTGTAAAGGAAAGGGGTGCACAATAAGCAAATGAATGGCTACAGTAAATAGCAATCTTATCATTATCTAGAACTATTGCAGTGTAAAGTTGCTTAGGTTGTAACAGTAATGTAATGTGAAAAGTTTATTCACCAACAGGTTTTAAGATGATCAAAACTGTTGGAGCTATATGAGCTCCAATACATTCTCCAATTTCTTTGAATCGTTATCAAATAATTTTAGCCAAATGACAAAATATAATTAACCCATTCGCAATTATATTTAACCCATAAACGTTAAGCAAATATATTTAAACCTTAAACGAAAGATTTTAAACAAATATATATAAATCTTTAACGAATACGTTTCAACCACTGATAAAAAGACTTATACCTGTAGCAAATAATCTCCAATCGACCTTACCTAAACAAAATGGTGAATATTGGCATGATATCTAACCATTATACAAGCCGATTTGTTGACTTCTAATTTCCTATGTCTAGAGTATGGAGTGTATATTTGTGAGTTATGTAGCTTTAGTTTTTGAAACAATAGGCGTTTGATTTATATAATGATGTATTCAATTAAAATACATCTTAACACTACTAAGATCTACTTTAATTATCAGTTTTAACAATATTTCACATATACTAGTGAGATATAACAAGACTTATTAACGAGCACTTATACTGAGTTGCGGTCGGCAGGAGCATTGATGAAAGAATGTCTGACAAATAAGAAAAATGGTTTTGCGTCAAACTTAAGATGTTCGTTCGTAAATTCTCACAAAACAATGTCTACGAATTACATCGCATAAGCCAAAGCCACCAAGAAACAAAGTACGACAAACTACGGAAGCCGATTCCAATACCAGTAGCAAAACCCAGGGATGCTCAGATTGAGGAACCTTATCGAACTCAAAAATTGCAATTGATTATATAAATACCTGGGTTTTTGGTATAATTAATAGTATGAAGAGATACCAGAAGCCTCCTAAATAAATATGCCTTTAAGGGACAACCCAACAGAAAATCACTATATTGTGAGATATGATCAAATCTTCTTAAGCTAAACACTAATCGGATCAATCATTAAATGCGACATTTAATTTCACAGAATGTAGAAACAGTAACATTCCATTGGTAAAATAAGGAACAAGCAATGATATGACCAGCATTAAACGATTGCTAACTGACTAAGTATCATATGACCATATCGCTTATACGAAGTGTTTCCCACTAGGAGGTCAATAGAGCAGGAGGTGATAGTACTCACCTAGACTAACCAAAGATTGTATGACAGGGGAGGGGGGGGGGGGGGGGGGATCGCATATCAACCGTTTAGGAGTTACAGGGTGATTAATAAAAAAGCTAGTTTTTCACAAAACACCTTGTATTTTAAAAACTACATAACGAATGACCACAGTTAATGGCTCATTGTATGCAGAACTTCATGGCCTTTCCAACGACTGTTCAACCAGCCCCATACTCCTCTCCTATCAAGAACTATGGTTGTCTAAGCTAAAAATGTCTTCATTTTTTTTTATTATTTTTGCAAAAAGGTCGTTAACATGACTTTTTTATATAAAAACTTTAAACTGTAGACTCTCCTCTTTAATTTAATGCTAATAATATAATATGCTATCTGAAGCCCTTTAGGTGTAATAGGTCAACTTAAAGAGGAGAGTCTACAGTTTACAGTTTTTATAAAAAAAAGTTATGTTAATGACCTTTTTGCAAAATTAATAGAGGTTAAATTAAAAAAAAAGGTAAAAAAAGTCCGAAATTTTTAGCGTAGACAAGCATAATTCTTGATGGGGTATGGGGATGGTTGAGCAGTTGTTGGAAAGGCCATGAAGTTCTGCATACAATAAGCTATGAGTTATACTCCCTGTATTTTTTAAGGTATAGGGTGTTTTGTGAAAAATTAGCTTTTATTCTTAATCACCATGTAACTCCTAAACGGTTGATATGGCCCCCCACCTGCAATACAATTTTTGGTTCGTCTAGGTGAGTACTATCACCTCCTGCTCTATTGATTTGACATCCTAGTGGGAAACACCCTGTATGGCTACAGAATTTCATAAAGGGGTTAAATAAGATCCCTCGACTTGTCACACGATTTGTAAACGAGATTTGCGTGTTATTGAGAATGACAGGAAGTAGATCCCTTATATCAATAGCTGGGAGGTAAAATGCTATATATTGTGATTTTTGAGGGTGTAGCAGTAACTGACTTACTGCTGTCAGAGTTGCAAAAATTCACCAAGTCGAAGTTAAGGTGTTAAGAACAGTTCTCAACCAAATCGGTAGTAGGACATACATATTATCTGCACATCATCGGCACACAGTGTCATACAGAGTGAGAGTATGACAGTTCGTAGTAGTTAAACGCATGTTAGATTGTTCTGGCGAATTCTGCTAATTTTTGAAGTTTCTACCAGTTATTAATTTTTAGTTTGAGGCACAATGTTGAGGATGAGGGCTCGTGATTTATAATTTCGCTTTTCAAATTATATGGTGATGCTGATTAATTTCCTCAAATGCAATCAGCTTGTCTATTTGCTGATTTGGTTTGCTTCACTTACTGCCGCTCGTTGAAGTAGGCACAATTCTTACAAATTGGATAAATGATTCCAACACCAAGGGACTATGAGATGCAGGCACCTTTCTAAAAACAAACCAATCAACTTAACCTGGACTTTATTTTCTCACTATCCAACTAGAAGTGACTGATCGGAATATACAATTCATGTCAACTTTGATTTAGCAAACAGAAACGAGAAGAAAGGATTGCTACGGTTACTGATAACAATAGAGTATGAAATTATTCTATCTAGCAAGAGAAGTAGTTCGGATATTATTAGGAATTGAACATAATAAAAATAATTTGACAATATTTATCGACAGCAAGCTAAACATTATGTACATAAATGCAATGAATTCATTAACTGATGAAACTGTTATGATTTAGATGGGTGTAAAGCCTGAACACACAATATTTTGTTTAAGTAACTCTTTAGTGTCTTTCTTGATGCAATTAGTGTTGTGATCGAAGCATATGTATGTATATTTAATCGATTTTAACTTTTCAAAATGTCGGGAAAAAACGACGTTTTTCTAAAAAAAATAGAGGTCAGAGTAAAAAAAAAGGTAAGAAAATCCGAAATTTTTATTTTAGGCCACCATAACTCCTGAGAGGAGGGGGCTATGGAGCTGGTTGAGCAGTTGTTGGAAAGGCCATGAAGTATTGCATATAACTAGCTCTTAGCTGTGACCATACACACAGTTCTGTTTAAGACACAGGGTGTTTTATGAAAAGGTAACTTTTTTCTTAATCACCCTGTAACTCAGAAACGATTTTTTGTGTGCCTAGGTACAATTAACGCTGATGAATACGTTAAGGAGTATCCTCAGAAGCGTTTACTCCCATTTTTTAGAAAACGTGATGAATCAGGTTTCTTTCAACCGGATATAGCAACTTGCTAGACGAAAAAGGGACAGACTTCCACTCCGAAACGGTTGATATGGCCCCCCCTGCCTGTTATTAGCTGTTCGCCTATTCTCAAAGATAACTTATTCCTTTGGTGACGTAATTTTGAAAAAAATATCAGCTAAAGTCGGTATGACCGAAATAGGTTCTGAGTTAATAACTCCCTAACGGTCGGAGACAGCACATAGGGTGTAATAGGTCACATTATGCAAAATGATGTAATTTGAAATAAACCATGAATCTGTTCTCAAGCTATTGTGGTAACGGACGGACGACGGACGGACATGCAAAAATCTAAATAATTTATAATACATATGCGTGGGTGTCCAATCCATTGGGCTCTACCAGCATAATGAATGATAAGCTTAGCATACCCTATGAGACTTTATCTAAGGTATAAAAATAATGAGCTTATAAAATTAAAAAATTTGTTAAAGTATTTTTGGAACGTAAAAAAGTATAATAAATTGATTTCTAGGTCGCTCTCACTCCGCTCATAGTATATATTTTGTATATTTTCGAAAATGTTCCCATTTCGAGCGGTTAGAATTATTCGTCAAATATTTCATTGTATTTACGTCTGTAAGATAAAAACTATAGAAGGAGATAGAAATATACGACAATACTAATTCGCTTGAAAATTATACAATTGCAAAAAAAATCGCCGTCTAATAAATTTGCTAGCATTTAATTTGCAGTACTATTTCGATTGAAGAACTAAAGCTTCAGAGGTAGAACCAAATATTTTAGGTCTATTTTGCAGGGTTGTAAATGAGCGGACTCATTTATCATATCAACTCGAGCGGACTCACTGGTTGAGCGGACTCAATCTTGAGCGTACTCACTGCTTGAGCGGACTCATTGCTTGTGCGGCTTGAGCGAACTCAAATCATATTTTAAATAACATAAAGTGAATCTGATTTAATTAAAATTTAAACTTTAAAAAAAGTTCATTCATTATATTATATTATATTAATTTAGCTTTTGCTAAAGTCTGGAATATTTCGACATGAATACGCAATCCCAAAATAACAACCAAGCCACGCCATTTTGGGATTCAGATTGTGAAGATGACCAAAATTCAATGGTGGGTCAAAAATTGTTCTTGGAGTATAATATTTCCACAGACAAAACCTCGAGCATATTTGAAAAAATAAACGTTTTTCGGTGATAAAAAACCTTTCTACCGAATACAAGACAGCACTTCCTAGTAGTGCTTCGGTAGAAAGATTGTTTAGCATAGGAAAACTAATAGATGTCGTCTAAATTACAAAAATTTTGAAATACTACATATCAATGGAAAAAATATAAAGTAAGACGCTGATTTTATGGAAAAATGTAAGTACAATTTCCTTGAATTGAATTATAACATTTTCAAGTATGGTGCTTTCCCTACAGGTTTTACAAGTTGTTGAATTTGTCCATTATATAGAGAGGAAGCGAAGTGTTGGCTAAGAAAATTAGCAAAAGCTAAATTAATATAATATAATATAATGAATGAACCTTTTTATAAGCTTTTCTTATTTGATTGAAATTTCAGTTTAAATTTTAATTAAATCAGATTCTCTTTATGTTATTTAAAATATGATTTGAGTCCGCTCAGGCAGTGAGTCCGCACAAGTCCATTCAAGACTGAGTCCGCTCACGATTGAGTCCGCTCAATCAGTGAGTCCGCTAAAATTTCGAGCGATGAACCACCGCTCAACTCTTGAGCGGACTCAATGATTGAGCGAACTCACTGCTTGAAGTGAGCGATGAGTTGAGTCCAAATTAGAGTCCTTTACATCCCTGCTATTTTGGCATTTTGTAAAAATTGAAATGCAATTTGATAATTTTCCCCTATATAAAAAAATCATCATCATAGAATGAAATTAATTTAAATTTCCAATGAACCAGTACAGTATAAAAAAACACAGCTAATACCTCCATATCAGTTGTATATCATCGCAAAATTTTTCTTCCGCGTGAAGCAATAATATTTTGTATCAAAAGAGCTCCCAAAAGTAACACATTCATATGCGTATTAATATATCTACCATGGTAAAATTTGGTAGGGTTGCATTTACTTCATTCAGTACGTCATGCCTTGACTTGATGTGATGCATGCTGGTACAGTGGGCTGTAAATTCAATGCAGAAGATGCAAGTTCTGCAAGAAAAGCTTTTACGATTACATCCAAACTTTCAGATTGAGCTTTCAAATATTGGTTCGCAAAGCAAACTTAATCTTGTCATCTGTTTAGCCTTTATTACTTTATTATATTACTCAGTGAAAAAAAGTCATTGTGCAATGACGCAACCGATGACTGTACGTCATTTTTATTTCATTTCACTTAGCACTCTTTCAATAAGAAAAGATTGCAATGCAAGCATTTAACCAATATTATGTTTGTTTACATAGAGGTCAATATGCATGCATTAATCGATAACATTAATTTTGATCGATATGAGTAAGGTAAGCAATTTTCATAAAGTACTTGTAATATTCTTGGTCTTTCCCAGGAGAAAGAAATTTTATTAAGGTTTAGCGAAATAAGCATAGTATAAATGTAGGGCTACTGAAAATAAAGATCCAGAGTTTAACCAGCATCTCCAAAGGTGTTATCATTTTGGCAGATATAGAGCTCTTCAGAGCTAACATAGTAAACACATCAGGTAATGAGCTTTTCAGCTCTTGCTGAGATATTCATCAACACCAAACATTGAGCTAAATTGGTGGATTTTCAAAGGATTGAGCTTCTCAGTTCTAAAGTAGAAAATCGCCAATATCTCTATTCTTATTAACAGAACGTCATCAGCCCGACTGTGGTAATTCTACTGCGATACCGAGAAATTATTTACACTTGTAAGAGATGGCTTTGTATACGTCCAACGAAATGTCGGACAACCATATGTCAAGACAAGGAATAAAGAACAATTACGTTTGCTAACCTCTGCTAATTCTAACTCGGATGCTGGAGCAACTATATAAAGTTTTGTGTGTTAAGATTTATTGTGTTTTCCTTTTTATACCCTAGATGAAATTTATGGGTTATACTAAATTTGTCATTCCGTTTGTAACACCTACAGATAATGCAGGTAGAGCAAAATGGATTGAACACCCACGCATAATATTAAAAGTAATTTTGATTTTTGCATGTCCGCCCGTCCGTCTGTTCGTCCGTCTGTCCGACCTTAAAAAAAAGTCAAAATAAAATTCGAAAATCAGACAAATCGGGCAACTCCTTCGTGGGGTTGCTATACAAAAATTTTGTTTTCCTCTATATATTTGGACACTGCCTGAGAACGCATCGACGTAGAGAGCTGAAATTTGGTATATAGTATTTTCATTAAAATCGTAAACATAATTTCAAAAATTACCTAAATCGGGCAACCCGTTTTTGGTTTTGCCATATGAAAATTTAGATTTTTTACGAATGCTGTGAAAACAATCGCTGCTATACGTTCTTATTATTCTGAAAACTTGTTTAGAATACGAAATTCTATAAAAAAATTTTCTGTCCAACGAACCGTTCTACAAATATATACGAAAAACCACAAATCAAAACTGCACATATGGGAGATCATACGAAATTTCATACGCGCATTCATCTAGTAGGGTATCATAAGCATTGGTCTTAGACCAATTCTAGCGTTTTTACTTGTTTATTTTATTTTTAATGCTTATATCACTTCTCCTCTATTCTATAGTTTTGTCTTCTTTTTTTCTCCTATTAAAACGCCTGAATATTTCGATGGTCTCGTTGATATCATTTGGATGAATATTTGACATTTGATATTTTTTACAAACATAGTCGAGGCTTTAATATTTGTTCACTGAATACGAGAAGTATGCATAATAAAATAGATGACTTAAAATCTATCTTTGTTGGCTCTAGTGTGCATGCCATCTTAATGAATGAGATTTGGTTGCAAAGTGATATCCCATCTTCATTCGTCTCTATGCCAGGTTATAAGCTATATTGTTCTGACAAGACAGGAATGATCGTAGAGGCAGTAGGGTTGGTATTTTCATGAAGAAAGAGATTATAGCGAGAACTTTTAAGTCTTGTAGTTTAGATATAATGAACTAATGTGTATTGGGGTAAACTTTTGCGAAGAAAAAGTTATTCTAGTGGCGGCTTATTGTCCTCCTACCTGATTTGATCATGCGAGTCCACCTAATAATTTCAACGATTTTCTTAACCATTTCTCTCAAAAGTATGACCATATATTTTTTCAATGCTTGACCTATTCCTTGTTGTAAACAGATTAGATCGTGTATTACTCTATAACCAGATTGGCTCACCCTGTTTCCTTGACCATGACAGTCTCTTTCTTAGTTATGATATCCTAGTCAGTCCAAGTGATGGTTTACTATGGGATAGCATACTTTATCGCCTATCGATGTGATAACGTAAATCTTGGATCACAATATTAATTACTTATATGAAAAATAAGTTCCAGTTCGAACGAAGCCCAGAAAATTGTATGGCCAGTGTCCCTGATATTCTGTTAGAACTAACAACTTATTGGCAAGCGAGAGTATGCATATCATAAGTATAAAAGGACAAAAGCTTCTGAGGCTCGCCTATATTATTATATCCTTGCGAAATAGAGCGACAAGTGCATCAGAACGACAAAATACCAATATTTCAAAAGGAAGTTCGATATCAATCTTACTCCTAAGGTCTAGTGGAACAATTTAAAAAGCAGCGGTGTCTATGGAAAAGAGAATTTAGCTGCTCCTTTGATCAACGAATATTTTGTAACGCCACAGCTTAAGAGGAGTCAGTACCAAGATTTGTAGCAGAATAATGATTTATATCTTAAATGAAAGGTAACGAAGAAGTCTCGTAAACAAAATGTATTGGATTGCAGATATTAGCTCGGAAACTTCTAAAAAATGGTAAAAAATTGAAGTTTTTTAAATCAAATTCCTGTTAGTAGGAACTCTCATTTCCTTAAATAGTGACTATTTTAGAAAGATAAAGAAAAATAACGTCGAGTTTTATCATTTTTAGAGACGCTTTTTTTAATTCCTTGACTCTAATAGTTCTTGTTTTTTCTCACGATATTTCACCAACGAGAAATTGTAATATTTCATTGAAAGTTGTTGGAATACAAAGTAAAATGGTATCTTTAACAATTATGTAAAAAAAACTCTAGGAGAGTTAATTCTCGTTAAAAATTTTCAATTTTTTTAAACTGCAAATATTCATTTTTCGTCTTAAATTGTCGCATGTTAGGTTTCTGTCTTTTACGCTAGATGTCTCTAATGTAGTCTGTGGTCTAGGTCTAGGCTAATTTGATATGAATTTTATAACTTTCAAGACACAAACCTACGTGTAGTGAATTTTATTGCCTATAGGCTCGCTGGTATCTAAATTGAAACTTTTGCTGAGTACTGACTCCTCTTCATATAAACTACTCAAATCATTCTACTGAAGAATCTGAGAGCAATACTGATAACATTTATTCCTTTCGTTGTATAACTCTTGAAGAGCTTGGACTTGCTCTTTATTCCATTTAATCTAATGCAACTGGGTCTGAGAACATTAGCTCCCGGTTCTTGCATCTACTATTTCCAATAATTAGTCAGTTTATATTACATATTATAAATAGTTCCCTAACTTTTTCCTCTTTTCCTGCTGCATGGAAAATGGCTATTGTGTTACCCACTGCGAAGAAGGCTTCACCAGAATATTTTTCTGATTTCAGGCCAATTAGTGTTCTTCCCTTCTGAGCAACAGTTCTGGAGAAAATTATGCACGCGCAAATTCAAGAATATCTATTCTGCAATAAGTTATTATCTAATCTGGCTTCCGACGTCATCACAGTTGTGAAACTGCCTTACGAAGGTTACTGCTACTGGCTATAGATGATCATAAGACTCCTAGACTTCACTAAGGTATTTGATAATCTTGATCACTACAAATTGTTTCATAAATTGGAGGCTCTTTATGGGTTTTCATTACACGCTTCTCGTCTCCTCAGAAGCTATTTAATGGATAGGTATCAGCAGGCGAAAATTGCCAACAATCTTTTTAGATGGTTACCATTAGGATTGGGTGTGCCGAAGGGTTTGATACTTGACCCACTGCTTTTCAGTATGTTCATTAATAAAATGGTGCCGTTTGAGATGTTCGACTGCATCTTAATGCGGATGATGTGCAACTTCACCTGGAAAGATCTATTGGGTTAATTGAAGATTGTGTAAAGCGAATTAATTGTAATCTAGCGAGTATCTCTCATTGGTCTATGCAAAACGGTCTAGTTTTGAATCCTGGGAAGTCCCAATGCTTTGTATGTTCTCGTAGATTTCTTGATTTCGATGATTTACCCCCAGGTTAAGCTTAGCGACAGCGTATTACCCTTTGCGGATTCTATACGAAACCTTGGAGTTGATTTACACTCCAACATGAAGTGTTGTCATTATAAAACTGCCGGCTGTCTAAAATATACTCCACACTAAAGACCGAAGTTAGTAAAAACTCTTCTACTTCGTTTAACACTTATGGCTCCCTAATTTTCCCCTTGAATGGACAGTGTCTGTAAACGGAAAATGAACGTTGTCTTTAATAATTGTTTAAGATTTATTTTTGGATTAATGCGGTATGATCTTGTCTCCTCATTTAAATCTTTACACTTCGGCTTCTCACTAGAGTGTTATCTGAAACGCAGGATCCTAATTTTTTTTTTCAATTCAATATATACCAGAAATCCAGAATACCTATTTAATTATATTGAATTCCTCTAATCACCTCGACATCCGAATATCATGCTGCCTCATGTAAATCGCAGCATCTTAGAGAGCTCTTACTTTATCCAAGCTTTTAGAGTATGGAACTCTCTCCCGTGTAATTAATTAGTAGATTTCTTTTATTCATTGTGTAATTGCTCTCACTTGCTCTTATTTTATTTCATTTTATATTATTCTATTTTTTCTCTGTTAAGTACCTTTTGGGGACTGGCAGGAATGGTATCCAAAATACTGTTTTCTTGTTTTATTTCCTTTAATATATTTCTTAATTTCCTTTTGGTGCACTCCAACTTATAAACACCCTATTTACAATCTTTCTCTCCTTTTTTCACTTTGGACTTCAAAAAACTTTTCTTTCTGTTAAGGATTACTTTTTATGCACTTTTAAATTTTCTTTTTCATTCATCGCGACCAAGATTTTCGACCAAACGCCCTTACCTTTTCCTTTCTTTATTTGTTTAAACACGACCTTTTCTATTTATTCAACTATTTGTTTTCAATCGTTTTCTATATATCTAGCCCGTTTTTAAAAGGTGCGATATGTCTTTTGATTTATTTTTTTTAATTTGGCTATTTCTACTGGAAAAATTTGCCATGGGAATAATTTTGTTATAATTTATGGAATATGAAGAAAAATTGCTGATGCAATTTTCTTCACTGATTGGATAGATAAGCTAATCATGTTTTAAATCTGATTAGCTTATGTGAAAAATTTATTAAATAGAGTATTTTATTGAATTGAATTTGAAGAACTGATTCGATTTCTTCAACTATTTTTGAAGATAAGCTAATCATATTTTGACATGGTTAGCTGTTATGTATGCCTCCTAAAATTTTATTAATTTATATTTTATTCTTGTTATTCCTTTTTTATGCTTTTTAAGTACATAACATCTCTTTAAGCTCTTTTCTTATCTTTTTGTAATCTTAATTCCTTTTTCTCTTTTTTTTTATTTAATTATCCTTTTAGTATTATTCCTTTTTAATAGTCCTTGTGCTCTTACTTAATTCTTTTCTTTACCTGAACTTGTATTATTTTTTTTTTAATTGTACTCTAAAAGATTGTAAATTTTGTTTACTCTCCTTGTTTAGCATAAAATAAATTGAATTGAATTGAATTGAATATGGATATCACAGTCAACAATAACATTCGGAAAGACATCTATGAATTAGCTCAGAAGCAGTGCGCCCAAGATAGATCCCTGAGGTACACCACTACTGAGAAGGAAGGTATCAGAAAGACAACCGTTCATCTTCACATGTTGTGATTTGTTATGTAAAAAGCTATTGATAAAGAACGTTGCAGCAGGATGACATGAGAAGCTTGTAAACAAATTTTTAATGATTGAAAATATCGAACGCTTTCGGGAAGTCTAGTAATGCAAGTTCAATTCAAGTAAATAATTTTCTTTGTCCTGCGAATGTTATGTTGTTTTTATTTCAATGAGCGCAATTGTGTACGAAGAGTCTTCAACTCTTTTCAGGTGTAATGTGCAGGTGCGTCGTCCTTTCCTCCAATCAATAATCTCATTTAAAGGTACAAAGCATTTACCTCACCTCTAACCTATTGTTCACATCGGAGCAGCCATTTCCACCTGCATTTTTATAAGAACAATAACAGTAATGAAATTTAATAAAATTAAAAGTATATCAAGTGCATTACCCCATAACACGATTGTAAGCAAGTAAAGAAAGTTTTCTTTATAGGTCATTTTGCAGACATATCATTTCAATAAAATTGCTGAAATTACTGATTGACACTTTTCGTCAGTCCGATGTTATGAGGAAATGCAATACTTAAAATAAGCATTTTTTAGTAAGTAAACCTTGTATATAAATATCTTGAATTTCAATAAAGCTTCAGAAATTTTTTAATAAGCATTCAAGTCGTTTCACTCAAACCAACAAATCTTGTTCACCCCCTACCAGAGGTAAGGCGACTAACACATATCTGAGCTACCTTCCTTACCATACAATTTACCTAATTCAACACACTGTTGAATTTGATACACCAATTCTCATTATGTAAAATCGAAAGTATTACTTCGATTATTACCAAACACAAACACACAGCTACACACACAGGTAAGAAATATTCCGGTTGTTGCAAAATGTCCTTTTAAGCAAATTGTTTTCAACTTATCAATTTTTTATATCAATAGCAACTAATGGCAATCAATATGAAATTCAAGGTTCAGGTATGAAAATAAATTCATGTGTTTCAGTATTGTAGAACATGTCGAATCGTGTCAATTGGATATTTTTCTCACTTATGTGGTTTATCTATTGCAACTGTCGATGTTTCGGACTTTTACCATTTAACATCGATAGACAACGTAAGATAGCCATAAGATCATTATTCGCTTCTATATATAGCAGCGTCTTGTTGATTGGTATAACAGTGGCAAGTGTTTTTGTAATTAAAGAATATTTAGAAACATTTGGTGAACATGTTTATGAACAATTTCTACGAGCGCTCTTATGCACAACAAGAATTTCTTCTGTAATATTGTCCTTTACTACAATTGGGATCCAATTGTTAAAACGGGAGAAACTAATTGCCATTCTGAACAGAACCTTTATAGATCATGAAAATATTCGAAAACTTACGCGCAATTTTAGTCTCATTCAGAATAAACATTTGCTGTTTATAATGGTGCGGATAACTTTTAATTTATTGAAAGTTTTATGGTATATTCGGTCCATAGGAGGTAATTTAGTGAATTTCTTTACTATTGTTTACATAAAATTGTCTATATCACTTACAATAACATCAATTTTTATTGCACTCGTACTATTCACGGCCGAGTTGGAAGAGCTTAATAGATATTTAGAAAACCTCAACAGTGAATGCTACAATGTAAATTGTAGTGAACTTAGTAAAATTGAACTGAACCATAAAATTGATGAAATGTTAAAAATCTACGAAAGTGTTTGTCAATCGATTGTCGAGTTTATAGAAATCTTACAATTCCAATTACTTCTTGTACCGGTCAGTTCTATTTCCGTCGGAATACTATCGTTTTTCTTTAACTACTTTGATTTATTAACAATTCGAGAAATAATTTTTAGTATTATAGAAATATGTGAAACAATGTTTGTGTTTTTGATGACAGAATTCGTAACCAGAGCTTCTTTAAACTATCCTAAAATTCATGGCCTTTTCTTAGCTGATTGTGATCACCGAATTAGTATTGTAAGTAAACTCAAATATTATGTAATCCCAGCAGTATATACTTACTATGTTTTTTTTTGTTTTTTGAATATTTATAGATAGACACGATCAATTTACGTTTTGCTTTACGGAGATTCAACATAAATATTTTTGGACTTTTTCAATTAAATAATAAGTTTAATATGATGTTTGTCAGCGCTGCATTGACTTACATCGTTTTACTATTTCAGATCGCTTTAGAGCCGGGTGGTATGAAAACCCGTCGACAATTCTTTGAAGTTTTTACTGGTATTAAGCAATAATATTAAAAACGTGAAAAAAATGTATAAAGTAATGAAATAAATTGTGAATAAAATTATTTACATTAATTATTATTTCTTTAACATTCTACACCACATTAGTATTTCTATAATCAGTAATTTAAATATCAGAATCACTTAATTTCCTTAATATTTTAAGTTTTTACTGACTTTTACTGATTTTTGGAACATCATTTTTTAAAGTTTGCTCAGAAAATGCATAACACTACTTTGGCAACATATATTCGAATTGAGTACAGTTGATGAGCAGGTAAGCATCTTTTATCATTTGATCACTTGTAATATCAGAGGAAAAAATACTATTGTAAGACTGGCCTTGAAATGAAAGTAAGATAGAAATATCTAGAAGTGATATAGGCAATGCAAGTAGCCAACTAATTTCGATTTAGGAATAATTATTATAAACGTAAACTCAAAAAAATTGTTTTAGATAAGACGGAATGGCTTTAAAATACAATTGCAAACTAATCATGGATATCGGAACAGAAAAATGTTTATCGCATAGAAATTATGAAGAAAAATTTTCGAATTAATTCGTCGGAAAAAAATACATATATGTATGGTTCTTGTGCTCTACCAGTGAATTCAAAGCATAGACAAAAAATATAATAACGATAAATAAAGGTTGACTGTCCTCGCAGGAAAGGAATAAGGGGTGGGGAATTGAGGATTATTGGGTTGAGTCAAGTAGGTGACAGTGCGCATTACGTTTGAATATCTGTGGCTCATAGTTGGGAGGGGAAACAGATGATGGCAAACTGTTTTACATTCGTACTGTTCTGTTTATGCATGATTCACGAAATTTCACCGTACGGCCGAGTTTGACTTCAAGGGTGTGAGGATGAGCTCGCGTTACAGCTCGTGTGGTTCGCAAGGGAAGAATTCTACAAGCAATTAGGCTAGAAATTTCGTCAGTGGAATGACCATAGAAGTAGCGATAAAAGAGAGACTGACATCCGACATTACGTCGGTGCTCTAGGGAATCAATAGTTCCTATTGATATGTCATCGTTAATAAGCCGGAAGGCCTTCTTTTGGACTTTGTCTAACGCGGACAATGCAGTGCATCCAGCGCCTGCCAAATATGGAAATTATATTCTAATCTAGGCCTGATATGAAACTTGTAGATTTGCGCCAAGTCTGATGAAGTAAAACATTTCTTGCATCTTTGCAAGAAACCCAGGCATTTCATCGCGTTTTTGGCAATACCAAAAATGTGACCGGACCAACTAAGATTGTTGGATATTTTAATGCCTAAGATGTTAAGAGATGGTGAGTTCGAGATATCTTCTCCATCGACGGAAATGGGTTGAGCGGGTGTTGGAGTACTTTTAAGTGATAATAGACAACATTGAGTTTTGCAAGCATTAAACAAGACCCGATTCGCTTTGCCCCAAGCGAGTATTTTTGTGAGGTCATAGTTTAATGAACTGAACATGTAGCTTTGGCTTCGTTTATCAGCTATAACATTCGCACAGGAAAAACTATGAATAGGATTGAAAGCAAGAGCTAGCAGATCATTAAATAAAATGAGGAAGAGAGTATGAGAGAGCACAGAACCTTGCGGTACAACGGTCCGAAGTAACTCCGTCCAATATATCTTGAATTGAACGGCGGCGAGAAAGAAAACTTTCAATTCATTTTAAGAAAAGAAGGTCGAAACCTAATGCCTGAAGTTTGGTTAAAAGAGCAGGATGCCAGACTCTATCGAAGGCCTTCGAAATATCTAATGCGATGATCTCAGATTCGCCAAAATTATGGAGACACTGATTCCAACGCTCAGTAAGGAATGTTAGTAAATTCCAGTAGAGCGGCCATCACGAAAGCCGTATTGGCGGTCGTTAATAAGGTAATCAGTTTCTAGATATTTCATCAATTGGGTGTTGATGAGTGTCTCGAAAACTTTCGAGAGAATCGAAGTAAGGGAAATTGGTCGATAACTTGGGAGATCGCTTGCCTCTCCTTTTTTTGGTATTATTTGGTACCAGGGACGAAATACCATCAGGCCCAGCAGCCTTAAACACATTGAGACCTGCGAGCACTTTGAAGACCTTCCTCGTACGGAACTGTGACGGTCTTTGCCTGTAATTCCATGTTGGTGGAGAAGGAGTACTTCGCGAAGAAGGTGGCAAGAAAGAATTCGCAGCAAACAAATTAGCTTTGTCCAATGATTAAGTGTACACATCCCTGTTGTGAAGTAGGGGCGGTACCGAGGAACTGGTGAAGTTGTTCTTGACTGTCTTAACAAGAGACCAGAAACTCTTACTACCCTTTCTGTCTAATGTTTTGGTCGAATTGGAACTTAGCTCGCTGAATAATAGATTTACAGGTGTTACGTGCTTATCTATAGATCTGTCTCAGTTCCACAGAATGGCACAGTTTATATGCCTGAAATGCAGCTTCTTTGTTTTTAATGGCTGTATGACAGTTATTTTTAAACCAACATGTATTGTTAGGTTTAATATTCTTGTCACTGTGCGGAATAAAACTGCACATCCCGAACCATAAGATATTGATAATGGATTCAGAGCAACACTCAACATCTCTCGAGGAAAAACACTCAGACCAGTCTAACTCTCTAATGAATTTTTTGAGTGAAGACCAATCAGCTTGATCATAGTGCCACACCAATCGTTTTTTACGAGGGTGAGTGGTGGGTTTCAGTGATGATATGGAGAATTGGGGTGCAACGAGACAATGATCTGAGTTTCCAAGAGGAGATGACCCTGACGTGAAGTACTTGTGAGGATGAGATGTTAGAAACAGATCTAATAGGTTCGCGCTATGTCCAATTATATCAGAGAAATGAGTTGGGCTGTCAACTAATTGTTGCAAGTTTAAGGACTCGCTAAATAGTTCAACATGTCTCCCCTGTGGACTTGTGGTTATAGAATGTCTGAGCCACTGCATGTTGTGGACATTAAAATCGCCAGCAATAACGATTTCGGAAGTAGGAAATTTTATTAAAATATTTTCTATATTGGAGCATAGAGAATCAAATGAGCATACAGTGTCAGCGTCAGACATATTGGGGCTGCGGTATAAAAAAACAAAAACAAATGATATGTTGATGAAGTTTAAATCTAATCCAGACGTAATTAAACTCGGGATTAGAGTTGAAGCAAATTCAGGGACAATCAGAAAGGCACATCATTTCGAATGTACAGAGCGATTCCCCTCTGAGGTGAGAAGAGTGGCACTAAGTGATAACCCGGTAAGCGAAACTGATTGATATCAGCATCAGAAGTAACGTTGGTTTCACTTAGTGCCAAAACAGTGGCAATACACCGAGAAATAATTACTTCGTAAGCCACGAATGCTGCAAAAATCAAAGCAAAATTCTTGCATTGTCCCAAATTAGCACAAGCGCATAAAAATGTCAGTCAAATGCACGCATTCACTGAACTGACCATGACAACGAGACCCAACTGCAAACCAAACCTGGCTGAGTACAAGGCAGCAGTAGTGCTATGCCTACTGTGCTGACCTTTGCTCCCAAACCAGTAGTCAGTACCGATTAATTGCATTCAAAGCAGTGAAATTACACTACTCTGAATGCGGATGGATTTAGGAAAAATGGAGCAGACTTACCTTGGCTGTGCAATTAAAATATAGAGTATAAAAGTCCTTCCCCTTGGCGGTCACGGCACTAATCCGAGTCCCAACACTCAAAACTCGCGACGAGGTGTCTGGTATGGCGGAATAACTGGGAAAAGTACGGCACGCGTCTGCTACCACTGGCAGTTCAAACTCAACTTAGGCAGTACTCGCCTTTAACATTTATTTTTCTTTTTTTTTCAAAAAGAATAGAATTTCTAAGCGGTGTTCCAAGTAAATACTTTTTTTGATTATGTTTATGTATAAACCTGCGCGAAAAAATCTTCTTTAATTTTTACCAGACTCTACTCTCAAAAATGCAACCATTTTTTGCATGTTTTACAATTTTTTTAAACACATCTAACGAATATGACTTAAAAAGCACATCCACCGACATTTTTACTGAAATAGAGCAGGAAGTGACAAACATTTTAAAACATTGCGATGTTTCAAGAATTCCTTTTACGATTATCACTTCTAATTTGTCACCAATATCTAATCTCCAAACTAACCAAACAACCATTCCAGCAGTTTTGCTTGGAAAAGTACTAGTTTGTAACATAACCGGTGCAGAGTCAAAGATTAAGTTTAATAATATTCTAGTACTACCTACAAATACTGAACAATACCTCAGTGTGCATACTACCGTATTACAAGGAAAGAAGTAGAAACACAGTTTTAAAGATCTCCAGTAGAAATTATTTCTTACACATCACTGTTGGTATACTACTTTACTTATGTTTAAGATCTCATCTATTTCCATGAAGTGATAACTTAACAATTTTTAACCTTATTTTACCCATGAACTATTAAGAGTTGGTAAAATTTACCAGTTGATATATATTTATTTTTTTTTATTTTTTTTATTTCCATAAAAATATTACCGGCATGAAATGGGCACAACCATGTTTTCATTAGTAATTAAAAACAAACATTGAAACATAATTTTTTCTGATTGGTAACATTTCACAAACATATTTGGTAATAACAAAATGTTATCAACAAAACTTTAAGTAGTAAGTTCATCAGAAGTATGTAATACTTTCTTCTCTGAAAAAGTGTCCTTTGAATTGCTTTTCCTTACGTATTACCTAATGCAAAATAAATAAAAAGTTATGTGTTTTAATACAGGCAAACAATATAATAAAGGCGAAAATTAAATTTAACCTCTGTGAACAAACATTACCAACCGAATCAACGTAACCCAATTCTGATGCAATGATCAAATTATCAAGTTCTAATTTTAATGCAATATGTAATTAAAATATTTCAAGTGCATTTCCCCATAACACGATTGTAAACAAGAAATAAAAGTTCTGTTTGTAGTTCGCTTGCCTAGCAATTTAATTTTAGTATAATTCAATAAAATTGCTGAAATCGCCAAAAATGCTGATTGAAATTTTTTTGTTTTGCTGTTCGATGTTATGAGGAAATGCACTACTTAGAATAACTTTTCTCTGATATTAAAATAAGTGAAACTTGTATATAAATATGCTAGAATTCCAAAAAAATTGTCTGTGATTTTTTAACAGGCAACAAGTCGTTTCAATCAAGCCAACTAATTTTGTTTACCCTCTACCAAAGGTAAGGTGACCACGATATATCTAATTTCGACAGCACATCAATAATACCTTAGTCAACACAATATTCACTATCGGAAAATATACGAGTATTATGGATGAAATAAGCTCTATCCGGTAATATTTCACCATTTTTCCTTTTACTGCTTAACGGAAATAAAACTCAAGATGAAAAATATATACTTTTAGTGCTTCTTCATATACTACGGACGTAAAAAGGCATTAATTTGTCGAAGTTAGAATAAACTACAGCCACCAAATAAATTATTACCAGTTCAAGGAACAGGCACATAAAGCACATTTCTCGACTGTTCAAGCATAACAATCTCTTATTTTCAGAGAACCATAATATCGAAATCGCCCTCAAGAGGCCCTCAAATGTGTATTCTATTCGTACTCGTACCTTTCGAATAATTGTTTATTATCAGAGTGGGGATTTTTTCCAAATAAATTCGTATTTTCAAGAAAAATCGAATTACGTCATTTCACATTATTATTTTGTGTGCCTTGTTCTAGAACTCCCATACATTGGGGAGAAGAAATTTGTTGTTGAAGCGAACTATTTGTAAATTCGCTTCATTTAAATCTTGTATGAAAATGTCACCTGACAGCTGAAACTAAATCATAAAAATTTGTGAAACAAATTTTTGACATTTGTAATTTGTGAACTGTCACCATGGAATAAAATAACTAGTAGTATTATATAAATATATCAGTGGCGTCGCGTGGACTTGGTGCGAGGGGAAGCAATTGTAATTTTACAAAAGCGTTTAAAAGTTATTGTAGCGATTCTAATAAATTACCTATACCCCTCTCGTTAGCTGCTTCTTATTCGCACAGGAGTTACTTTTTGAAGAATAGGGAACAATAGGCAACTGCAACAGTGAACTGTGTCGACTGTGCGAAGAAGACGATAAAACCTCGAAGCGTATGATATGCGAGTGTCTCGCGCTTCAGCTTTAAAGATGGAAATCACTGGAGAAGCATTTATCTTTCCAAATAAGATTTGCAAGCTAACTCCTAAAAGCTCGTAAAAAGATAGATTTAGCTGAACCACTCTAGGGTAGTACACAAAAAAACATCTCTGGTCGCGGTGTCTGCAGGGTCACCCGTACCCTTAACCTTAAGCTTAAGCACCCACGATCGAGTATGTCAGAGTTGGCTTGAATTGCAGTGTTTTTGCCACCTGCTTTCCAATTAAAATAAAAGTGTTAAAGAAACAGTCATAATCAGGTCACAATTTCCTTGTATATTATACACTCCGTTTCAATCATTGAATAAATTAATAATAAAGAAGCGGGATTACGTTCCAATACAGCCTACGTGAATAAGACTTACTGACAGTCGGATTGAATTTGGTTGAACTTACTTTGACGATGCTGAAAAAACACATTTCAGCGTTCCGGGAGTTTAGTGAAACTTTATAAAATTTAATGATATAAATAGTTAAAATTGTGTTGTTTCGGAAGCTTGAAGTGTATAGTTTTCTACAGTTTAGTGTTTTGTGAAATTAAGGGGAGCAAACCCTTTATAATTTTCAAAAAATCGAATTTTTTTCCTCATATTTTGAAAGTATACTGGAAAGAGGAAAAATTATAATATTAAATATTTATTTAGTTATTCATACCTATAATAGCGAGTCAGGTAGCCGGAGCGCTTTGGGTTAGAGGAACCTTCCTTTCACAATACCTTTCTACAATTCTATTGTCACATTAGGATTGTCCAAATCAGCAGATGGAAGATAATCAGCTTTTCGAGGACGCTGATGGCTTATTATATGCGCCTAGAATCGCTGATTGATCGATAAGTCACTAAATTAAGTTTTTCCGTATTGAAACTTTAAACGCGATTATCTCGAAAGTGCATCTTCAAAAACTGCTGCTGCTGTAGATCAAAAAATTATTGATAGATCTGGACAAAACTTGCAGAGGTTTCTGGCTATAATATTATCGGAAGGATGTACCTAAAGTTTTAGTTTAGATATAGCGTAAACAAATTAATTTTTTGGGGTAAAAATGATCGAAAAAGTGGCCGAAAATCTGAACATTTGATAAACAGCGGACGTAAGTTTTTATTTTATACATTTGTTTTTTATTTTATAGGTGTCTCCTTCCCCTGAACATGTCAGTAATCGACAAATAATTTTCTTGTTTGTTTATGATCAATAGAAAAAAATGACAGAGGCAGCAATTTTCGGTGTCACGCAAAAGGCACCTGGAGGAACTACCCTACAACGACACCATTTTCTTTAAAAAAAAACAAAAGAAATGTTTTTCTATACTTGAGAGCTGTAGCAAAATAATGTTAAAAGTTTAGAATAATGCGTTTATTTTATCAGCTATAGAAAAATTCATAAAAAATGCCTCATTTTCGGGAGTCTAAAGGGCTTGCCCCCCTTAAAGCTTTTAGCTTTTAATTTAACGTAATGAATTGTGCGGAAAACCGTATTTTATGCAAGTGAATATATTTAAAAAAATAAATCATCCTTGTTTTATTATTATTCGTGAATTTTTTTCTTAATATGTATAACAGAAGCAGAGAAATATACGAAAGTTTTAAGATCATGTGCGATTTGTTTATCCGATAAATGTCAGAAGGTTTCCCCTTTTCGATGACAGCCGTATATTTCTTTGGAGGCGCAAACGTTTTGGTTATTTACACAGCAGTTTGGAGTATAAAGTTTCCCATTCAAAGTGTTACGATTTCGCTACTGCCAAGATTTCACCCGATAATCCGCTTCCATATTAGTTATTTATTCAATAGTTTCAATCAAAGCTATAAACAAATTTTAAATTTTCAGTTTTCTCGGAAATGAAGGAATGATGAATGATTTTCAGAATATGGAGAGATTCTCAAGAATGTTCTAAGTTGCCTGGTAATAACGCGATTTGAGCTCTGTAAATGAAATTTCAAAGAACTTGCAAAATATGAAAATGGAGATTTTGAAATTCGTTTATAGCTGTGAAACAAAGTATATTATTCGTAACGTTCTTCATGCCTTCTCTTAAGATGTAGCAATTTTTGGAGTAAACTAAATATCTGAAAAAGTGGATTCGTGATCGTGCATAACGGCGACAAATAAATTCTAAATAAGCTAAATTAAAATATCAATAATTGCTCATTTACTTATTTGCCACCGCCTGTACCTTTTTGTCATCAATATCATATTTAAAGACCTTTGCTTTAAAGAAATATTCCCCTATCTAACGTGAAATTCCCCTCAAGAATTCACTATTTCCACTCGCCCTCGCGGTCAGGCTTGAACCGAGATGCTTCCTAATCGACCTACCGACAGAAATTGATGGAAGCACAAATGAAAACACCTCCATTCGCAACAAACACAGCGTTGCTCTATCATGAGAAATATATATTCATATGAATGAAATTAACCTAACACATGCTTCTAGTATAGCAGGATTTGTAGGTCCCATAGAAGCACTTTTTCAGTTGCATCGCTTAGGCTTAGAATCAATTCGTATTGAATGTAGCAACACTGAAAGTGGCGAGCGAGCAACAGAGATGTGTGACGTCATACATTTTGTTGGATGTTGTTCGATTGCTGATGGAAGCAGAACTATAAACCACCTCCTCCAGGCACTGGTGTCGGTTGTGATATCTTAGACAGACTCCGACGTGTTGGAATGCTATACTTTTCATTGCATGTTGTTCGATGCCTTGTTTTTGATTGTTTTGTTCAGAGGTAGGTGATTTTATTATTTCTTCTCTGTGATAGTTTACAGCGCAGGGCGAATAAAAAGCCTTTACGGAAAATATTGTTGAAGAACATTTTTTGAGGATATTTTTAACAATATATATATAATAATATTTATTCAATATCTGTCAAGCAAATTTTTAATGCTGTTATTTCGTAGCTAAATATTGCAGATAGAAGACCTTTGGCTCATGTGAGTAGTGATATATCAACACGACACAAACAATATCAAATTATTATTTAAATTGTAGGTATTGCAACACGTACGACAGGTTTTATTAAGTTCAAAATTTGTTGTTGGAACAGTAAGCTTAATTTATTAGTACGCTTCGATAAGTCCTGCCGAGATTTAATAGATGAAGCCAAAAGTTGTTAGTTGCTTCCACAAGAACGTCCTTAAATGCAAGGACACCCTACCAGACCGAGAAAGTCAACACGACTAGAATAACCTTTTTGCTGACGGTGGATGGTATTCAGGTGATGCAGGTGATCCGTAGATACATTTGATCCGCAGACCAATGACTGGAAAATGAGTAAACCTCGATTGTCTAGAGTAATGGGATGGGATAGTGAGCCTCCAGATGAACTAGATCCTTTAAAAATTCTTGACAATGTATAGTTCTTAATAACAATGAAATTGTTTTAATGATTAACATTGTACACTTCTAGATTAAATCAGCTTCCTGTGTAAGTCTTGATCGTTGGACTCTGGAGGCTGGACAATCCGATATCGACTACCAATTAAACGCGCTCCGGTCTGTACATATTATATTTATAATTATTTTAGTATTGGAGTAGATACCCTGGTCGCTCTTAACTTTCATAAGACTAGGGAAAGTCGATTTACATATTGAGCAGTCATTTCATCAATAAGGTTTTTCAGAATTATACAACAGCCCTAAGCTCTCATTATAATTATTATTCATAGCTTCTTTATTTTGGATACGACAACAAATGGTTCAACGTGATTGTGAAAATTTAGAAAAATGTCTCAAAACTGGCACTCGGTTCTTAAAATAACAAATAACCTCTGTTAACTTCAACTGACAAATTCTTAATAAAGCCTATATTTGACTTAATCTTTTTATAGTTATCAATTATCTTTCATTTTAGATACACTTAAAGCAATCATGTTCTGTTGAGCCCTGGAACCAATCTCCTTGTGAATTTCGCTTGCAGGCGTGAAGTCAAGCCAAACTGTTAGAATGTTTCAATCACAGGAGTATTTAAATGTGATATTTTATGCAATATTTCGAACAAATATACTTGTATATAGACTTCATGTTTATGCCGTTACATAATAATTTTCCAAACGCCAGTTTTACAAAATGTTAGGAATAGCTCACTGATATGTATATAAATGGACTGACTGATCTGCAGTTTCATGTGGCACCAGTTTTGATTTCAGAAAGTATGCTCTCACTGTCAGTGCTACCAACCGTCGTAAGCTGGCGCTATATTTAAATTGTTTGGGAATTTACTTATATGCATGTCAGTGGGATTTACCGAATTAACCACAAAAGTATTTGGGACTATTTGTATTGTTTAATTTTAATTATGAGTCTTAGGAAGTGTTTTTTACAAGGCTGTTTTGGTTGGAATTATCGCTGAACCTCAAGCAATTTCTCGTTTCCAATCGTTACAGTTCAGTGGGAAAGTATGCTCTCACGGAAAGAGGCAGGAATATGAAAGTGGTGCCATTTGCTATCATGCATTTTTGGTTCAACAAGCAGTCCATTTATATACATGTCAGTGGTATAGCTACATTGATCAATGAGATGTTAACATACATAAATAAACTTAAAAGCAGCAACTGCTGGATATAAAAATGTTGTTCTGTTGAAGCGTTCTCTTGTGTTTTTTTTTCTGCTCTGTTCTGCGGACACAAAAGAACACAGCTATTATGTTCTTTCGAATCAAAATTATTTAAGAGCACTGAAGTAGATTCTTACATCTTCAGTAAAATTTATTGAGAAAATTCTTGAGAAAACTCGTAAGTGCACAGAGTTTAGAATAGAATAGAATAAACTTTATTTCGGTTTCGTGTACAAGATTGAAATATTATTGAGTTATTGTCGTGGAGCTAGAATCATGTACATCGAAATTCAAAAAGTAAAGAAAAGATAAAAAAAATAAGCCTCATTAAGTATGACATACAATTCAAGTATAACATTAAAGAAAAAATAAAAAAGAAAAAATAAATGATTATGTATACTATAAGACTATCAACTAACTAGTATTCCCTTGCTGAGAAAAAGAAAAGAATGTGAAAAAGAGCTATATATATGAGCATATATGTACGTTTTTACGAGTTTTTTAAATGCATTGATGGTACCAGCCGCCTGTATACTGACAGGGAGATCATTCTACAGACGGATGCTTTGAACAAGTTAAGAGCTTTCCATTACAGTCTTATGAAAGCGAGGCAAAACCAAATATCTATTTCGTTGGGAAGTAGTAAAATGGAAAAGTTCTCTTAGGTAATCTGGCTTATTAAATTTTAACAAATTGTACAAAGATAACAAGTTTCTTCGTTTAAGGTAAGAGTCAAAAGAACAACCGAATAAGCAAGACCGGAGATGTGAGACATGATCAAACCTACGCAACCCATAAATGAACCTCACACAGTCATTTAGTTCAACTTCCATCTTCCGTGTACAGATACTATCCAGTTTAGGAAAGACCAAACATCGAAAAGTGAAATAATACAAGATTAGTGTTTTTAGCTTTAGAGTAGAACGACTGGATAATATATTCGTTGAAAGCCACAGTCTGCATAAGCCCCCATAGATTTTTCTGATCGTATTATTAATGTTATCACAGCACTTCATATTGGTGCTTAGTACTATCCCAAGGTTGGTGACCTTATTTGACATAGGCAGTACGCCGTTCAACAGTATAGGCGGTATGTCGATTTCATTGAGTATGCTATTGTAAAAGATAGCACAGAGTGACTTTTCTGGATTTAGTAGCAGCCGATTATAGTTAGGCCAGGTACAAATTCGGTCCACGTGCCACGCAATCCTCGAGGAGGCCAATAGGTCTACTTAGATACAGCTGTACATCATCAGCATATAAATGAATTTTCACATCATGAATAACTCTCGGTAAATCGTTAATGAATAAGCAGAAAAGCAAAGGACCCAGAATTGATCCTTGGGGTACCCCTCGTTCTGGCGACCGGTGAGATAAAAAACTGTTGATCAGGGAAACAGCTGAGGTGCTAAAATTAAAGGAGGATGACAGCTTCTATAGAAGAATGCGATAGTCTACATAGTCAAAGGGTTTCCAATAATCCAAAAGAATCAGGGCAGTGAGCTTGTCTCGGTTCAAAGCCAATCATATATCTGAAGATACTTTTAAGACAGCGGTTTCGCAACAATTGGAAGCGCGGAAGCCAGATTGCCAACTCGTTAATAGGTTGGCAGGATTCCACATAAAGCAGTATTTGCTTGTACATAAGCTTTTCTATACTTTCGACAGAAAACATAGTAAACTTATTGGCCTGTAATCAGCGTGAGATTAAGCTGGGGTCTTCTTGGGCACCGGCAGTACAGTTGCTATTTTACACTGACTAGGGAATGTAGATGACATTAGGCAAGAGTTAATAATTTGTAACATGTACTTACCAATGTACGGGAATAACATTTGGATGAACCGCGGTGACAAGCAGTCTGGACCGACTACATCAGACTTAATACTACTGATAGCCACGGTAAGTTCTTTAAATCAGTCCTATGGAACGAGAATGTGTTAGAAGGATTAAGGGTAGCATATTTTTCTAGTAGATAATCAGGAAGGCCTGGTGGGCTAGTTATCACAGGTGTGTTTCCAGCGGAAATGAAAAATTCATTTAGTTCGTAAGGGTTTAGACTACAGTCATCACGCCTGTCTTTGTCATATACACCCGCCAGCTTTAAATTTCGCCGTAGTGTTCGGGGAGGAAGACTGAGGTTGAACTTAGAAGAATAGTACTGACGCTTAGCACGTGAGATAGCCAAGTTAGCTTTATTTCGTGCAATATTGTATAACCTGTGAGCTTCAATTGTTCTGAGGCGCCTATAACGATGATACAGATACTCACGTTTAGAGATAAGAAATCATATTCCTTCAGAGAACCACAGGCCGACAACTTGCTGGTTTACTGAGACAGAGTTAAATATCGTGTCCCAACACATGAATGTACATTTATCTATTAGAGCATTAGCGTAAATGTTATTATAATCGCGGTAGGAATAAGAGTTATGATGGAGACTCGGATCTAGAGAGAATTCATAGCTCATAAATAAGAGATCATGGTCCAAAATACTAGTTGGATTTGGTCGTGCGATAAAACCTTGTCACAGTCGGCTACGAGAAGCAAATCGAGAAGCGAAGGATTAGTGGCATTAAAGTGTGTAGGAAATGAGCTCAGAATATGCACGTGGACAGAGAGTAGAAGATGAGAGAATTGGTTGACATTGAAATCACCTCCCACAATCACGTTCTCATAACGTTGCCCTATATGTGACATCGCATTCTCAAACTCATTAGCATTAGTACTGTCAAAACAGTTGGGAGGACAGTATACCGAGGACACAACGCACTTTTCATTTGTAGAACTTATCTCGGCGTAAATGAACTCAATTGATTGTTCCTTGGAAGAGGCAATCATCTTAGCAATCAGTTTAATTTCCCGAAATCAATGGAACATTCAACAGATGTAGGTATTTGGCACCAGAAAACCTATATATTACGTAAAGTTTCCGAAATGTTAAGCTTTCTCGGATAAAAGGAAGAGAATATTCAATAAATTAGGTATTATTCTTCATTTGGAAGTACATCTACATTTAAGCGATAAAACCCGATTCCACTTTTTCTAAGGTGGAGCTTTCGGTAATCTTATCAAAAAATACCTAAGCTTAGTGACACAAATTGTTGCCACTCACTTTAGGTAAAAATTTTTTACTGTGTACCTACTCCCCTTCCAATTTTTAAGAATGTACAGCCTTACAATATTAATCCTCATATCAAATGTGATGTCGTTTATGAGCCCTACATGCAGAGTTCCAATTTTATGACACAGTTCATCATTTTATTAAATTATTTCGAGCCAGCAGTATCACTATGCAATTGCATAGCAGAGAATGTTACTCTACAATCTAGATCTCAATTTAGCTTCCTAAGGACCATTAGTACCATTGTCTTCCTAAGGACAAATATTAATGAATTCATTACGGTAATGAATGGCAATAAATCTACTATGGTGATATAAGACCTAGATTTGTAAAAATATGTTCAACTGTAGTCTTTCCTGTCCTTACATACACATTTGGAATTCATACTTCACAAGCTGCCCTGTCCCTAGAGCTTAGCGGTTGTTAAAGATTTTTCCCACCTGTTCCTAAGCATATCAAATATGAAATATAAGGAGTATCATCCTTTTATTTTGCTATCATTTATTTTTTAATGGAGAAAATAATATATAGCTCTACTAGTACAGGTAATGGGTGCAGCAATAGGTGCAAATTTGTTGGCAGTAAGAAAAATCTGAACATTTTCGGATTCTTAATCTATTTCCAGACAAATCCTTTCCTGTCGGTATATGTAAAGTGTGACAAAAACGCGGCAAGTGCCGAACATTCCCCCGATTTTTATTGCTAAAATTACTTTTCGTTTTACTCGTATTCATTGCGAAAACCTTGTACCAAGCCTGTATACAGCTAGACATATGTAGAACTATTTATGAAGTTTTTTCAAATGAAATTTTCCTTCGCTTTTAATTCGGAGTTATTTCTTGAATATAGATTCACTAGGCACTTGTAACATCGCACCGAAGTATCCTATCCAAATTCTAGATTTTTGAACTGGATTTTCCGGTTTACCTAGAATATCTGTCTCTGCACACAAATCCTCTAGTACGTGAACAACGGAAGACTATTAATTGTACGTGTGTGAAACGAAATCCTTTAGTTGGAACATGTACAACGGATAGTCATCCTATGAGCCGGTACGTGAAAAACGGAGAGCTAGTGGTTGTACGTAAATAACGTAGTCTACTAGTCAGTACGTGTGCGACGGAAAGCTATGCTGCAACAGTACGTGAGCAACGGGGAGCTAGTGGTAGTACGTGACCAACGGAATCCACTAGCCAGTACGTGTACAATCGAAAGTCCTTCCGTCACATCGCTCAATATAAATTTAGGCAGTCTAAATGAATTATACTAATATATACTTATTTTAAATTTATAATAGGGACGCAAGAGATAAAGTCATTAATTGAAGTCAAACAAACTGTTGTCATTTGGACCCTTACTCCACTGAAACTACCCGGAGTCGAATTTCGACGGTTTGCTACCGATCGAACTATTGGCCCTCCAGCAAACCCTCCGTTGCACGGCTGATTTAACAAATTTAAAAACAGATCAAACTTACAATGTAGAAGCAGTGCAGAGAGAAGCAGCTAACATTATAGCAGACGGTAGTTACAGAAGGCAGTAGATCTTCCACGTAGATGAGATGAGTCTATTTTAGGAAGAAAATGGCACCCAACATTTTTATTGCCAAAGAGGAGAAATTAATATCTTTGGATTTAAAGCTGCCAAAGATTATTGTGTTGCCGGAGCTAATGCAACTACACTTAGAAAAAATACTTTTTAGACCGAAGAAAAATTACATTAGAATTAAAGAAAAATTGCTTTATTATCGAGCCAATATAAATTTTCTCTATTTTGAGCTCACCAGTTTCTTAGTTTTTAAAGAGAAACCTTAACATAATCGGAAAAAGAAGTACTTTAGAATGAAAGATATTTTTTTTTTGCAACTATGTGAAAGATTTTTTTTAAAACACACAAAGACTTTTACGAACAAAATAGTGTGTATCTTAGATTATATGACAGTTTTCAGTAATTTAATGAAAAATATTTTTACCCAAAAAAAAGCAGTTAATTTAATTTAAAGATAAATTTCCCAAAATAAAGAAATCGTTTTCTTAACTCAAAGAAAAGTGATTTTCAAATTAAAACAGACGCTTCAAAATATACTTGAAGCAAATCCTGATTTCTTTGCAACTAAAATTCTATTTTCATAAGAATGAAAGATAATATACTTTATAAAGTATATATATTTTTTTATATTAAAAGACTAGTATTATTTCCAAAAGATTTATTTTTCCTTTTAAATTTACATACAAAAGGAACTAGTTTCAATTATCGGTTTAAACAAATTATTTTCAAACCAAACGACCTTTTTTCCAGATCACAAATGATTTTTAAGAAATCCAATCGAAATCACGTAGGTATGACGTATCGAAAGCCCAAAAAATGTAAATTATAAATTTTATAGTAAGTATATTGTAAAATTGTTAATAAAACGTTTTTACTCTAACTGCTTTTTCTCCTGTTGGAAGTTTATGAAACTGAATTGGAGGTAAGGTAAAACAGTCTATATCTTTCAAAATAAAATTGTGTAAATTGTTTCCAATAATATAACTGACTAAATGCTTTTTATAACTGTATACTTCGAGTTCGCGACAAAACAAAAGTACTTTATCGTTTACTTGCAAGATTTCCAAAATTTCATATATCAAAATTTTTCTTATACATAAATTATATTATAAAAATAATTTATAATTATAAATTGTTCCATTATAATTAACAGCTGAATGGAATGTGTAGTTTTGATTGGTTAAATCTTCTTCAGTTAAATCAGATATTTCATTACAAAAAATGGATGTAAATACAGCGGATCCTTTGTCATTAAAAAAGTGGTCATTGATTTTAAAAAGTAGGATTTCTTTTGCAAAATTCATACTTATTTTAATTGCCAAAGATATCGGAGTATTGCGCCGAGAGTTGGTGTTTTTAAGGTAAGATCTTAAAATTCTATGCTTAGCCTCAAACTTGAATGTCCAAATAAATTTTAATGGTCCAGATTGTTCAATAATTCGGGGATAATGGACGAGAAAATGATGTTTGGGCTTAAGAGTGTCTTGGAATAAGTTAACGTATTCTGAGTTAAGAAAGACAATTAATTCCGTCAACCTATTGATTTTTGGAGCGTCGAATTCCGTAGAAAGAAGTAAATCAATCAGTTCCTCTAAATTTACAAGAAAAAGCCAAACCTCATCATCCTCTTCTACTAAGTCTCCTACCATTAATGGAAAATAATGCGTGAATGTTAAAACTGCTCTTGCTGTCATTTTTAGATTGAACTTTTTTAAATTTTTCATTGTTATAACCTGAGATAAATTGCCTATTTCTAACTCGCGATACCAAACTAAAGCCTGGGCTTATTTACTAGTCTGAAAATGTTACGACTCTGAAAAATTATCATACGGTATATTAAATTTGTAATTCCGTCTGTAACGCATTTCCATTGTTGTGATATTTTAGTTCATTTTGTGATAAATGAAAATTATAAATAGAAATGAACAACTTAATATGATGAAGACGTAAATTTGATATAAACAGCTCCTCTAGGCTAAAACACATATATGTATAATATTTAAGGTTACTATCTCCTCAATGAACGGTATAAAGAAGGCAATAAAGGATGAGCTGGTTTTAAGATGTGAGTATAATCAAGGGACCTAAAAACGGTAAAAGTTCGTGCAGAATTAGCAAAATTTCAAACAAAATTTCCAGCAGTTTATTTAGATATACATACATATATGTATATATGTATAGCTAGCTTAGGTAGGGCGTGTTGTTAAACTAAGATTTTTTCTGCATGTCAGGCAACTGTCAACTGTACCATCTGAATGTGATTGAGACTGAGTTTTACAACACTTGACAGCTCACATCGCTTTCGTTTTGACAATTATTGTTTTTGAATATTTCACATAAAATTTCAAAAAGAATCAGACTAATAAAAGTTCTGAATTATATGAAGTTATTTTGAGATAAAATTTTCTAAACTACTTTAAACCGCAGGATTCTAATGAAAGTAAACACAATGAGAGAAAAAGTAAACAAAATCATGCTTCACGCATACATATATATATCAAGGTAATCAAGTGCGTTCGGATCGCCCTGGATTGTCTTTAAAGAAAAATTCTTAAGGCTGAGTTTAGCAACACGTGACGTTTAAGAAATTCTGACTTTTACAACACTTTTGTCTTGAAGATCTTAAAGATTCTTAGTTTAGCAACACGCCCGTATTCTATATTTTCGACCATCTTTTTACTCTTGTTTTTTTTTTAATTCTAATTTGTGTACATTTAGAGTATCGTTCCTGTCTTTTCAATTTTCTAGTTTTACAAAGTAATAAATTTTATAATTTCAAAAGACTTCAATCTCTACACATAAATAAATAAAAACAAATTCCTTCTAAAGCTGCTACATTCCCTATGAACGTAACTATGGCCGCTCACGGAAAGAGTGGGTTTCAAGAAGAATGCAGTTTATATAGGGCGCCACGTAGTTTTTCCACTGAGGAGGTTAAACTACGAAGTCTATTAAATAATTAAATTAACTCGTTTAGGTTCAATTAATTTATATTCTGTATTTCTACGTTATAAAACTTTAAAAAAAAAGGAGCTTTCATACCGTGGCAAACTAACAAGATAACAGCAAAGCGTGCAAAAAAAAACAAAAAAAAAGCAAAATCGCCGTCGCCAACCAGCCATGCACAGGACACCTAAATATTTAGATTGTTTAAGACAAGATTACTTAGCTTTGATATTTTTTTGCTCAGGGTTTATTTCCCTCGTGGCCTCCAACCAGCCTTTTCGTTTCAAGACTGTTCTTCTTTTGTTTGATGAGAACAAAAATTTACGCGGTGATCCAAATTCCTTATTTTATTTGTAATTTTTTTTTTCCAATTTATAAATTCCTTTTTTTTTATTTTCCACTTTTTTGTTTTTTTCTTCTTTTTTTCCGTTTTTTATAGGAGAGCAATACTAAAATACACCACTGACCCTACGTCTAGTCGGCTTAACGTACAACAGAAAGAAGTAAGGCTTATGGGCTTAATGGCCGTTCTTCAGTCCCCTATGGTTGCGGATATCGATTTTTTTTTGCTCGAAACATTCGCAAATCCGTTGCACTGCTGCCAATATTTGCAATATAATTGGGGCAGTTTAATTTCTGTATTTAGCTTGTGCACGAACCTATACTACGCTCTTTCGGACTTGTGTTTATAAGGAGATCTGGGCTCACTTTTGACCACTACTCGAATAGAGTGCGAACGACATTATAAAATTAATTGTAACGAAAAGAAAGGTTTAATCGACCACGCTTAGTTAAAAGTATGAATATTCTGAAAATTTGTGTGGCGAGACTAGTTGGTTGTACAATAACAGTATGCCTATTAAGAGCTGTCTAGTTTAATTCTTGAGAAATTCAACATAGATCTCAATTTAAATTACTTGCAAAAATAAGGAAAAGAAACATTCTACATTAACAATATTTGAATTGCAAACGCGGCTCTTTCTAATATACTTCAAGAAGGTTTCAGTCTTAAGATCCTAACTACTTCAATGTGCAACATACTTTGTACTAAGTAGATCTGAACTACGGCAATAAGTCTTATTCTTAATATAATTGGATAGGTGAACATAGAATGGAAGTAGGTAAGTTGTGCGAGTATGAAAGCTATTCTTAATCTATACACAATTCGTATAATCTTGTCCAATTCGGAAGTACGGCATGAATAGTTGATATGAGATGAGTCATGAATGTTGGGCATGTTGGCTGTTTATATTATTCTCAACATAACGTTTTGAAAGATTCGTGGGAGAGCCAATGAGTTAAGGAGTCGATTTGTTTTATCCTTTCGCCACTTGCACTAACCGCATCTAAGCAATCTTAGCTCGCGAAGGTGGAGATATTTCAGGCTATCCGAGAAGACGTGAAGTTGGTTCGTTATAAGAAACTTGTTGCTGGACCTGGACCGCTATAGCTTTCAAACTTCAGCACTTAACAGCGAAAGGGTTATGAAAATTAGGTTTACGTTTCTGTTTCTGGAAGTAAGAAATTCTGAGCAGTATTATAAATTATCAGAAACTATCACAACTCATCACAAACGCCCACGCACCACATTTAAGGTTCATGTAATAGGATTTCTGGGACATAACAAAGCGTTGAGAGCTTCTATGAAAATTGTACGTAACTACATACATGCACGTCTAAGCAGACGTCCCTTTTCAATACACTACAGCTCTAGTATGTTGACGAAAATCGAAGTGCATCATTTAAAGAGCAAGATTGTCTGGATGCAAATTTTGTTAATGGAACTTCTTGCTACATTTGGCAATACATTTTCTGCAGTTCTGTAGAATTTTCCTTTCCATATTCTAATTCACTCTGCAGCTTTAAAAACAATTTTTATTGAAAAAAACAAAAAAAAACAATAAAGGAAACAGATTTAAATAAATAAATTGCATCGCTTTTTCCCATTGGGTTATCAGCTAATAACTCTTCAACCGCTATAGTTAGCACAGGATATTATAGGTTAAATTAAAGAGGATACTCTGGGCTTTTTTGTAAAAAAAAGTGTATGTTAGTCGGGGTATTTTAAAAAACAAAAGAAAAATAAAAAAAAAACAAATCCGAAATTTTGAAGTTGAAGAGTCATGAAACTGCCTTGGTAGGGGTATGGGGGTGGCTGAGCATTCATAAGAAGACCCCAAGATTGTCTTCAAATAGACCGTATATCCTGCACTTTTGCAGATATAGGCTGTTTAATGAAGAAAGACCATATTTTACTAACCACCCTGTAACTGGGTAGGGTGACATTTTGCCACCCCCCCCCCCCCCCTGCAATACAATTTTTTACTTGTCTGGACAATCATTTGGCAAAATATAGTCATATTAGTCTGAGACACCCTGTGTACATGCATATGTTTTGGCGTTCAGATTTCAGAGACTTAGATTTCGGGATTTTGAGCTCCCAACTTTATTATAGTTAGCAAAATCATATGTGTAGAATTGATGCGCTATAGGGGGAGAATAAGATTATTCGCAAAGAAAATAAGATAGAGAAACAGTGAATTTGTAAGTTTTTATTTACCCCTTATTTTCGAAGCTTCAATGTCTTTCCAAAAAATCCAGTTCCAATAAATAAATAATACTTATACTAATACTTTAACTTTAACTTTATTTACTATTTCTGTACAAAATATTTTAAGATCTAATAATATGTAGCCTACATATACACAAGCTAAGTGTCGAATTAAATATTCTAACTCTTATATATAAGCTTAAGTAAATTAGCATTGATAATTATATGAGAAGAGCCAAAAGAAGTAGTACATTAAAAATAATAATATTACGAAAAGAAAAATTCAGTGAGCAAAATAGAAGAACTAATGAATATCGTTTACTAAAAAATCTAAATCTAAAATAAAAACAAAATAATAAACTAAGAAAATTCTAAATTAAGGAGCACGAGACATAAAACGCTAATCCTATAAAAAAAATAGAGAATTCAAGGTAACCTGATTGAAGTCAAAAGCCTGCCAAATATATCAGCGGAACTAGCTCTTTGAACGTTAGTGGGTAGACTATTCCATTTGCGTGTAACCTGCACAAACACAGATGACTCGCTAATTTGAGTTCGAAAGTTTGGTAATGATGCCTAGACGACTCTAGGAACTGAATATGATCACACAAGCTCTTTAGAGTACACCAAATTATATCAAAACTTTAATCTTCTATCCGTAGATACGAGTCCAATATACAACCTAGTTATGAGTTAATATAAGGAGACACATTAGAAGTTCTGGGGAAACCGTAAATAAATCGAACAATGTTGCTAAAAGCCACTATTAACTTGGGCTGATATTGCGCGTCGATTTTCGGAAAAATTAAATTTCGAAAATCAAAGTGGTATGTAGTACAATAGCTTTTGAGAGTACCATCTCAACATTGTAATACAAGAGCAAAATATTTTTAATCGTATGTGAAACATGATTACAGCAAGTGAGCGTCTTATTTAACTCTATGCCAAGATTCTTAGCAGAATCGACATAAGGTAGTACTGTGTTGTTGCTCACCTTTATTGGGGATAAGTCGCCTTTATTGGGAATAATTCTGAACAGAGTCGAGACAGTGGCATACTTGTGGACTTCTTTGAGTTGAATATAAGCTGATTATGTTTGGCCCATTCACTAACCCAAACCAAGTCGTCCACTAAATAACAACATAGTCCTCGATTAGCCCATAAGAGCCTATCTAAATATACGGGACCATCATCAGCTCACCTCTAGCTAATGTATCAAGAAGTTTCATGAGTAGGTCATTGATGTAAAGAGAAAAGAGAATGTAACCTTGAGGTACACCACAGTTGAGGCTGCGAGAGATGACAGAATGCCAGAAACTTTGCAAGATTGGATTCTGTAGAAAACGAAATTTTTTACCAGTTTGATAGCTTTGATCGAGAAATTGAAGTATTGACGCAGCAGACCATAATTAATGGAATCAAATGCTTTACTAACGACAAGAAGAACCAATATGGCCATATGATCTTTGTCAAGTGCCTCAGAAATGTCAGACACTACTTTGAGTAACGCAGATTCAGAGCTATGCCGTGGTCGAAACCTGGACAGTAAACAAGCTACCACATTTCTTTGGTTAACAAATATGGTAATTTAATCGTTCATTAATTTTTCGAGAGCCTTGCTGAAAAAACAAAGTAGATTGATCGGGGGAAAATCTTTGAATTCACTACACTTACGGGACTTGGGAATCAGTTGGATGACAGCCCTTTTCCAGAGCACTGGAAATAGTGACGTAGTTAAACATTCATTAAAGACATGTGCCAAGGCTTTTAGAACAAACAGCAGAATAATTTTGACAAATTTTGGTGGGCTCTTTAGAGATAATTTTATTTTATTAATAGACTTATATACTTAAGACCCAGCGACGGAACTAAATGATAATCAAGTGCCAATATATGACTCAGATTCTCTGTCAGGATATATCAAAATTTAGCCCAATATTATCCCCCTCTCTCTCTCTCTCTCTATACATAAATGTGAGATTTTTCGGGTTATAACAGGTACACTTTTAGACTTTGAGCCATCCAAAATCCTACCTTCCCGTTAATATTTTCACATTTTCAAATATTTTCAAACTCAAAATTCCTTTCCTTAGAAAAAAAAACTGAAAAAGAAGGGTACCTGCGATAACTGTTCGTCAGAGTTATAACATTACAATAGTCTCATTAATTTTGAGTTATACAGCTTCTGCAACAGCTTCTATGTTTATGTGTTCTATACAGTGTTAAGTTTTAAGGCAACTTTCCAACCTACAATTCCTTTAGAAAGAAAACATATCAGCAAAGAAGAAAACAAGGTGAGGGGCGGGTGAGTGGATGGAGATGTGGAAGCAAAATCCAAATATTGATATATCTACCACCGATAGTTGCGAAATTTGAATTCTACTTCTATTAATGATGAAACGTTCAAAATTTTAGTAGTACAAAGTTAGTTATTAAATTATACGCAACGAAAATATAGAAAATACCAAACTGAGGGTACTCTTGAAGACTTTTCATTGTAGTTTCGTGAAATAGGTCCTATATAGTTAATTTTCCAGAAGAACTTTCCACCAAGTCACATTGTATTGATGTGATAGGTACGGAGTCCTTTGTTCAAAGATAAAACTCATAAGGTATCGACAATTTGCTTTAGCCATAGACAAAGTTCACTTTAATTGAAAAAAATAATTCTTCGACGAAATATATGATATGATACACACTCTCTTATATGTATATATGTATGTAAGTGTGCACTTATTTCTATGACAAACCTATGTATGTATGTACATAAGATCGAATCGGTTTTTTTCAAGATACTTCCAAGGCAATATAATATACCTGCATATAAATAGCGTCATATACGTATTGCACTAAATCTGTTGGCTGTAAGCCCAAAATTTCCGTCTTATGATAGAGGGAAATTCCAAGAAAGCCACCCATAACATAAAGAAACCTAGGGTAAGCTATTGAAGCAAAATGACTACATATAATATATATCATCCCTTATCGCATTTTAAGTCTACTCTGAACTTTTATTGCATCATAAAAGACAAACAGAAGAGGGGATAAAGTTTAAGTCGAAGGAATTAATTATGTTGTAAGCATACCTTGAAGAACCTTTAGTGCCATCAACAGGTTATAGTAATGGCGAATTAAATTCACTCGCGGTCAGAATAATTTATTTCGTGTCATATTTAATGACATCAGAGTAGCCGATATTTTAGATCCATGGATAGAAGTGGAATTTAATATTACGCATATAAATTTTTTAAATTGACAGCCCGTTAGTGGCTGTTGAATAGATGCATAGATGAAAATCTCATAGTGAGAATTGTTTTTGAAATATTATATGAATTTATTATGAATTTTATTAAACAAGGAGAATATGGCATGTTGTTTTTTTTAATTAGCATCATCTCTCGCTATTTTTAATTATATCAAAAGAGGAGTCCCAGTCCTAACATTTTCTTTTTCATTATTGAATTCAATAATATTATTCCTGCTCTTGAAAAAAAATTACTACGAAGTGAGTTGTGGAAAATAATCTTTTGTTATATCCTAGTACGTCTTAAGATTTTTTTTCTTAAATTTACGAAATATTTCTTATAAGAGTGGAAAAGATTCATGTATAGTCAGTCATCTATAGACTCAGAAAATTACTGAGGAACTCATTTTCCTAATTTGTAATATCTTTTCGATGTTCTCTGCAGTTTTCTTTCGGTGATTAACAAAATCTAAACTTCTCGGATAGCATTTGAATGGTACGGTTGCAGTATAAGTTTGTTCCGTCATATCTTGGAGGGTACCCGATTAAAAGCAAGAAGAAATATCATATTAATTAGTTTCTTAGAAAGCTCAGTGTTTATTAAGCGACCGATTCTTTTATCAGCCGCTGTGGGGATGTAGGGAAAAGTAAAAACGTACTATTCACTTTGAATTATTTTACAATTATGCCCCCATCGGGGTTCAATTTATTTTTTATATACATTATAAAGCCATCACACAGGTATGATGACCATATTCCCACACTCAACATCGAGTTGAGAACAAAACAGGAAATTATATAATATTTTCATATTTTTAATTCACATTTTTACGTATGAGCACAAATTTTCACCTGCGTAAGCATTTATTGCTTTTAATGCAGAAATTTTCTCACCCAGAATCAGACGGATCCGATAACAAAAACTTTTGCAGGTAAAAATTGTGTGCTCGTAATTAGATCTATGGAAAGACAAAGTTTCAGCAGAATTTTATTATCTTGTGTGACTTACTTATGTTTGGCTATTGTAAATGTTTCTAATTATGAAAATTTTATGATATCTTAAGGTATATCTATGGCTATTCATGATGAGTTTAAACATCCTCCCCCTCGTTGGACTATTAGTTCAACCACCATCTTCGTTTATGCTGACTGTAAACATCTGAGGGGGTATTTGACGCGGTCTCGGAGTTGAGCTATTTACTTTATGGCGGTTGAGTCTTTGCTTCACATATCTGTATAGTATGCTGATACCAATAATGGTTCCCAGAATTAAGACTACGTATCCTAAGTCCTTTGGTAGCCTTTGCGTCTCCTTTAGTTCGGCGATCCTTTGCTGTAACTGGGTAAATTCGGCCTGATGATTTTGAAATTGAATTGGTGTGTAGGATAGGTCTTCCATTGATCGGATGACATGAAATCCGTGCGATTTACAGTTGGCATGAATGATGCTCGAAGTGTGCTGGGATAGATATTGTGCGATTGGAAAGTAACAAGCTCTTGCTTCACTGCGCAGTTGGCTTGAATTTTCAAATTTCCGGAACCTTCCAGGATTTGTTGAAATACATCTGATCCACACACTACGTTTATGGTGGTTCTATCCTTCCTTGCGTAAATCCATTGATTAGGATTATATAGTTGAATCCACTTGAGGATATTTTCAGCATTCATTGTTCGACAGCTAGCTGATGGTGGTAGATGATTCATGAAGCTCATTTCGCAGGGTGTGATATTTGCCCCCTTTCGGTAGATTGGATGTTTCTGTTTGCATATGTGGGAAGCTTCGCCAAAGCTTACGCAAGTATTGAGTTCTTGTTCGCTGAGTGGGTAGTATTGATCGCGGTGCAAATTGACTAGCATGAAATCAGTTGAAGGCTTGATAGCCACAATGGTGTTGGTTACTGTTACGGGAACGGGAATAATGCGGAATAGTTCGAATTCTTCAAATGCGAACAATGGTAATTTTATTCTAAATATAACATATCTGGAAGTCATCCGGCCTTCTACTGTCAGCAGTTTATAGAGTTTAAGCAGATTGCCACGTTGTCCAGGTAGTCTGAGGCTGAATGGCAATACCGTAGCCAAAGCTTCCTTTAATTGCTTCGGTGTAAGAAGTTGAGGGTTGATTTTTCCGTGGTGGGTATCCATCAATACATCAACAATGGCAGTCTGTGCGTATCGAAAAATTGAAGATATTAAGGTTACCTGTAAGGCTAGTGATGTGAAAAGCTCGGATAATTTCTGCTGATGTAGCGCTTCGGTGATATTGTGGACATAGTTTGTTATTTGATCAAGATGAGCGTCTACTTCTTTAAATTGATTTTGAATACTGTCCTCATCTCTTTTCAGTATATTTGTAGTTGATTCAATTATGGAAGTCTGATTTTTCACGTTTAAGAGATGTTCTTCATTAATTCTAACTTTGTCAATAGTGAGAGCCAGTTTTTCCGCATATTCGGAGTCGAATACCCCAAAAAGAGAGCTAGCCAAGTTATCCACGATATTTAACGCTGCTCGTGCAATTCTTTTCCGAGGTGTTGCGACTAATAGCTCATTGCTGTTGCTAAGCTCCTCCTGTAGTAGTGTCGCCTGCCTTGTGATCACCGAGCAGTAGGTTTCATCTACTAAAAGGTCGCATGTGGTATGGCTTATGAATGCCGCCTTTTATGGATTGGTACTCCTTCCAATAGCCTTTCATGTCATAATATACGACTAGGTTCCACTCATTGGAGATTAGATCGGTTGACCCTAGACTCTCGAAATAGATTCCCGGCTGCGATACGAATGGTACTATTTGTACTGGTGGACTTCCAAGTATTTATGCCCAGGCATGTTAGTAAAAATGCGCTCAGTGCAGAGCTGTGAGATAATCGTCTTTTGTTGGCAGGAGTGGACTCAGGATGCTGATCTCTCTCATTGTCTCTTGACGGTCTTGATGGTTCTTCCGTGCTCGGGTTCGATTGTTGATTATCCTCAGTGTCTATTTGTAGTGGTGCTAGTTTATGTATTGGCCTTCTCATGATTCCAGAAGTAGTTTTAACATCAGCAACTCGCACAAGGCCGTCATTTCCCTTGATAATCTGGGTAATTCTTCCGATCTGCCATTTGAGAGGTGGTAAATTGTCTTCTTTCACTAGCACCATCATTCCGGGATGAGCATTCTGGGATGGCCGCTTCCATTTATGTTTGTGTTGCAAGTCGCATAGGTACTCATTTGACCATCGACGCCAAAATTCCTGTTTGACGTGTGAGACCAGCTTCCATCTTTGCACTAAACTCATTTTATGCTCGCTTGAATGTGGGTCGACGATTGCTGTTAAAGGCTCTCCGATAAGAAAATGTCCTGGTGTTAATGCCGTCAAGTCGTTAGGATTTGATGATAATGGAGTAATTGGCCTCGAATTTAAAATTGCCTCGATTTCAGTTACTGCTGTTGACAACTCCTCGTAAGTCAGAGAGGCTGATGCTAGAGATTTTGGAGCAGTGTCTTTGCTGACTTTATTGCAGCTTCCCACAGACCACCAAAATGTGGGGCACCTGGTGGAATAAAATGAAATTCTAATCCTTTTTTGTGACATAATGACGAAATCTTTTCTTGAGCTTCACTGGGATATAATATATCTTGGAGCTCCTCGATTCGGTTTCTTGCTCCCACAAAATTGCTGGCGTTATCACAGTACAGATCCTTGCAATAACCTCGTCTGGCGATGAAATGTTTAAGTGCGCCAAGAAACCCATCCGTGGTTAAGTCACTGACAACTTCAAGATGTGTTGCCTTTGTTGCAAAGCAGCAGAACACTGCCAAAGACTTATTATCTTTTGAGGACGTTTTCCCCTTAACTTATAATGTGTCCAAATTGGACCACAGAAATGTACTCCAGATCTTATGAACGGTCTTGGGGGTTGGACTCGGTCTGAAAGAAGGTTTCCCATGAGCTGAGTCAGTAGCTTAGATTTCACTCTGTTGCAGCGAATGCAATTCTGTACAATTGATCTAGCAATTGTCTTTCCCTTGACTGGCCAGTACCTTTGTCGGGTGATTGCAAGTAATGTTTGTGGACCAGCATGTAGATTGTTGATGTGGATATCAGTCATTATTAACTTCGTTAAATGATGAGAATATGGCAGCAGCATGGGATGCTTTGCATCGTACGACAAACTGGAGTGCTCTAATCTGCCCCCTACTCTGATGAGTCCGGTTTCGTCGTCAAGAAATGGGGCTAGGCTACTTAAGGGGCTTCCAGTTTGATTCAATTGACTCAGGTCTTCTGTGAACCCTTCATGTTGTATTTCCTTCAGAATGATGATGAGTGCTCTGTCCAATTCTTCGGTTCTTAAGGAGCCACTGTGTCTCGTTTGTCTCTCACGTTGTCTTGCATTATGAGTGAATCGCAGAGTATATCCGATCACCCTTTGGAGCCTTTTGAATGAATTACCATGATTGATGGTACTAATGAGTGATGACCATATGTTGCTTGTAGTGAGTACTACTTTAGACCTTTTTCTCTCTATGTCAACACTCACCTTCGAATATTTGGGGAGCCAATATCCCTCTGATCCATGTAGGAACAGAGGGCCATAGAACCACATACTGCAATTTGCTAATTTTTCTGCAAGCATTCTGCGTGACACAATGTCGGCAGGATTATCACTGGACTTAACATGACGCCATTGCTCTATCTCTGATAACCTTTGAATGCTGGCAACCCTGTTAGCCACAAAAGTATTGTAAGATGAGGACTCAGAATAGATCCAAGCAAGCACAATTTCTGAGTCTGTCCAGAAGTATGTTGGTATATTGTGCAGTCTTAGGTCTCTTGTAAACCGTTGAACTAACTGAGCAGATAATTTTCCGGCACATAATTCCAGCCGAGGCAGTGTTACAGTTTTGATGGGTGCTACCTTGGACCTTGCACATAATAGTCGTACAATTACAACACCATCTTGAGATATCGACCTGATGTAGATCGCGGAACCATATGCCTTTTCAGATGAGTCGGAAAAGGCATGGATCTATGTAGATCTCGGCTGTTGATTTGAAAAGAAATGTCGCGGAACTTTGATATCATTAAGCGCCTTGAGTCCTTCACGAAAAATGAGCCAGTTAATGTGCATTTCTAGTGGTAAGGCTGCGTCCCAGTCCAGCTTAAGTGTCCACAGCTTTTGCATGAACAACTTTGCGGTCACTGTAACAGGATTTACCAATCCGAGGGGATCAAAAATGTGAGCAGTATCCGATAGTACTGATCATGTTGTAACCCTTTTACTGTCAAATACATCAGATTTCGGAAGCCAGGTTAAACCGAGAGTCTTTATATGACCTTCAGTTGCTTCAGTGAAGTCCAGTTGTAGCTCGATATCTTCTTCCGGAAATCCTTGCAGTAATTGCGGGTGGTTCGCGCACCAATTCCGTAGGTGGAAACCTCCTGATTGAAGAAGTTCTTTTAGCTGCCTTTGAATTTCCTTTGCTTCAGATAAACTATTGGAACCAGTCATCACGTCATCAACATAAAAATCTCTTCTGAGAGTTTCTGATCCTAGTGGGAATCTTGCCTTTTCTGCTTCCGCTAGGGATTCTAAGCACTTTGTTGCTAGGAAAGGAGGAGTTGTCGTCCCGTATGTCACAGTTCGAAGTTTGTAGTAATTTATGGGTTTATTTGGATCTTCCCTCCATAAAATGAGTTGTTACATTTGATCTTTTTCATCTAAGCAAACTTGCCGATACATTTTCTCTATATCGGCCGTGAAAACGAATCTCGGTAGCCTGAATCGTAACAGAATGGAGAACAATTCGTCCTGGATAGTAGGCCCCTTGTACAAGATGTCGTTGAGTGAAATGTTTGATGACTTTTCGCGGATGCGTCGAATACTACTCGGAGCTTAGTGGTGCTGCTATCCGGTTTTTTGACGGAGTGATGTAGCAAGAAATAGTGTGGCTTGCTTATTTCAAGAGGATTGACTTGGTCCATGTGGCCTAGCCTGATATATTCCCGAATAAAGCCAACATACTGTGCCTTGAGGATAGGTTGCCTACCAAATTTCCGTTCCAGTGATAGGAATCTATTAAGTGCAATGGTTTTTGATTCCCCCAATGCCTTGGGATTCTGTGAGAAGAGCAGCCTTACTATGAACCTTCCTTCTTGGGTTCTCTTCATATTTTGATTAAAATGATTTACGCATCGCTGTTCTGAAATCGTTCTGTTGTTTTCTTCATATGCTGAATCAACTTCTTCCAATTTCCAGAATTTTTCTATTTGTTGTTCAGTCCTTTCATCCTCGCTACAAATGCCATATGTTGATGTATTTGGGGATTCTCCGTCAACCTTGCCAAATACCACCCATCCAAATACTGTATTCTGTAAGGTTGGTAAGTTGTCTGCCAATCTTATTTTACCAATAGACATGATTTGACAATATATTTCTGCTCCGTTCAGAAAATCGGCTCGACTCGGTCGGTGAAACTGCGGATCGGCTAATGTCACATTGCAGGGAATCGGCCAATCTGTAGTGTCTACTATTTGCGTTGGTTGATGAGAGGTGATCCTGGGCAAAACAAAGGCTTCCAGTCTGCTAGAAAACCCATTTGTTCTTGACTGTAATAGAACATTGACTCGTTTTTGTGTGTGTTGCTTGCTTTGTCCATTTGCATGAGCTCAGACGTTTCGTTTTATCCAAGCTCTTTAACCAATTTCTCTGTCACGAAATTTAGCTGCGATCCGGAGTCCAGAATGGCTCTACACTCCACGGTTTTGCCCTCATGATTTACGAGTTTGATAAGTACAGTGCCCAAGATGACGTAACCTCTCTTTTGGCGAGTGCCGTGTATTGACAGTGTGGTTGCATTCTCTTTCAATATGGAAACAGTCTCTTGAGGCGAATTTAAGACTGCTTCTTTGACCTTCAATTGTGTATTTGTGTATGATGGTTGGCTCTTCTTAGGAACTGGAGTTGACACCTTCTCTAGGTGCACCAAAGTGTTATGCATTTTTGAGCACTTAGAACATCCTCTTGAAGTACATTGCGATGCACAATGTCCGAGCTTGAGACAGTTCGTGCACAAGTTTGTCTTTCTAAGGAAGGTCAGTCGACGGTATGGCTATATTCGTAGAAATTCTTGACACGCGAACAGCGGATGATTCCCCTTGCAAAATATACATTGTAGAGTAACCTTGGCGATTGAAGTAAGTGATTTAGCTGAAAGTCTCGCTTGATACTTTTCGGGGTTTCTGGCTTAACTTCCCAAAGCCTCTAGTAATTGAAAACGTGTTTCCAAAAAATCTAGAAACTCCTTTATGGGCTGGAGCTTTGTAGGATGGGCCAACGACTGCTCATGTAATCCATGAGTGGTTTTATCCAACTTTCTAGTTAACAGATAAAACAGGAAAGGATCCCACTTGGTGGTATTGATTCCAAGATTTTCTAGTCCCAATAGGCATTCTTGGGTGGTGTCATGAAGTGATTTAATTGCAGCTGAACTTTCCGACATTATGTTCTGTTGAGACAGTAGTTTATTCAATAATAATAATATCTTTGGTAGCTTCATTATTGAACTAGATAACGTCGTATTCGAAGTAGTTAAGGACAACATGGATAACTTGTCTGAAAGTTGTATTAGAGTTTCTTGTACAAGCTCCTCCAAGTTAAAGTAATCAGCAGAATTAACGCCGTGACTAGCTGGATCATCAGTGAGCTCGCAAATATTTTGATGAAATGCCTCAATTTGATTCCAATAGCGCGTAATAGTTGATATTTTTGCTTCGCATGCCTGCTGCGAGATGTGTTGATTATCTTCGCTGAGCCTTGTCAAAAGTCGACGCAGAGATTCGATTATTGCTTTCTGCTTCCTTACCAACTTGGCTACATCTTCTGCTGGATTAATATTATTTTGAGATGGTTGAGATTCAGCATTGCTCTCTTCCCCCGTTTTGTGCACCTCCATGGTATGTGAACTGCCACCAGATTTAAGAACGTTAGATATTGTACTGGAACCTTCTCAAAGTAATTTTTAGAGAAGTAGGGATTGTCTTTGTTCTCAGCTTGCAATTCGTTGAGTTGATTGTCGTTCTTGACAAACTGGCTCCATTGCTCGTCAAGATTCCGCTTATACTTGTTTGTGACTTCACATGTTCTACGAGCTATCTTTTCTTTGCCGAAATTTTCGAAAAGCTGCTGAATGGCCTTTTCTATGCTGCCTTGGGTTGCCACTAATTTATCTATTGTAGGAGCTTCTTCATGAAGTTCAGATAATTTTTCCTTAAATTGATTCGAGTACCTTTCAAATATTACTCTTATGGCTTCGTAGTAGGCATGCTGGTGAAGTAGGCATGCTGTAGTTGATCTCCATGTTGCTGTCTGATGTCGCTGTCTGTTTCCTCGAAGGAATCCCAGGCTTCTTCCAGCAACCCTAGCTTCTGCTGGTAGTAAGCAGAATTCTTGAAACTGGGAGGATCATTTCTGTAACTTTCGATGATTCCTTGGATTTGCTTTCCAGTTTGCTCTTGTTGAGCGGACAACTCCTCCATTGTGACGGCAATTGATTCTATTCTGGATTCAGCACAGTGATGATAACCAACTCGCCTAGATCACGCCTCCTTAGTTGAGAGGATTGGACCTTTTGTGCAATAATTGTTGATTATATTTACGTATCACCAGCGTATCCTGAATCACGTCTCTTCAGCGTGAAACAATAGAAACATTAGTGCTATTGAGTGATCGTATCACAAGCGTATCGCCTGGATCAAGTCTCTTCAGCGTGAAACGAATAAAGCCTTGATGCTATTGAGTGAACGTATCACAAGCGTATCGCCTGGACCACGTCGGGGTCACCAAAATGTTTATTAAGCGACCGATTCTTTTATCAGCCGCTGTGGGTGTTGATTTGTCAGGGTACAATACCGTGACACTGATGAAATTGATGCTTAGGTACAATACCTATGCATCCAGCTAAAACGATGTAGGGAAAAGTAAAAACGTACTATTCACTTTGAATTATTTTACAATTATGCCCCTATCGGGGTTCAATTTATTGTTTATATACATTATAAAGCCATCACACAAGTATGATGACCATATTCCCACACTCAAAATCGAGTTGAGAACAAAACAGGAAATTATATACTATTTTCATATTTTTACGTACGAGCACAAATTTTCACCTGCGTAAGCATTTATTGTTTATAATGCAGAAATTTTCTCGCCCAGAATCAGACGGATCCGATAACAAAAACTCTTGCAAATAAAAATTGTGTGCTCGTAATTAGATCAGAATTCAGCAGAATTTTATTATCTTGTGTGACTTACTTATGTTTGGCTATTGTAAATGTTTCTAATTATGAAAATTTTATGATATCTTAAGGTATATCTATGGCTATTCATGATGAGTTTAAACACTCAGAATATGCCAAATTCCTCTGGGTAATCTGAGCCGCGCTGTTTGTGAAGTGAGCAGTTAAAAGACTGTATGTGTACAAAGCAAAAATTCTACAATAAAACTAAAAAAGCAATAAATTATCAGATCACTTTATAATCTGAACAATAAATAAAATTAAAAGATCCTCTTATAAATTTTTCTTCCGACACTACTAAAAACAAAAGGGCATTATTTATGTAAACAAATATAAATATACCAAGAACTTACCAAATTGCAAAGCTGCCGGCTGCCAGTCACAGATATGATGATAATGACAACATAGTCAGCTGAGTAGCCCTCTCTCTTGCTACATAGCAAACGTAAGCATTTTCAGAGCTGGCATACGGAATTGCTACTAATTTTCTTTTTTGCAAATCCCCATTTACTCTGTACATTTTTCAGATTATTGTAAAGCCATGACCACAGTCAACAGATGTAAACCAAAATCGAAACAAAAAAAAACATAAAAATAAACAAAGTTTGCTCGACTACAAGAAGAATTTGCAAGGCAAGCAAATTCCGCTATGCAAACATAATTCTTGATTGAGAAAATATACATACCTGAGGTTATTGCTTTACCATATCAATATATTGTGAATCATTCAGAAATTATGTGATCAGAAATGCTGACACTACAATTTCTGATTTTTAATTTTATGTATTGCAATTCTGCAATAATCCCCCTTCTAGAATTATTAAGAAACACTGATTCCTTCGTAGCCAATTTGTATAAATAAGCAGGGATTTATAATTAATTTCAACTTTAACGAGTGGTTTTAATTCCCTAAAACATCGGCATACTCTGCCATCTTTATCACATGGGCATATTCTGCCTACAAAAACAGCGGCATTCTCTTCCATCCAAAATAAAGCGGCATACTCTGCCTCTAATATAAATATTAGCATACTCTGCCACATCATTTCTAAATTGGCACATCCAGGCTTTCAGTTTCTACAAAAGGGATTACAAAAACAGCAGCCTCTTAGCCATTCATAATGTAAGTTCGACTGCTCTCTGCCAGGTATAAATTAACTTAGCAAACAAAATAAATAACTTCACCATAAACAGTCTCAAAACATATCGTGAAGCAATCTTACCACAGTATAAATAAGGCGATACCTCAAGTATCACTCTGTGCGTTTTGAGCAGTCGCCAAAGGCAAATGAGATTTTGAAACTCGAAATTAGTCTTGTGCAATATATTGGCAAAATTAAAGCCAAATATAATAAATTAATTATTTTTCCTTTCAGCAAATTTTCAAGTCAGCCAAGAAGTGGTGATTTTTGCCATTTTTCATAGGCAGAGATTTTGAAGCTTTAATATCCAGTTTTTTCCTTTTAAAAAACTGTAATTAGTAAGAGTGTTTATTTTAAAGGAAAAAGAGAGATAAAAATAAAATAATTCTAGTTTTTTATAGAATTTTTTCCTGCTGGGAAGCACTGATTTCCAATTCTTCTCATAGGCAGCCCAGTGACGCCTATTACACTTTTTCATATTTTTAACCATACTGACCAATATTTTATCTATTTTATCATTACAGGTTAAACTTTGAAATTTGAACTGCAGCGCCACCTGAAATTAATTTTGCTTTTACCTTGCTATTATTTTTCATTTTTGAATTATTATTTTTTTAATTTTTAATTTTTGTTTTCAAATTTATTATTTTGTTGGATTATTTTTATTTTTGGAGTTATTATTTTGTTATGAGCACAATACTCATATCGCTCATAACAAAACCCCATTATTTAATTCCAAAATGAATTAATTATTATTTCATATCATATCAATAAAATCATTTCTAAAAGTCTTTAATCGCTACTTCACGTTTATTGGTGTATATGTCGCAAGACATTCTTCACTCCCACAGCGAAAAATTCCTGATATCAGCGGTGCAAGTACAAGTAATGTACGAGTGTTGTTTTGTCTGCGCAATGCGCATATGAAACCTTTTCCGGAGCTTTTGCTTAAATAAGCAAAAAGGTAAAAAGAATGTCAGCGCAGAGTTGAACGGGTAGCGACAGTAGTTTTTGCAATTTCAGATGATCCAGTCGGGAGTTGTGTCTAAAATATGTATATAAAGTTGGTTCTATAATTAATTAATTAGTTACACTAGATTGTAAACTCCTCTGTTCAATAAAAAAAAACCGAACGTGAATAAACTATAAAAGTGGATAAATAAAGGTGGTGTATTACTTCTATCTTCCCGTTAATCACAATACGACATAGAAAGGGCAGGTGAATCTTCCTCCAGCCGGACAAGCACTTCCTGTCCTGTGTGCTACAATCACCACATAAAAAATGGTGGCAGCGGTGCGGATTAGCCAGTGATTAAGGTCATTAAAAAGTTTTGAAGTAATTAGAAATAAAATAAAATAAATTCTATGAAAAGTTTCAAAAACCTTAACATTTCATGTTCAAGTGATTTTGGGTTTTACTAATCTTTCCTTAAGCAAAAAACAATTTTTTTTTAAATTTAATAAAAAAAAGGCAATAAAAAGGTTAAACAGTGACAAAAAATTTTAATAATAAAGTTAAAGTTTTCTACTAACGAAACACCAAAAGAAGAAGGAAGAAAATTTGTTGGCTAAAAGACTAACAGGTGTATCTGCTGTTAGTTTGGATGATAACCCACCTGCATTTAAGCATTACTTCGATCTACTGGAGCCTACAACACATTCCAATAATATCTGTTTGAATGCCGATAAAATTACAAAAAATAAATTAGAGGAACAACTGGAAAATTTATCTACACGTAGTACAGGCTTAATTTAAGGACGCAAGTCCATTTTCCAATTTTGTTGAATTTCAAAGTAATTTAGGTAAATTTAGTGAACCTGATTTAGAGGTGAATAATTCTTTTATAAATAAATTTTGATTTTCTAATAAAATAAATTGATCAATCTCTTCAGAATATGAATAAAAGTGTTTCCGTATTCTTGCAATTTGCTAATAGAGGACTTAGTAAAATCAATTAATTGATTTTTTCAAATTGAAAGTCTTTCAGTAAAAATTAATGGGATTTTTCATTTCGCTTGCTTGAAATTTTTTTATGAATGCATTTTGATTTTCATATTGTCACAAATTGAGTGCGCTCCTCAAATTATGAACAGCAAGTGTTTGCATTATTTATCTTCGAAAACGTAGGATCAATGTGTTTTTTTCTTTTGCCTGACTACTGGCAGGAATTAAATTCACAAACCCATTCATTTTAATAAAAAAAAATATTCTTTTTCGTTGGTTTTGCTATACCTACAGAGTGTGTGGTGAGGTCCAAGTAATTTAAATAATTTAAAGCCCAGTCTAAGGTGTTTTCTTACCCTTAAATTTAGTATGGTGCACACTACCTTAATTTAACCTGTAGATAATTTGTTGTATCTCCAGTGCGAAGTCTTAGCTAGTTTCCAAAATAATTTCCCTTCGAAGCGGACGAGTTGTCCTAAAACAGTTAACAATGCCTGGTAATCTTCAACTGCAAAATCCTAGAGTTGATAATGCACAGGGAAATCCTGTGGGCGCTGTATCCCACAAGATCAAAACCCTGTACCCTTAGTTTTCAGTGACGCAAAATTAATTATACCCGAGTTTGATGGTGATCCTCGAACCTTACGATATTTTTCAAATTTACTCCCGTCCTGAAAACGAAAGAAACATTCGATTAAATATAATAAAAACTAAGCTCACTGGACGTGCAAATGAAGCCATTCAGTATGGAACACATTGCCGTTGGAGTGAATTAAAAGAGGAACTCCAGGACAAGTTCCTAAAAAGACTCTTTCTCGCAGTACCCGGCGGATTAAGTAGATGAACGCCCGTCAACTACATCAAGAAAGTTTAAGGGAATACTCACAAAGAGTAAGTAAACAACTCTCTCTTTTGAATAGTGCAACTACTAGCTCTGTTTCTGAGGTCACACTTCAAAATCTCCTACTCGGAGAGAATAAAAAGGTCGCATTAAAAGCATTTGAAGATGGAATATGGAATTAACAAATTCGTATCCTTACCAAGGCTGCACAAAAGCAAGACCAACGTGAAGCCATAAATTATGCTCAAGAACAAACCTCGCGCATCTATAGTCTCAATTATTCTAGCTACAAACCGCACACCAACAGAGCAGAAGCACACTATGCGTCCCTGTCTCGTTTTCGTCCGAAAAATGGTCATCCAACTTACTGTAATTACTGTAAACACAACGGACATACCATTGAAAATTGTTTTCTCAAGAAAAGAACTCCACAAAATCACTCTAAATATATAAAAAAAAGAGACACCTTCATCTTGTCGAATTTTCTGTGCGTACTGTGAAAAGCCTAACCACAGCATTGCTGAATGCAGAGCACGAGAATATAACAATTCCGGAACAGTATATCAAACATATGCTCAACAAATAAGACCCAAATCGGCTCATTCACGACAATATTGCCAAAATCATGCAAACTATTCTGGACCGATAGCGCATCCTACAGTAGAACATCGCAATAACCCACCAAATGTTCAACCACATTATCCGGAAAAGCGATCTCGGCGGCTGAGAGATCTCGGCTCTACAGCGCGCTTAAATCAAATTACCACTCAAGCCGAGGTTCACAAGGATTCACCCTTACAGTCTCAAAACTAATCGAAAACAGTAATTCTCTAATACTAACGATCCCTTGCTCTCTCTCCAGAAATTGACTTACCACCTTCCTGATAGACACAGGAGAGCAGATAAGTCTTCTTAGGGCGGAGGTTGCGAACGGTGATTGTATAGTCTACATTTCTCAAAAACAAGTATCACTTCCATTACAGGAAACAAACTTTAACTTTCGCGAAACTCGATCTCGGCGGTTTCATTGAACACCCCTTTCACCTAGTTGGTAAGGAAATAAATACCAATTATGACGGCATTCTGGGGCATGATTTCTTACACATATACAAGTGTAAAATTAATTACGAAAATAAAACTATCGAATGCAATATAACCACATATAACAAAAAGACACCCTGTTTGGATCAAGGTGAAATCGTACATGGTAAGGAAGTAACGACCTGTATAGGTGTCTGCACTCCTCGTCATAATTGCCTAACCTAAAACGAGACCTCCAGGACGAAAATATTCTAGAAATAAAGCAAAAAAATATCGACAAAGAGCCACATATTGAACACAGGGACAAAATGAATTGCAATCTCTCAATTAATATTGAAAAATCGATGGATATAAAGTCAATCGAATTACCTCCAAAATCGAAAACTATTATTTAAATCCCCACTAAACATACAGAAGACCTTTCAATTGTACAGCGAGAGATCGAGTCTGGTGTGTATATAGGCAACACAATTTCTACCCCCGAAAATTATCAACCTAACGTAATATTGTTCAACGTGCGTGACGAGAAATTTTCCGTTGATCCTATACAGAACCCTTGGAGGAGAATTATGCCCTAGTACAGAACTTGCGTGTAGAGAACAAAATACAAAAGCGCCTCGAACTATTGACAAGTAAACTCAATCTTGCACACTGAAATTCTGAAGAAGAAGCCGGCATCTTGGAAAACTGCCGAGAATATAATGATATCTTCTACTTAGAAGGTGATGTACTCTCGTGACTGATTCAGTCTACCACAAAATCCCAACTCTCCAGGTTAAAGGACCCATAAACGTTAAACCATACAGATTACCGGAGTCTCAGCATGAGGAAATTAACCATCAGATAACTGGAAAACTGGAATGTTGGAACAGAGAATTAGAAGTCCTACTGCTAGTCCTTGGAACTCGCCGCTATTACTTGTGCTAAGCGCTGGCGAGTTGCGTGGACTTTCGACGGTTAAATGACATAACCATCGGCGACTCTTTTCCTCTCCCGAATATTACTGATATTCTTGACCAGTTGGGTAGATCCCAATACTTCTCTTCTTTAGACCTGGCCAATAAATTTCATCATATCCGAATGGATATTACTGATAGGGAAAAACAGCATTCAGCACTCGATATGAGCACTTCCATTATAACAATTTCATTTTACACATAAAGTTAGCATATAAGTCTACATTTAAGCATTTCTTTTGAATAAATACTTGGAAATTTATTTAAAAGCGGTGCGTATGATTAGGTCCTTGTAGACTTGTTCCAGGAAAAGTATGCAATACTAAGATCCCTAACAGATGTGGTGATTTGCAATCGAAAATGCTATATTAATTTCTTCCGAATTCATATTATTTTCGAAATTGGAGGCGAGTACTTCCCGAGATACAGGACGAGATGTCTTGCAGCATACCTCGCCCTTACTTGAACGAAATTATTTCGAAATTCAAAATTTTTTATCATGGAAGCTCTTAAGTAAGTAAATCGAGTGAAACCTGCGTCATAATTGTAAGATTTACTGTTAGAACTGTTAATGACATATTTTGTACAATTAATTTTAATCTGTCGTTATTAAATAAAACAATGTCGAGCCTCATGTCCATGGCTCAATGTCAGAAGGGTGTATCTATGGAAATGCAAAAATGGTATCGGAAGGATTTTTCAGCTCTTATCACCTTATTATATTTACAACACAGTCTTTCATGTAGTTACACAGTATATGCCTATATATTATGTTTATCAATACACCGGCAAAACATAAGAAAAGAAGACTTCAAAACTAATCCAATTCCGCTCTTAACTCAAAATGGGCAAAGTTGCATTTACACCCTTTTGACATTAAGCCATCGACTTTTGAGAAACGTCAAATGTGGAGAAGCAAAATAATAGTGAAAGCAAAACAAAGCTCCTTTTAAATTCAGGTATGGCACCAGGGATATAAGATCAACCATGGCTCAAAACATACATGCTACAAACATAGCTTTTGCCGCCTAAAGAATAAATCTTGCACAGAATTCTCCACTTCCACTTTCATTTTCATATTCTATAGTCCACAGTTCTGCATAATCTTCTTTTGAGCCCCAAGAGAGAGTCAGTGAACTTCCTATTAGGCGTATCAAGAAAAAGTTTCGTATACTGCAAGTGCTCAGGTTCGCCCACTGCTGTTGATGCTTCAGACGAACATCCCCTTTGATAAGAGACCTGATTACTGAGGCGGTAACGCCAACATCGAGCTCTGATCCATCAAGATATCGAGAACCGGTTAGACCTAGTTATCAAGTCCGCCCTTTCATTCCCAAAAACATCCTAGAATCACCCAGTAACGTAGATGTTATCCGAGGGCTACTCACGAGTCATTCAGATTGCCTATAGCTTTCTCAAAGGATAGCAATGTCCTGTCCCTTCACTGAGAAAAATATCGCTCAATATGCTAGCTTGTATGTAACTCCCTAGCAACAAATATAGGCGAAAAGAGGACAGCAATAAAATATTGTATTTGTGACTTATATAAAAACTTGCAAATAATTACAGGAAGCTGCGCCGTAAGATATGCAAAAATAACTATAATTGATTGTTTCATAGACAAGGCAAAATATTGCTGTTTCAGCAATTTCTGTACGATATAGCGGAAAATCCTAATAATATCGCAAGTTTGTCGAAAGTAATTTGAATATTTCCATATATTTAGTTTTATAAATCCCGTTTACATATTTAAATCTTGTCATGTTACCTATTTACTTTGGTAAATGCACTATTTTTCATCACGTAAATTGTTCGAACCAAATTGATTCGAATATATTTTTATAAGCATTAAAACTTCTGAAAAGAAAACATACTGAAAACAAAGCATGAAAATTTTATAAAATTATATCTAATCTAATCACTCTCAATCAAAACACAGATACACATACGTTAGATTCGTGATGAAAACAATTCCTGAAAGCTGAACATATTAAAAATTACCATGCTAAAATTGAGTTCTGCAAAGCAAATAAATTTAATCTAATTACAATGTTCCCTAAAAATAGGTACGACATATAACAAAAGCACTTCATGTAGCATTCAATACATGGCACAAATATAATCAGATCAAGCCGATCCATTTGCAATTCTATATCATCATTACAAAACATCGAACGGGAATTTATTTTTCTTCATGGGCTGCTGCACCGAAATTTTATTTATCACAGCAGCATCTGCTACTGTCTGTTTCTTGTTTCTATGCATTTTTTTTCGTTGCTAGGTAAGTTTTATCACTAGTACCGTAAGTGCACAGATGTTCTGCCAATTCTTGTGATCATGCGCCTTTGTTACTCCATCATTGGTGTCGTGTGCAAGTAACGGCTATAAAAACCACAAGCTGACTGATCTCGACACTTGTCGGCGCTTGGGATAGGTTGGCTAGGTAGGGACTAACACATTATATCGGGTATCGACTGATATAGAACTTTTATTAACAAATCAATATTTCGGGGATTGACTGAAATAATCACTTACTAACCAACACTTTATTTCGGGTTTTGACTGAAATAAAGAATCTTACTTCGGGTCTTGACTGAAATTATGACAAGACTTTAATTCGGGTCTTGACGGAGATCAAAATTATTAACATTAATACTTTATTCCTTGTCTAGACGGGAGTAACAAATTGTTATAATAAAGTATTACAACAAAGGATCTTAACATTAGCTTAAAGCCAACCTCCTCAAATGTGAGTACCAGCCACTTGTAACATTATATTATTTATTTATATATCTATGCTATAATAAATTTACTCATATATATATATCTACATACTATATACTACGTGTGCATATTTATAAAAGATAACAATTCAACTCACTCTATATTTATTATATAAATATATTGCTTCCTTAGGGATCTTATATTGCAATCTTTTGTCAATAAGTGTTTTCTCTGACCCAAAACTTATATAAATTTGTGTTTTGTCCCAATACAACTATTCTTGGAACTCGTGCATTATAAATCTGTGTTAATAAGTGTGTTTGTTTTCTAGTGTGTGTGGATCTCTGACCTAATTCCTTATATTTAATCTGATCTGAATACAAGTAGTGAGAAAATCTAAGAAATAAGTGTCAGTTTATTGAACGTTAAAAGAAGTGGACAGTATTTTTAGTTATAAGAAGATAGACCACTGATCTTAATCCAAAATTATCAGTGCATTCATTGCAGTCTTCAGTAAATTCAAATTTGCGTGTACGTTCTAACTACGGGCAGTACATAAATGTCAAATTTACAAAGTACATTTTGCCACATTATATATATATTTTTGTTTTTATATACCGCATAAATGTAGTGTTTTTCGTTTTTTCGTTATCTGTAAGCCGATCAGTTTTATTTAGACATGTAAGACCCTAGAACAGGACTCAAAACCAACGTCGGGCTAACTCTAAAATAAAGCAACTAAAAAACTCAAATATTGTAATTTTTTCGGAGATTCCCAAAAAAGGCAACATCGTTTTTCACATATAGAACAAGATCCACTCTAAAATTGCGTTCGAGTAAATATATATTTTTATACCTCCCATAATTAAATATATTTTCTTAGACCGTAAAAGGTAACAAGGTAACAAGGTAAAGGTGATTAATTACGTTAACGCCTACCAGGGGAGGACCTTTCCATGCAAGGCACTCTGTCAAGACCGTCCGTACGTGACGAAGAGTCACATCCTGCCCGAGGTGTTACTGCACAGGCAGCTGGTGGGCATCCCCTGGGGTGCAGCTGGCTACCTGACTGAATACGGCGGATCTAGAGAGGAAAACTCGATAAAACCCGCAATCCCAGGTGTAAACAATCGTGCCTATGGGATGAATGGCCCTGCGTGAGTGTGTCTTATAACGATGGACTCCGGATACCAGGCGACATCCGGTTTCAACCTTAGCCTTATCTCGGCATGCCGGCTCTGCTGAGATGGACCAACCTTTCCGAGCATACTCGTGGGACCAAAATAGATAAGCCCGTTTTTTCTGAGGGAGGTGCACCTCTAAATGTACCAAAAACCCAATCCGGGGCTCTTAACGAACTCAAAAATTTCCAGGACATTACAAGTCCTTCATCTGACGGCTATGCGATGGATACACTCCCCCTAGACGAGGAGGATCTCCTTAGATCACCAGACCATAGCCAACAGGACAGCGGGAATACTGAAGTTCCCACATCCAAAGAGCGCAAGCCAAAGCTCAGTGGCGCGGCCAAAAAAAGGTTTAAATGGCTTTTAAAACATGGCCACACAGAGGCAGAGGCTAGAAGGATTGCTGCACTTCAGATAGAACAGCGGAATGAGGAGAGTCTTAAAAAACGAACTCGCTCTGACGACTCTTCTCCTAAAGTGGAGCAACCTAGCGCCAAACGCAACAAGGCAGCAACGGAGAATCCTTCAAAGAAGCACGTCTCCCAGCCTTTGCGTAAGCAGCCCTCCTATAAAGAGGTTGCAGAGAGCGTTCGGGTGGGTATTCTTCCCGTCGGTTATCCTGAGGTGGCACTCAACATGGATCAATTGAAGTCCGTACAGAGTGCTATCTTGAGAGAGATCGCGGCTAGAAAACAAAGCCCCCTGAAGCCAAGATTCCTGGGCTCCACATTTAGACCAGGGTGAATGGTCATCAACTGCGCCAATCAGGACACCGTGACGTGGCTAAAAGGTGTAGTTGGGGAGCTAAAACCCTGGGAAGGAGCCAACCTTGTCATGGTCGAGGAAAGTGAAATTCCACGCCCACAAGTTCTTGTGGGATACTTTCCCAACAGCGCTGAGGACCCTACGGACTTGATTCTCGACTACATCGAGGGTCAGAACGCGAGGTTAAAGGTGTCAGAGTGGATTGTGTTACGCAAGACACAAAAACCACACGTAACAGAGCTAGCCTTCTCCGTGGACCATACGTCCATGGAGGAGCTAAAAAAGGCTCATTACACAATTGGGTACAAGTTCGGCTCAGTCCAACTTAGGCCCAAGGGTGGGGCAGTAAAGACTGTGGCGGAGGCTGGGGATGGCCAAGGTCAGATTAAAACTCTGACTGATGAGCCTCAGCCATCGACATCAGGAACCAGCAGGCCTAAACTTTCTGTCAAGGCTAAGGCTGGCCCCGGTAAAGCAGTCGGAACTGCAGAGGCTAAGCCGGGGACTTCCGCAAAGAAGTCCGAAGGCACTAAGAAGAAGCCTCCTCCTGCCCGTGCGAAGCAGGGCAAGAAAGGAAATCCGAAAGGATCTCCTATCAAGGCTGCTAGCGGCCATACAAAGTCATCCTAGTCATGACTAATCATCATCTAAGTTGCCTCCAGATAAATCTCCATCATGCCAAAGCGGCATCAGACGTGCTTAGCAGGAGATTTGTCTCGGAGAAACTTAGTCTGGCGCTCATACAGGAGCCCTGGGTACATCAAGGCCGCATTAAAGGACCGATTCTAACAAGTGTAGGTTCGATTCCCGTCCGCGGGAAAAATAAATAAAATTGAATTTACAATTTATTTGTGCGCTTTCATCGTTACTGGTTAATGCCAGCTGAAAGCAAAACGTGGCTTAGTAGGCTAGTTACAAATTTGATAAATGCAAGAAGGAAAATCATCTGTCTCGTTAGCTCAGTGGTAAGAGCAGTCGCCCGGCAAGCGGAAGGTCCCGGTTTCAAATCCCGGACGAGGCGGTTGTTTTTTCTTCTTGTATTTATAAATTTGATTTAGAATCATTAAAAATAAAAGTTCTTAAAATTCTTATTTCTCCAGCATTAAAGGACTTCCCACAAAATCATGTAAGTTAATTTACAGTAATGAGCATGAATATCCCAGGGCAGCATTGCTGCTCAACACTAATCTAAATTTTATTCCTCTTTCGCAGTTCATTTCGAGGGACGTAGTTGCAGTAGCTCTCGAGGTACCAACTCCGGGAGGTAGTCACGAGGTAGTAGTGACCTCAGTCTATTTTCCTGGAGATGCGGATACACTACCTCCTACAGAGCTAAAAAGACTCATCAGCTACTGCAAACGAAGAGGAAAGCAATTTATCGTTGGATGCGATGCGAACGCACATCACACGCTATGGGGCAGCACGGATACCAACATCAGGGGTGAGTACCTCCACGATTTTATAATATCTAATAATTTAGAGATACTAAATCGAGGTAATAAGCCAACCTTTATGAACACTATCAGACAAGAGGTCCTGGACCTAACACTTGCCAGTATGTTCATAAGCACAAAAATAATCAGGTGGCACGTATCGAACGAGATTTCCATGTCCGATCACAGACATATCAGGTTCGATATAGAAGCCGCACTTAACTCAAGTCTAGAGTACCGAATCCCTAATTTACTAACTGGGAACTCTATCGACAACATCTTAAGGCTGTAGTTAACTCTCCCGGTAGTAGCATTAGCACAACGGAGGAGTTGGACTCAGCCACTACGCAGCTACAAACGGCTGTACTGACTTCATTCGAACACAGCTGCCCTCTGAAGCAAAAGACTTGTAATCGGCAGGTACCTTGGTGGAATAGGGAACTGAGTTTGAAAAGAAAAGTAGTCAGAAAACTATTTAACAGAGCCAAGCTCTCTGGTACCTGGGGAGAATATAAAAAGGCTCTAACGGAATATAACATAGAATTAAGAAGATCTAAAAGAAGAACCTGGCGGACCTTCTGCGATGGCATAGATCAACTGCCCGCAGCTACCAGGCTCCATAAGGTACTTTCGAAGGATCACACGAATGGTATATGCTCACTTCAAAAAGAAGATGGGAACTATACCGAGAGTTGTGAGGAAACAGTCAGGCTCTTATTAGAAACTCACTTCCCCGACTCTACCAGTCCCGTTCAAGGAATAGTAGCTCCAGACCCAATTGAGGTGGGCAATTACAGGGTCTCTAACAGGAGCCTTGCGGGACGAATCTTCACTCCTAACAAGGTTAGATGGGCCGTTGGTACGTTTAAACCCTTTAAATCTGCTGGAGGGGACGGCATCTTTCCTGCCTTACTACAGCAAGGGGTTGAAGAAATACTTGTTCCACTACAAAACATTTTTCGAGCCAGTTACGCTCTGGGGTATATTCCCCAATGCTGGAGAGACGTCAGGGTGGTATTTATACCCAAAGCAGAAAAAGAGCTATCTCTCTAGCCAAATCGTTCCGACCCATTAGTCTCTCGTCATTTTTACTTAAATCCATGGAAAAAATCCTAGACCTACATATTCGAAGTGAAGTTTTGATTAAATCACCACTTCATTCTAAGCAATTCGCTTATCAAGCAGGCAAGTCTACCGAGACTGCCATCCACACTTTGGTTAAAGACCTCGAAAAAGCTCTTGAAGCAAAAGAGGTGGCCTTATGTGCATTTGCAGACATAGAAGGTGCTTTTGATAACACCTCCTTCGAAGCAATTAAATCAGCTGCCGAGGACAAGGGCTTCGAGCCCCCACGGTTAATTGGATAGACTCCATGCTTAGAAGCAGGAGGATAACTACTACTCTAGGAAACTGTTCAGTCACGATCACTGCAGCTAAAGGCTGCCCACAAGGAGGAGTTCTCTCTCCACTCCTATGGTCGATCGTGATTGATGATCTCTTAGAGAAGCTGACCAGTTCGGGTTTTACCGTACAAGGCTACGCGGATGACCTAGTAGTCACGATACGGGGCAAGCATGACCAAGTCATATCCGACCTCATGCAAAAAGCCCTTTCTAAAGTCCACACTTGGTGCTTAACCAAAGGCCTCAGTGTAAACCCAAACAAAACGGTTATCGTTCCGTTCACGAGAAGATCAAAGCTTTCACTAAAGGCTCCTCTTCTCGATAACACGGAATTGATATTTTCAGAAGAAGTCAAATATCTGGGGGTCACCTTAGATAAGAAACTTTCCTGGAATTCGCATCTGTCTAGAGTGACGGAAAGAGCGATAAAATCTCTCTACACGTGCCGTCGCTTCATTGGCAGAACATGGGGTCTGAAGCCAAAAATGATGTACTGGATGTACACCACGGTTGTTAGACCCATGGTCACCTATGCGGCCCTCGCATGGTGGCCAAAAACTAATGAAAAGAAGGCTGAGGCTCTGCTTCAAAAAACACAACGGTTTGCCTGTCTAGGAATAACTGGTGCCATGAGGACCTGTCCTACAGCAGCCATGGAAGCCTTACTAAACCTTCCACCCCTACATCTGGAGGTGAAAAAGGAAGCAATCTCCAGTGCTATTAGACTGCAAAAGGAGAAACAGTTAAAACCAGGGAATCTGGTTGGTCATTTGAGTATCTTAAAACAGATACGCTTTGAGCAAATGACGACAATATCTGATATAATCACACCCAAGGTGGATTTTGTAAGACCATTCGATGTGGTTTTAGGAAACCGACAGCAATGGCGTTCCACTAAACCGTCCTTTCAACAAGGATCGATGGTGTGGTATACAGACGGTTCAAAAACGAACAGTGGAGTCGGACTGGGCGTATACGGCCCCAGATGCCATATATCAAAGGCCCTGGGCTCTACCCCTACCGTATTCCAGGCCGAGGTATTGGCCATAGAAGAATGCGCCAATACCTGCATTAAGAGAGCCATAAATGGCTCAACTATTAATATTCTCTCGGACAGTCAAGCTGCCCTCAAAGCCTTAAAGTCCTACACCATCAAGTCAGGGATAGTCTGGGAGTGTCTACAAACCCTAAAAGATTTATCAAGAGGAAACAAAGTTATCCTCATGTGGGTACCTGGACATGAGGGCCATAAAGGCAACGAAATTGCTGATGGCCTAGCCAAAAGAGGAGCGGAAACTCCCTTTGTCGGACCGGAGCCATTCTGTGGCACCTCAAAGTGCTACCTCAAAGCTGCCCTAAATAACTGGGAGAACAAACAAAAATCCCTATACTGGGAAAGGCTACAAGGACTTCGTCAGGCAAAAAAGTTTATCGACACCTCTGGAGGAAAAACAAAAGAACTATTACTTCTCAAGAAAACAGAGCTCAAAATAATTACAGAACTCTTCTCAGGCCATTGCCCCTTGAGGTATCACCTTAACAAGATGGGCTTGGCTGAGACTTCATCCTGCCGCTTTTGCCAGGATGCTCATGAAACCTCGGAGCACCTGCCCTGCAACTGCGAAGCATGACCAGGTGGAGACTACTCCATCTCGAACATGCTTTTCCTACACCTAACTACGTACGGAACCTCAATCCCAGAAGGATCCTAGACTTTATTAACAGTCTGAACCTAGAAAGGGAATAAATTCAACGGGGACTCACAATAGATCTTTTAGGTCGCGGTGATTGCGAGGCTGACGCCTACACACCCCTCTACGAATCTAATCTAATCTAATCTAGACCGTAAAATATATATTTATTGTAAAATATACATATAGTCCAATTTACTTGTTGGAAAAAGCAGGCAATACGTTACTGTGTTTTAAGGATTTAATTAATTAGTTAACTTTAAGGAAATTATTGGTTAACAATAAGTTAAGACCGGGGATTGATGACTTAGAAAAAAGTGGAGTTTACAAAATAACTTGTTATGATTGCGACGCCATTTATGTTGGAAAAACAAGACGGAAACTAAAAGTTAGGTTGATGGAACACATTAACTCCAAAGCTTCTAATGTACATCCGCATCTAATGTGCAATAAGCACAAAATTGAAAATAATGTTAAACTCTTGCATAGTCTGCCGGCCGGGAGATTGTTAGATAAATACGAAATTAAAGAAATCCGTGCAGAAAACGAAAAAGGCAGTTTTATGTTAAACGAACAGATTGATTTCAAAAATTCAAGCCCTCTCTGAAGTCCGCTTTTGTTGGATTTACATAGTCTTCTCATTTCAATATTTGCTTGTATGTAATTTTCATTTTGGTATGTATTGGTAATGATGCTTGGTTCGATGGCTTCAAAAGCAGTATGTATTAATTAGTCCTCTGATGATGATCTGTGAGATCCAAACGCGTTAGGCATAAATTAAATTAAATTTAATTTAAATAAACCATTTTATATATTTTCTGTGAAACTTAGCAAGTGTTTTAGTTTTCCTGAATTGTATGTATCTGTTTAATCTTAAATCCTCATAGCTTAATGTTTTTCAAGTATGCGAATTTTATACATATACATGTATATTCTGGATTATAAATTCTCCCGTATTGGTTTGTGAAAAACAAACCCGTACTGAAGTATTTACTATACAATAGCGAAATAAGCCATATTTTAATAGCCATAGATTTGACAATCTTATTGAAAAATATTAGTGTATGCTAGGCTTACGCATCACTGCTCTACGCAGTAATCAGTTCTCGAAAATGCAACTGATACAAATAAGATACAGTTTTACCCAAATGCAATCAGAGCCGGACTATTGCTATAAAATATGGCTTATTTCGCAAATATATTGTAAATACTCCAGTACGGGTTGGTTTTTCACAAATCCTTACTGGAGAATTTGCAATGCATTTGCGAAATAAGCCATATTTTATAATTATAGCAATAGTGGGACTCTGATTGTGTGGCCAGTCCTTACGTCTACACAACTTTAAAATGTTTTGATTTAGTGAGCAAAAAGTTTTCACTTTATTGAATTTTCTTTAAGAAAGTTCAGCGAAAATCACTGATAAATACCTATAAGTAATAGTATAAACTTTTTTTTTGTTTATCAAAAACATAGAACATATATTTTTATACCCCAGATGAAATCAGAGTTACTAAGTTTGTACTAGTCCGTTCGTCTGTCTACCAGCACTATAATTTGATAATGCGTTGACTTAGCGAGCTGAAGTTTTGTTCGCAATAATCTTATGTAAAAAGTAAGGTCAAGTTCATAGCTGGATAAAATCGGGCAATCGGCGCTGCTATACATATGCATAATTGGACACTGCCTGAGCTAGAGAGCTGAAATTTTGTACACGAAGATGGTATTATCGTAATAAAATGGGCAAAATCAGATTTGAATACAAAAATTTCTACGAATAATCCTGGGAAAACCGTCTGTACCCAGACGATTTTAATATACTGAAAAGTTCTTTGGAATGTAAAACCTACAAAAACATTTCTACTGTTCGAACCGTTCTACAAATATAATATACAGGGTGTTCCGGAAATGTCTTTAATCCTTTAAGGGGATGAAAGTAGAGGTCATTTGGGTCAAATAAGTCCATATACTTTTATATCGAACTCCGCTTGGTTTTCGAGTAAATCGATAATACCGATTTTCGAGGTTTTGCATACCTCTTCAGAGTAATTTCGTTATAAGTTCTATTTTAATTAATGGATTGTGACGTTCAAACCTTTATTTAAAAGAACACATATTGGCCTTTCTAAGAATGCATAATAAGTTATAATTGTGTCAACATCATTTTGTCGCGCTTCAGTGTACATTTATTCGAAATATCACCATTGCACGAACTTGGCAAAGCTATGAAAAAATTTGCGCATTATGTCCCCTTACCAAAATGACCTCCGTAAGTGCTATCAACAATAACTATCAAAAGTTATAAGCAAATACTTGGAAGATGTGCCCATCGAGGTAATCTTCAGTTTTTTCGTAGGATTCTATCTCCTCCATCAACAAGAAGATTCATCACACCACAATACCACATTTGTATATCTTAAAAGGATCGAACAAGTATATATAATGCTTTGGTTTGGTTTTAGATTTGTCCGTGACATACTACTACGTACTATCATAGATGGCAAAAGAACTAGATGTCGCATGCAGTACCAAAAAAGTATACAAAATTTATATGGCTGGGTGGCCCATTACGGAATGGACCACAATATTTGAAATGATGTATATGTCGAGTGATTCATTTTTTTTTCGTATTTGAAGTAGTGAGGAATTTATCAAATGTATACAAAACAGCTATTATAAAAAAAATTTGATTTCGGCACGCTCTAAAACATGTTGTGGTCCATTCCAGAATGCATTACCCATTTCACAATCTGTATACTCTGCTCTAGTATGCCATGCGAAATCTAGTTCTTGTGCCATCTATGGTACTATATGTATATATACATATATTATTTTCTAACCGTTATTGGAATTTGTTAATTACATCAGAGAAAATCAAATGTGCAATAAATACTGTATATTTAAAGAACTATTATTGGTAACAATGTAATATTAAGGTTGCTTAGATTACAATTAATATATCTAATGATTAGCTAAATTTGTTTGCATTATTCGCAATAAGATTAGTTTAAAATAAATAAATTATTGCTCATTGCAAAATTTTTACTGGATTTTGGGCAATAGTAGTTCCCCAATCCATTATGTGGCAATAGTAAAAGATTTTTTTCTCAGTGTTGATTTTCATATAAAGGGGTATAGCGGAGACCTCGGCCTGAAAGATAGTCGGGATCCTTTCAAGTGGGAGTCCCAACCCAATATCAGGCTTGAGGAGGAAAGTTCGATAAAACTCTCCCTTCATTCCACGACTTCTTATCATTATATATTGGGTTGTTGTTGAGTTGACAATTGGCTGGACCTTCAATAAAGAATCGATTAAGTTCGTCAAAATCAAAGGGACATTCTGGGTTGACATCAGATAAAGTGGAATCTCCCTTCAAGTTATCCGACAAAGTTTTAGAATGTAAGCTGAGATCGACGTGTTAGCCACTATCAGTGAAAAAATCAGTTAAATCATTAAGATACTTCTAAAGAACACAAACAATAATATTTATAATTTGTAGTTTCATTCGAATAGGTAACAACCGTCTTGGACTCGTGGTGTGATTGAAATGCAATGGAATGCACGCAATCTTATGCTATAGCACTTACTTTTATAATGGAACATCATAGACATGGGATTTTCCATGATTCATGTGTGACAGCCCTAAGTTTCACAACCATTAAAAATTGTGTTCTCATTCAAATTATTATAAAACGGCAGAACATTTTTATTAAGAAAAAATCGTTTCTGCTATGCAAATTCCATTCATTTTCCCGACAACTTCTAGCCGGAGCCTACCCAAAACATTTTTTTCACATCTCAAATAATATTTTAAGCACCCCACGCTATATGATTACTTCGAGTGCAAACATTTTGTATACACAATTATCGGAATTGTAATTTTTTACTGTGCGTAGTTGAAGTAGCTTTAAATAATTACTTTTAGTAAAAGTTTCTTTAAAAACTGATTTAATGCAGACTACATACCATGGGAAAAGTCTCCAAAAGATTTTTTCAAGAAAATGATTTATTTTTGACTGACATTCGGTTTTAATTTTACGAAAAGCATATTAAGAGCATGACTTGCAATTGTACGTAATTTTACAATTTATTTACATATTTATCTTATTTTATGGAAAAATGTTGCAAGTTCAGTAAGACAATTTTCTTTATTTTTATTTCCATGCTATTAAATATTCGAATAAGGTCATCGAAAATCGTCCTATATTTATTAATTGATGAAAAATGTTTAGTAGACAAAAGTGTATATAGGATGTATATTATAGTAACTGTCACCTCACAAATTCATTACTTTAAGAAAATACACTTTCAAAGGTTATTAGAGGTCGCAATTTGTTTTTCTTTTTTCTTTTTTTTAATAAGAAAAGGTCTATTTGAGTTACCATATCGATTGGACTCGACGAGACAAACATTTGTTTTATATGCGAAAACGGAATTGTTGTCCAGTTACTCATGTGCGGAAATCAGGCATTGGTAGAGTTTAAGTTCGAAAGAAGTCAGTATGGTCCAATACAGCATAAAGATAATGAGGCTGTTCAAAAATAGTAGAAAGGAAAAGTAAAAAGAAGAGTATGGTAAAGAGAAAAAAACACAAAAGCTCTCGTGAAGAGTATGCAAGTGATAGATATTCATTGGCCTCTGAGTCTGAGTCTTTATTAAAGCTTTCAGACGCTGAAGATGTCAGAGATATTGAAGAAGAGATGATAATCCTGCTTGCTCAAATAGCCATACGAACAACAATGAACTAAATGCTAATGCTTATCTGGCTGCAAATGATGATTTTGGAATTGTTACTTACGAAGCTGAAGACTGGCTCAGGCAAGTTGAGTCAGTACTCAGTAGAAAATAATGGGTCACACATAAGATGTATGGCATGATCTGGCACTGACAGGTTATAGAAATGGCAAGACAAAGAAGATTCTATCTTTTTTTCCTCAGGATATAAAAATCTTTATTAAAAACTCGAAGCAAATGACTATCAAACGAAAACTTTTCCTTGTTCCTGAACTTCATGATGTAAGAGGAAAACCACAAAAATTGTTTTTTGTTTTTAATCTGAAAAGGTTTTTGATTTAAAAATTTAGATTAATATTATTTTGTTTTGCTGTGGATCTTTTGGATTGTTTATTTACCCAGAGTTGTAATCATATCCAGGGTGTTTCCCACTAGGAGGTCAATAGAGCAGGAGGTGATAGTACTCACCTAGACGAAGCAAACATTTTATGGAAGGGGGGGGGGGGGGGGGGGGGCAATATCAACCGTTTAGGATTTACAGGGTGATTAAGTAAAAAGCTAGTTTTTCACAAAACACTCTGCTCATGCTTAGAAACGTCAAGAACAAAATGCTCCGCCATATTATTATCAGTAATACACATGCGACTAACAGGTTCATACAAGCTAAAGTTAGACCTTGAAGAGTTAACATGCAACAGAGGTAGCTTTCTCAAATTGTTCGTACTATCACGGAAAGAATTTTTGTTAAGTAATAACGGAGAATCAATACTCCCGTTTAAGAGTTGATGGAAAATAATTCTCAAGTTATTAAGTGGAGGAGGATCCATCTTACAGTGGATAAAATTAGATGTTGAGATGTGAAGGTCGTAAATTTTCTGACCTTTGTCATCAACCATATTTATGGAGTCTGGATATGTAGCAACAAATATTGTATAAGTCGGATTTTAAAGGAGATAACTTAAGATCAATTAGTTCGCTGTCAAGATTGTTGGAGAAACTGGGAAGCTCAACCTGGCTTCAATTAAACTGGTTTTTACAGGCGAGGAGTACGCGGCCACCCCGAGCTATATATAGACTCAGTATGCCTATCTCTTCTAAAAATTTTATAGGAATTGTCAAAAATTTCAACATCGCGAAAACCATGATACAGTCGAGTTTCAGAGAAAGCAACAATATCGAAACAAGTCGCAGCAAGATAGTAGGGGGTGAGCGATTTCAGGTTTTTGGAATATCGCGACTTATTTTGGATGAATTTCTAGGTTGGCGCCCTTAAGGTACAAACACTTTAGCAAACGTGCCAGAGGGCCAAAATGTGGGATCCAATAACTTGTCCCGCATATCTTCTGAGACGGTTAATACAAAGAATGCCACAGGTTTAGAACTTTTACTAATCTTACGACAAGAAGTACCATAAGCTGCGATATTTTTAGACTTCAGATACTTCAATATGTCCTCACACAACGTTTCTGGAGAGAAATAAGTGACGGAAACACTCGAAGGTTTTGTTACTATTCTCAAAGGGATAACAATACGATTACCTAGAGATGACACAGATGAAGTATCATTCAATACCGCGGAAACAAATGCAGGTCCTAGAATGATGTTGTCAGAGCTTTGACTTACAGCGTTACCTAATGCCATAACTGCTGCGGTACTCACACTAGGAGTAGGAGCGGGCAGGTGGAAATTAGATCGCTTCCTCCGGCGCGGCTGTTACTTGCGACGAGGCTTGGAGGAAGGCTGCTGAGTAGGTGGCATATCTGCAGACAGTAAAGAAACATCACTGCGAGGCATATGCCCATTCACAGGAAGCGTCACGTCAGGAAAAGAAGCGATATTCAAGTTTCCAGACGTAAAACACTTAATGTCGAGGCGATAGCGCCAATAAGCACAGAGTCCTTAGCAGCAGAAGCAGACCAACGCGCAGCCGGATATTGTGCTGAATATCTTAAAGGAGTGGGTCAGCACCAGGTGGTGAAAGACGAGCGTTACAATTGCTCGGCGGGGCGCGCGCGAGAAGATCATCAACAGTGAACATCAGACATTCGAGACGAGTAGAGAGAGCATGCGATTTATCAAGTAAGAGCGCTGAGTTTGTACTGAGCAACTCTGAAAAATTAAGAAGTTTGTAGAGTTTTGAATTAAAGGTAGTACGGTCCTCGGAGAAAGCATTGAAGTACGACCAGTTGGCAGATATGTGCTTAACACTATCCGCAATAAAGGATTGGTCGCGTGAGAACGAATCGAAGATACCTTTGATAAGTCGTAGAACATGACACGGCTTAATCGCTAAGCACTCACCACAGGTTGTGACAGAAAGATATTAGAATACGGCGCAGACAAGAGGAATGAAAAAAATTGCCACAAATTTCGTCACAAACGAAGACATCTTCATTGGTGGCAGCAAACATACAGTACATGTGGTCATGATTATAAAACAGAAGTGTAGCAGAGATTTAGGCGTTAATTAAAAAAGTAGGATTGTGTCGAGGACAAGCCGCGAAAAGTATCCGATATCACAGTGGTGGGAATTCTGACTGACAGATGGCGATGAAACTAAAAGGGAGATGATAAACTACTAAACATAACCAAAAAATGCCTTTAATAAGCACAGAAAATAATTAACTAACTTACAGACAAAAAACAAATGCTTCAAATGATCTAATTCATGATTGATGAAAAATCTAAATAATAGGACGATTTTAGACCATTCTTGTGAGAAATTATAATATAATAATATTAAATAAGCACAGACAAAAAATTCCCAGATATCGACAGGAGTACTAACAATCTTGGTTAAATATATCAAGAGCTCGTAGCAAATTTCAATAACTCACTGAAATATAACATGGATACGAACCAGAATGAGTATTCCCAATAAGCAAAAATTCCAGATGGAGAATTTTCGCACGGAATTCCAGCGGAAAAAGAGACGGCATTCTCACACACACAGTTGCAGAGAACGCCATTTTCAGCCTTACAGATGTATTGGAGGTATACGAAAAATTGTTAATGGCTTATATTAGCTGTGTTCTTTTGGTTCTGTGTAGTGTTCTGCAAAACACAGGCGATTGCGAATTGAATTGATGTGTAGACCGCATAGCAGTAGAAAAAGTTTTGAAAGAATAGAGAAAATAATTAAGGTGTCATGATTTTAATTCTTACAAAACGCTAAACCTGTCAAACTTTGTTCCGACTTTATTTATTTTAACATTTTGCAAGGATTCAAGTCATGGCAGTTTGATTATTTTCTCTATACTTTCGAAACTTTTTCTACGGCTTTGCATCCTACAAATTATTTATGCTCCCCTGTTTAATTAAAAAATTTAGAAAAAGCTTTGAAATCCCTAGGAATTCTATATAGAAAAACCATTGAAAAGTCTGGGAATTCCATGCGAAAATAACAAGGAAATAACATTGAAATCTGATAGATTTCCACGTTCAGTTCCATCTACCAATACAATCAAATACTTGGAATCTCGGCGCAGTTTCCTTCGGCCAAGAAGCGGAATTCCGTGCGCAAATAGTACGGATTTCCAGGTAAACTCGTCAATAATGACAAGGAAAACGACCGGAATTCCGTTCGATTTGCTTATTGGGTTATTTCGATTGATCCATGTACTCAGACCAGTAAAAAATATTTTTAACCCATTTATGCCCTCTGGTTCAAAAACACACCATTTAGATATTTTAAGAAAAATATATTTTTTATTTTTGCGAATGAAGTGCGACATACGGCTCTGCAGTAAGGCAGGCTAACGGCAAGAATTCATTTTATTATCGGAGCTTTAATCAACCATATTTCTTCAGAATTCGTGTGCATTATTGGTGGCTGAAGACGATTCGAATCTTTTCTGTAACCAAACTAATAACATACAAATACTAGGCAAGAAGAACAAAACTATGTAACGCCTCACTCGAATGTAAAATCGACGATTCCTCGACTTGCTGACATAACCAAAGAGTAAGACAGCAATTCCTCTCTCCAATATAAAATCAACGATGCCTTGACCTGATGTAGGGTTGCCCTGAATTTTTTGTTAGAAATTTACTGGAAATTTGTTCCTTTGATTTTTTATGCATTATTGGAGTCCGAGAACGACGCACATGAAAGTATTCTATATGAAAGTAACTCCAGTTTGCCACCAAGTGTTTTTAGCGGCCACTAACATATAAAAGGAATGGACTGAGCCTTTCTATCTAATTCCTATAGTCGAAAATGGCACAAATTTTGGTTAAAACAATTTGTCTCTTTCAAGCTCAATATGAACGTTGAACCAATCTTGGGAACAGTATTAAATGGAATGCATTAGAGTTGACATAAAAATGGAAACAAATATATTGCTTACACATACACGTCTATCTCCTTCAAGGTCAATAAAGTTTATCATCAAATCTGCAGACGAGCATATTTTTCTGTAAAATTGAAAATTAATTATGTCAATTTTAAGTTCCTAATCAATTTTTATTTAATGCAATACTATTTTATAACACCTTTTTTGTTTCTAATAGAAAAATAATAGTAAGTTATGAATCGATGTACAATTGTACGAAATAATGGACTTTCACAGCCTGTTGAAAATTTGTGCAATTTTCGAAGCAAGAACGCTCAGTCCATTGTTAATTTATGTCATTGGTAGCGTCCCAAGCACTCGTTGTCAGTGAATAGAAAGACCCGTTTTCCGATCGGACATAATCCTACCGAGTTAGGCCCGGAATTGTGATAATTTAGAGGACAAATTTTGTTTGTTTGTACATTTTTTGGTGGGGAAAGTGGTATTGTGTTTTATCAGCTAAATGTTTGTTTGGTTTTGACAAGTAGATGGCAGTAATTTCGACAATCATATGCTTAAATTTTGATGTTTAAAGTAAAATGAAGTTGGATACAAAAAAATCCGTTTTCATTCAAACAAATCTTTCAAAAGAAATTAAAAAAATAAGCGTAAATATAATTTTCCTTACTATTTCGAGATTCGAGAACACGAAATAAAATCAAAAATGCACGACAGTTCATTGTCAGAAGCAGCCACCTATACTTCAAAACAATAAACAATTTTAGCCGTAAAAAAGGTCCCTGTACGTTTACTGGGAAATATTTATCCGCTTAATGAACACTATACCGGGCTTCAGAGCCGAACTAAGGTATGAAAAATCTAGTACCTCAGTTGAAATAAAAAAGAGGGAAATACTAAAAAAAAGTTAGTTAGGGTATGGCTATATTTAAGCCTCCGAGTATAGGAGTGTGGATACTCAAACTTCTTCTCAGGACCGATTCAATTCTGTACTATATTTAAAAAAAAAAATTTACAAAAACTTTGGTTCGTACCCATGATATATTTAGCCAAGATCATTGAGTTATTGAGGTTTGTTACGAGCTCTACTCATACAACACTTTGTTAGTACTGCCGTCGATATCTGGGTGTTTCTTTTCTGTGAAATAAGTTACTTTTGTTTTCATGTAGGAAATATTAACAAATAAGCCTTGAAGCAAAAATTGGGTTATTAAATAAACGATCCGAAGTGATGTGCCAAAAAAACTGTCATAGTTTTCTCTATCAGAGTCAATAAATTTCGTCATTCAAACGTTCTAGTTCTACTACACAGACAAATTATTCCTATGAAAAAAATATAATAAATAAGTATCTTTTCGATAAGCAAAATCATAACAAAAATTATGTTTTAAAAAATATTCACTTATTTTGCTCTTTATCAATATATAAGCTATAAAAAAAATCTTTTGCAAAAAATGTACCGATTTACGAAGTAAGGTATATAAAATTGTTTACTATCAAACAAACTTACAAAATTTACTTTAATACGTATAACATTTTTTTACCATTAATTGTTGATTGCAAAGTCGTTCCCTTAAGACATGTTGAAAATAAAACTTGTTAATTTTGTTAGAGAAAACCATAGCAAACCGAATGCATCTAATTAAATCGTAATATTCAAAATCCTTGGAAGATACTTCCGTAGCCATAACCCTTTTAACTATTACTAATACATGATAGCCCCAAAAGTATTCGCGAGGCTAACCGTTTTGGCAAACAAAAAATAATTTATTTATTTTTTATTAAAGGTAATTAATTAATTAGAAGTAATTCTGTACATTTTGGTACCAATTTTAAGCAAATCACAACACTACAAGTGGGTCAAATAAATTTTTGAAATCGAACTTCCCGGTTGATTTCAGTACCGGATGAGCCTCATTACAAACACATGTCACTTTCATGTTATATTTACCATTCAGCCTTTTTATTCATATTACCAAGTTATTATTATTCATTGTGAGTTAGGTAGATATAATATATAATATTATATTGTCAAATATTATACATAAAAATTTTTCTCAAAAACTGCCAGCGGCATATGAAGGCACTCCTTCCTCTTCTTCGAAAGGTAAACACGAATTTTTCAGAAAAACTGCTCTCCTGAAAAGTCACGTTTTTTTATGTAACATGTAGCTTTTCTCGGAAACCGTAATAAATATCGCGCGAAGTTTTTTTTCAGGTGATGCAGCTAACATCTGTGAATATTTGATATATTTACGGCAACTTTTTTTACTTTGGTTTTTTTTATGCCACGATTCATCAAAATTAAATATCTTAAAAATAATCAACTCAAATTGTTCCTTAATCCTCTGGGAACAGCTGAAAACCAAAAAGTTGAAAATCCAAGCACTAGGTACGGAGAAACGGAACATTCAATGCAAAAAAAAACGTGAAATTTTGGTACAATTTTCTAACCTTACCAAAATAAAATTAAATCAACTCTGGTATTAAATTAAAGCTTAAAATCTACTGATCTACTGGTCTGGAAGACCAACAAAAGATTGTAGACCATCATAAAAAAAAATTAATACGGGAAAATTTTCTGCAAGTAATTTTTAATTTTGTTTCTTAACTTCTCAATTAAGAAAATTAATACAAAAATTTAGTTCTAACGAACAAAATTACGTTTTCTTTGTGACTCTGAGAGTTTTTGCTTGAACTTTTGTAGTGTTTCGTTTTAATTATTTATTTTTTTAAATTTTGTTTGGGTATATGATTAGAACATATTTTCAATGCCAAAGAGGAGTTAAGTTCAAAATTACTAGAAAATTATTTTTCAGTATGAAAGATAGCTTAGGAATTAGGTCATTAGGACAATTTACATTTAATAATATCTGTACTTTTTCAAAGCAATACAACGCAATTTTTCCTATACCTTGGGACCATGGTATCAAAACCCTCGGGAAATACTCCCCAAGCCCTAAAACAGACTTACTAACTAATACATGATAGTCCTAACTTAATTCTAATGCTCTAAAATATTTGCAGTGTTCTTATGTAAAACTGAAAAAAGTTCGATTTAAATAGGTCCTGCGCCTCAAACTACTATGCGTACAGTAAAAGATTTTAGAGAATCGGTCCAGTATTCACACATATATGGATTTTTATTTCATGGCTTGCTATGCGCAATATTTCGAGACGGTTGTGACGTTATACAACTTAAGGCGGGAGGGGGGTATAACAGTTTTGGCAAAGTTTACCTAATGACAAGTTAAGAAGCTGTAGAGCAAAATTGGAGAATTTCTGGTGTTTTTTTAGAAAGAAACAAGTAATTTCATATACTTTCGTCTTTTGCATTAATGGGGGAAAAGAACTTGGCTATGCACTATTGTAGTGCAACCGAGACAACGAGTTGAAAACAAAATTCGAGAGAACGTAGGCTTACCCGAACGACAAAATCTTATTAAATCCCTCAAAGTCCTTTCAACCTATTCATTATAATGTACATTAGGTCACACTACCTCCCATTTTTAAGAAAAAGATAAATTTCGCTTTGGTCCAGATGCTGAGAGGAGATGTAAAATTCCTCTTGAATGAAATTCTCATTTTTCTCGAAAATATCTCCCACTTATCTCTTCACAGCAAAACGAATGTAAACAGAAGCACGTGCTGCTCAATTAGTATGGAAATTACAGTAACAAACATTAGGCGTGCTATAAAAAACATTGGCCGATTTTCTGAATTGTTCAGCAAAAACCGGTTTTCACAAAAGCGTGGCAACATTTTATGAGAGTAAAACGTGAAAACTCCGCCTTCTCATTTATTTACGAAAATAAAACATTTGCCATTCTGTTTCGTTGCATGCAATTTGCGCTTTCACATTTTTTATCTTTATTCATAAAATTTTTAAAGAGAGTTGATGTTTTTTCGATTTCTTTTTCTTTCTTTCTTCCTTTTCTTGCCGTGTGCATTTTAAATGTAAAACACTCGGAAATTTCACCAGCTTCTTAACTTGTCATTAGGTTAAATTTGGTTTTGGCGTCTGTCCAACTGAAAACGCCCGAGCTTCGTCTCTCCTTGTTATTTCGGGAAGTATTTTGTCAATTAAATCGCTTTTTTTTATTTGATCAGTAGATTTTAAGCTTTAATTTAATACCAGAGTTGATTTAATTTTATTTTGGTAAGGTTAGAAAATTGTACCAAAATTTCACGTTTTTTTGCATTGAATGTTCCGTTTCTCCGTACCTAGTGCTTGGATTTTCAACTTTTTGGTTTTCAGCTGTTCCCAGAGGATTAAGGAACAATTTGAGTTGATTATTTTTAAGATATTTAATTTTGATGAATCGTGGCATAAAAAAAACCAAAGTAAAAAAAGTTGCCGTAAATATATCAAATATTCACAGATGTTAGCTGCATCACCTGAAAAAAAAACTTCGCGCGATATTTATTACGGTTTCCGAGAAAAGCTACATGTTACATAAAAAAACGTGACTTTTCAGGAGAGCAGTTTTTCTGAAAAATTCGTGTTTACCTTTCGAAGAAGAGGAAGGAGTGCCTTCATATGCCGCTGGCAGTTTTTGAGAAAAATTTTTATGTATAATATTTGACAATATAATATTATATATTATATCTACCTAACTCACAATGAATAATAATAACTTGGTAATATGAATAAAAAGGCTGAATGGTAAATATAACATGAAAGTGACATGTGTTTGTAATGAGGCTCATCCGGTACTGAAATCAACCGGGAAGTTCGATTTCAAAAATTTATTTGACCCACTTGTAGTGTTGTGATTTGCTTAAAATTGGTACCAAAATGTACAGAATTACTTCTAATTAATTAATTACCTTTAATAAAAAATAAATAAATTATTTTTTGTTTGCCAAAACGGTTAGCCTCGCGAATACTTTTGGGGCTATCATGTATTAGTAATAGTTAAAAGGGTTATGGCTACGGAAGTATCTTCCAAGGATTTTGAATATTACGATTTAATTAGATGCATTCGGTTTGCTATGGTTTTCTCTAACAAAATTAACAAGTTTTATTTTCAACATGTCTTAAGGGAACGACTTTGCAATCAACAATTAATGGTAAAAAAATGTTATACGTATTAAAGTAAATTTTGTAAGTTTGTTTGATAGTAAACAATTTTATATACCTTACTTCGTAAATCGGTACATTTTTTGCAAAAGATTTTTTTTATAGCTTATATATTGATAAAGAGCAAAATAAGTGAATATTTTTTAAAACATAATTTTTGTTATGATTTTGCTTATCGAAAAGATACTTATTTATTATATTTTTTTCATAGGAATAATTTGTCTGTGTAGTAGAACTAGAACGTTTGAATGACGAAATTTATTGACTCTGATAGAGAAAACTATGACAGTTTTTTTGGCACATCACTTCGGATCGTTTATTTAATAACCCAATTTTTGCTTCAAGGCTTATTTGTTAATATTTCCTACATGAAAACAAAAGTAACTTATTTCACAGAAAAGAAACACCCAGATATCGACGGCAGTACTAACAAAGTGTTGTATGAGTAGAGCTCGTAACAAACCTCAATAACTCAATGATCTTGGCTAAATATATCATGGGTACGAAACAAAGTTTTTGTAAATTTTTTTTTTTAAATATAGTACAGAATTGAATCGGTCCTGAGAAGAAGTTTGAGTATCCACACTCCTATACTCGGAGGCTTAAATATAGCCATACCCTAACTAACTTTTTTTTAGTATTTCCCTCTTTTTTATTTCAACTGAGGTACTAGATTTTTCATACCTTAGTTCGGCTCTGAAGCCCGGTATAGTGTTCATTAAGCGGATAAATATTTCCCAGTAAACGTACAGGGACCTTTTTTACGGCTAAAATTGTTTATTGTTTTGAAGTATAGGTGGCTGCTTCTGACAATGAACTGTCGTGCATTTTTGATTTTATTTCGTGTTCTCGAATCTCGAAATAGTAAGGAAAATTATATTTACGCTTATTTTTTTAATTTCTTTTGAAAGATTTGTTTGAATGAAAACGGATTTTTTTGTATCCAACTTCATTTTACTTTAAACATCAAAATTTAAGCATATGATTGTCGAAATTACTGCCATCTACTTGTCAAAACCAAACAAACATTTAGCTGATAAAACACAATACCACTTTCCCCACCAAAAAATGTACAAACAAACAAAATTTGTCCTCTAAATTATCACAATTCCGGGCCTAACTCGGTAGGATTATGTCCGATCGGAAAACGGGTCTTTCTATTCACTGACAACGAGTGCTTGGGACGCTACCAATGACATAAATTAACAATGGACTGAGCGTTCTTGCTTCGAAAATTGCACAAATTTTCAACAGGCTGTGAAAGTCCATTATTTCGTACAATTGTACATCGATTCATAACTTACTATTATTTTTCTATTAGAAACAAAAAAGGTGTTATAAAATAGTATTGCATTAAATAAAAATTGATTAGGAAGTTAAAATTGACATAATTAATTTTCAATTTTACAGAAAAATATGCTCGTCTGCAGATTTGATGATAAACTTTATTGACCTTGAAGGAGATAGACGTGTATGTGTAAGCAATATATTTGTTTCCATTTTTATGTCAACTCTAATGCATTCCATTTAATACTGTTCCCAAGATTGGTTCAACGTTCATATTGAGCTTGAAAGAGACAAATTGTTTTAACCAAAACTTGTGCCATTTTCGACTATAGGAATTAGATAGAAAGGCTCAGTCCATTCATGGTCCATGGTCTACAATCTTTTGTTGGTCTTCCAGAAGAAAGAATATGCAACGTTGCAATAAGTCCGAGCTACTATGCATTTCTGCTGCATAGTTTGGAAATTAAGTTACCTATTTCCTGGAGGGGGGGGGGGGGGGGGTCTTAAAAGCGATTTCCTGTGTAATTATATGAGTATGTTTCACTTATTCAAGACTATTCTTAATGTTGTCCCAGATAGGAGTGGGGTGGAGTTCAAGTTATCGATTGCATTTGCATATGACTACTTTTTGAAGTCAATTATTAAAATTAGAAATTTGCAAAGTGCCGTCGTGAAAGGAAGTACATACCTTGTTACTGTAATCGTAAAAATTATTAACCCTGCATTTCGTGGAATACTCTGGTGTTTTTATTATTTATGTAAAATTTTTGGATTAATAACTTTCACTTTCGATAAAAACCGAAAATTAATAAAAACTTCTTTCAGATTTACTACGTATTCAGCTTTCATATTTATAATTTTCATTATTCTAACAATTTATATGTTAACTATTCGCGCTAAACAAACATTAGAAATTTCTAATAGTAATAATATTGCAATTGGAATATATTCTTTAAGTATTGCTTTTGTTCATACTCAAATATTGGTCGGATATTTAGTGTTGTTACTGAAAGGATCAACGTTTATAGAAACATTAAATTTACTCTTGAAAATTTGGAATGATATTGTGATGCTAAAAAATACAATGAATGATGTGAAACTTATTGACACGAAATTTTTTCTTCAAATAATATTGTTCATAATTGCATTTTTAATTAGAACTATTTCTATAGCATTACTAGACATTACCCATTACATAGCAAGAATTTATTTAAATTGTAATCTTTTTTTATTAACAAGCATGTTTAGTTTTTGAACATATTGTGTCCGTTCTAAATCATGTTTGTGATGAAGCTTATCGAAATTCTGAAATAAACCTGAGCCATGAAAGAAATGCTCTAGTAAATGATTGATAAAATCGATGGAATTGCAAAAAATATACTCGAGAATTGTTGCACGATTCGGGGTTTAAATGAAATTAACGGATTATCTTTTATTGGTCTTACAACAACATTATTAATTTATATCTCAATACTTTTCTATCTTCGCTTGAAAAATTTATTTATATTGAATTTTGCTTATGCTATTTGTTTTTTGTTATTATTTGAAATGGAATTAATGGCAGCATGTGGATAAAACATTGATTGCAGTAAATTACTGGCAGATGCCGTTCTAAAAGTGATAAATGTTAAATGTGATAAACGACTACAGAGAAGTGTATGGAATTAATTTTAGAAAAAAGAAATTTTATATAAATAATAATTATTTTTTTTTTCTGTTCTAGTTGGAAAAATTTCAACTCCAGCTACTAATGGATAGATGTAACATCGATATACTTGGCATGTTTATTTTAAGAAATGATTACTTCTTGGCTTTTATTAGTGCAGCAATATCATACGTAATACTTTTAGTACAATTACGAGTAAACTAATAATAATAATATAATATTTGAAGATAATATTGTTTTGAATTAATCCTTATTGAAAATCATATAATTAATTTTCTTTTACCGAAAAATCTTTATGCTATTTAACAGGATTTCGATAACATAGAAGAAAAACAGTTGATTCTGCTTTGGACAAACTATCAAATTCTCTAAAAGTAAGTTCATAAAATATAGTAGGTAGTGCTGTCATTCCATAAATAATGCGATTTTTTTAAATTAAAATAAAGAAAATTTAATCTTAAATATATTCTCCTTCAATCTCTATAATGTCCTTACATATATATTTTTGGTAGACTTTCAATGCCTGTCTTCCAAAATTAATTTTTCCCTGATAAAAAATACTACTCCAGTACGGTTCTGACCTCGTCTAAAAAAATCAATATTTTCCCCTGCCCAAGTAATTTTAAAGACTGCGAATAAATGATAATTATAATTAGAAAGGATGATGTCCGACAAATGTGGCGATGAGTGGGATATATTTTCCCAGTAATCGCTATAAGTGGCCGAGATTTTGTTATGGTAATATGTTGAGTGATTGGCTTGGACGTGAAGTCCGAACTGCCAGCATGAGCTGACAGATCACTCGATGACAGCGATAGCACAGGGCGGCACGCTAGCACCTCGGCTAAGGGTGGCGGAGAGTGTGTGGGAGTTTCCGAAATAACCTGCCGCTTGTCATCACCCATAATCAAAAAAAATTTCGTGCCTTCAACAAACAAGCCAGCACACACTCGGTCCTGAAGGGACCCTTACGTCACTTACCTGTAGTTTGGGTGGAAGGCGTAGGTGTTATTACCTTCCTTTGCCAGCCCCATCCTCCCAATTGACCTTGGGTGGCACTATTTTCCAAAGTCCCTTGGCTGACCTGTTAAGAGAGACGAGAGCGGACCTAGACGACCCTTATGCTAGAGGAGAGGGCTCCAGGATGTGAGAGGAATTACAAAGACATTAAAGCGTCATCACGTTATAAATTCTGTTTATTCAGCAAATCGATATGTACTTCACTATTCACTAGTTCGGATTGCATTTAAACTGACGGATAACAAAAAAGTTGAATTGCTGAGTGTAGTGACATAAGAATCATCGAGGACTGGAAGTACGAGACCGCTAGGGCACTCGATATCTCAAAGCTCTATCAGGAATAGAAGATTCCGAATCAAAAATTACAGTGCAACGATAACCTTGTCTCTTCCTATCACTTTACATAACGTCAGAGTCAACGAGACTTATCAGCAGAAACTGCTCTCAAATGAATTATTACGTTAACTTTATCGAGAAAAGATATGTTAGATCTAAACTTACAAAAAATTATAACCTAACACTTCTGCTTATCAGTTGAAATTCCAAAATCATCTAGACTAATATCGTTATATTAATTTAGCAAAAGGAAATATTTCAAATCGAAATCAACTGCACAAACAATGAAAAATTGAGTTCATAATTATTAATCTACGTGCAGCGCCATTGAGGCTAATCATTATTGTATTAATTTAGAAATAAACAAAAAAAGGAAATTTTTTCTTTTTAAATCACTTTACCACACAGAAGATCCCAGATGAAATGGGTACAAATTACCTTGTTTATGAACTTGTTCCTCCATGAAGGCCTCCTGGAGAGTTCTACCGTTTCTGTAGCCCTGCAAATAAGTCACAAAAGAAACTTCGTGCCTGGGATTTTCTTCACAATAAAAATTTACTCTAGGTTTATAAAGCCGTCAGGGCCAACCTGATTACTTATCTCTATATATCATGCACTAATCTAGTTATTAAACTCATTCCGTTTTCATTCCGCAAGGTTATAGATTATCAGCCGCTGGTATACTAAATTCAAAGCACAATATGATTTTTCGCTGTTGCACAGGCTACCGTATGCCGCTTGTTATACGTGTTCTATGGCATCAATGCAAATACCTCATACCATCATATGACGTTCAGGTGCTTCGCTGCTATAATACGTCGAATTTATTAACACATTTTTAAGTACTGTTCAACTGAATGATTCAGTTAATTAGGATTTCAGATGTCCTGTAGAATTCCTTCTGGCATCAATATATAAACAATCGATAAATGAATGAATAAATCACGGGGCAAACGGTGTATGTAATGTAGGCATATCCCTTCAAGTTCGCTTCAAGACCTCCGTATACCTTGGTCTCGTATGTATCGCGACGTACAGCCAGGTAAAACAGAAAAGATAAAAAGGCGCAAAATGTCTACCTTAATTTTTCCTTGAAATTCGCTCCTTTTCCGTGCTTCAAATTGTTTCTTGCTTGTGCATTAGGGGCTGCATGCCGATGCTGCTTCGATCAGGTTTCTATTATTAATCAGTTTACCATTTTCCGATCAACTGGATGTTTAATATCTTGTTCACCAACTTGGGATTGATACTTTAGATAACTTTTTATGACTTGATACAAAAATATAAACTTCACTTTTAATTTTCTTGTCGATTAATTTTTATTATGCCAGTAGTACTTATCACGCCTCTGCTTTTCTTCTTCTTCTTTTCTAGTCATCTGTCGTCCCCGCATGTCACGCGAGCTTGATGAAGCATTGCTTCGTCGAGGTGCGCTCAGTACGTGGTTCTACTTGAGGGCCGGCGTACATGCTGCAGTATTTCCGTGTAGCATATTGCTATATGCAATACGCTACGACCATAACAATTTATTAATTTGATGGAAGAACACCTTTCAGTCTTGAAACCAGAGATGCTCGTTTTTCTTCTAGCACTGATTTAAACCGGTCAAGATAGTCGCAATAGACCTCATTTGTTATCATTTGATTTGAGTTTAAGAATTCAAAGTGGCATAAACTTTTCATATCGCAGCAAATAAATAAAAATGTGTTATACGTGGATGAGTGCCTTCTTTAGCTTGGGCTGCCGGTGTTTCTTCTTTCTCTACCAACCCTCTTCGGCATGACATTTTTGAAGAGCATCCATTTCTCGCTAGCAGTCACTATTCGGTATAAAAAATGGTTCATTCCTAATACGTGACAGTAAAGAAAATCACAAATTCACTCTCTACGGTCAAATAGATTTGGAAAGCTTCTGCGAAAACTCTTAACCCGATTCCCTAACTTTCCGATATCATATAGGTCTCGATGAATGGTTGAATGAGCTTTTCAGCTAGTTTCTCGAAAGCTACGATGAGGTTTCATTCAACCATGGTTTGTAGAACGTCCTCGTCAAACTGCAATTGCTGGCTTTCTGATGGCATCCAGGATTTTATTCAACCATTAGAACGAGGAATAATATTCAATATCAGAAAGTTACATAAAACATTTACATACTTGTTTCAACTATTAAATATCTTATTCCAATATATTCATTTTTTGACTTATGAAGGTAGAATTTTTGCTACAGATTGTGATAGGCGTCATTATAAAATTAAAACTTCTTAAATTCGATACGGAAATCTGATGGCGATAATCTGGCAAAAAAAATAGTTAAATGAAAAAGTGTGTTCAAATTCCAAAATTTCAGCATAATTTTTTTTTTATTTAATTGTGGTATTATCAAATAGCCACTTCGCATGCAACCATAAGTTTTACCCAACATTCCCTTAACATGATCACAACATTTTAGGCAACAGTTGAGTTTCAATCATAGATTAGATATCGAGTCAAGAAAAGGTAATATGAGACATTACTAAGCATAACTGGGCATCGAAAGGTTAGCTGCACAAAAACAAACACTGTAACTTACAACGATTGAGAGAACGTTTATTATCAATTGTAGCAAGATCATCAACCCAAGTGGTCTACTCAAGTACATTGGAACGCCATCAGCATATAAATGTAACTGTACTTTATATACAATATCACCGATAACATTAATGTACAGACTAAAGAGGAGCGGTCCTAATACCGATCTTTGCGGGAACCCCTGAAACAAAGGTAAGAAGGAGAAAAGAAAATTACCTATTGAAAACGGTTTGTGAGGAAATTACTTATTAACTTAACCGCAGAAGAAGAAAAGCAAAAGTTAACGTACAGTTTACAGAGTAGTGTAGAGTACACAACACTATCAAAAGCTTGAGAAGAGTATTTTAATCTAAGAACTCCTGAATTTGGAAAAATATAAGTTTTTCCAAAACCTTGTCGAGGAAGCTATAGGTCTAAAGTCAGACAAGCTGACAGGGGAAACATTTGTTATGTACAATCATTATATGGAGTTTGCATATGCTCTGAATGTTTGCTTAAGAGGCAGTTTCCCATGATAAATGCAATAAGACTTCGCACGTCATTACTGTTCCTCTTTAGTAGAGACTTTTTATTCCCAGGACATCATTATTGTTCCTCCTTAGTAGAGATTTTGTCTTCCCAGGACATATATTAAGACATAGCTATGGATTCTCCCAGTAGGCATATATTCATAGCGGAGCCCTTTCGTGTTAGAGCATCAGCTGCCTCGTTTCCTAGCATGTCCCAGTAGCCAGGCACCTAGCCGAAATTGATTCTGTGGTTAGCACTAGGTTTCCCTAGCTCACTGCGATACCGTTGAACTAGGCACAATGTAATCGCACTCAAGTCCAGAGTTGCAGCTTGGCTGTCAATACCAATCCTGATAATTCGATCGCTGGGTACCGTAGGTTCCCCTAATTTTGGACCAGGTGACTATAACCACTATAACTATAGAAAAATGTCCAAAAATACATCATTAGTTGCCTCCAGCAGACTTTCTGTTTCTACTTTACTGATAGCCAGAACCTCTTCTTGGAGCATACTACAGTAGTGCGGTAGGCGATACTATTCTTGTATATAAAGAAATGTAATTTGCCACTCGATTATCTTCCCACTTCTCTCTACTAGGAATAGTAGTTGAAAAAGTATTCTCAAAGTCTATCCTAGGAGAAATGTAATTCTGCTATGAGCAAGGTTTGCAGTGATCCCGCAGACTGGCTCTCTAAGCCTTAGTGCACTTTTTGCAGTAATACATTTCCCATAGATGTTAATGTGCAGGACCCGGAGTATAATTTCTATTGCTGCAGTAGGTGTTCTTCGAAGGGTTCCTATAATACCTAGACAGGGATGTCTCCATTATTCCACCACACCAAGAATGCTCTAGAGAAAGCGACTCACATGAAAAGTCTTACTAAAATAAAGAGAGCTACCTGTCTAGGTATCACAGGAACAAGGCCAACGGCAGCAATGGAGAGTATACTCCGAGTCCTGCCTGCTTGCATGCAAGTTGTACTTCCTCGTGTAATCGTGGCCACAATTTTGTTTTGTTGATTTTGCTGATAGGTATAAAGAAAATATAATACTTCCTCTACTTATTAGATATAAATGCATAAATAAAAGTGTTTCTTTTGCATTTTTTGTTGAGGTTAAAATCTTACTTTTAATTATTGATAATTTTGCTTTGAAAAATGGAGTATTAAATTTTGGCAATTAAAATGAATTTAACTTCTTTTGTTATATTGATTTTACTTTTGAATGTTTATATGCATGATCTAGCGGGGATAGGTCCAGATGTAGCCCTGGTAGAAATTGCTCACAATTCTACCTTGTCTCTTGCCCGACTGATTTTTGTGATTTATCGAACTTTAAGTTAAAATTGTAAATTATTGATTTATACAAAACAAAACGTTATGCTCAAATCCTTACTGCTCAGCGTCTCAGAGTTTTATTTGCAACCGGAGTTTGAATTCGGAAAAATATAAGAAATCAATCGTAAAATCAAAGTTTCATTTATCATCTCATCATGACACTCATTGACATGCTCACTAATAAGCTCATCGTGACTGTTCAGGATTTATAAGAATCCTGATATTGTGATATCAATAAATCCAGAATAATTGCATGTCAGCACATGTATATACTGACCTAAAGAGAGCCGAAATTAATCATGTCTAAATTGTTACAATTTCGTAGTAAAACAGACCAGCTAACTGAACACGGGTAGTACACTACAGTCGTACATGGTATATTTTTTTTTTTGTTAACGTAACAAAAGTTCAAATTATCAACGCTGCAGAGAAGTGAGCCAGTCAGAAACAACTAGTATACTGCATCCTGCACTTGACAAGTCGACAATGAAGATCTATAAAAAAAATCATAAAAACAAGTAAAAAAGCTAGAATTGTTCTTAGACCAATTCTTATGATACCCTAGATCAGGCGTGTCCAACCCGCGGCCCGCGGGCCGCATGTGGCCCAGGACGGATTTGAATGTGGCCCAACAAAACTCATATACTTAAATTCTTTCTCAATTAATTTTATAAAACATTTTCTTTATCTCTATAACATTTCCATGGGAGTAGTTTAGTTACTTCTCGACATAATAAATGTACAATTACGCAAAGTGGCCAAAGAAAGCTTTCAACGTGCAATTATAATTAGTCAAATTGACACTGAAGACATTGGGGACATTATTTATTTTTCGGAAGTAAGATGGTTAAGTCGGGGTAAAGTGTTGAAAAGAATTTATGTTTTGCGAAATGAAATCAAGTCATTTATGGAATCAAATCTGTTTTTTGTTTTTTTAGTAGACTGGACAGCTTATTTAAATGAGCAAAATTTGCGTCTTCAAAGTGAAAAACAACTATGCCTCAACTATAGCGGCTTTCGAAATGAAACTGAAACTATGGTAGTCACAAATTCAAGCAAATAATTTTATGTATTTTGAAACGTTGGCTAAACACTGTCCTGAGAGTAACGAAAAATATGCAAACTTGATTTTCGATTTGATACAGGAATCTGAGAAAAGATTACAAGATTTCCAAAAAATTCATCAATTTTTTTACATATTTGCGACTCCATTTTAAGTCGACATAAACTTACCAGCAAATTTTCAAATGAAATGGTTAGAGCTGAAATCTGATGTTCAACTTTAAGAAAGATTTAATAATTTCTCTTTACTGGACTTTTATAAGAATTATATTCCCACAGAAAAGTACCCCTTGCTTCACAATTCATGCCATCGCTATTTGGAAGCAGCTATTTTCTAAGATGAAGCACACAAAAAATAAAAATATGAGCAAAATAACTTATGACCACCTTGAGAACTCACTGAGAGTTGCATCAACTTCGTTCGTAAAATATCGATGCATTATTGTCTCAAAAACAATGTCAAGTATCACATCAATTTCATGTTGCTATTTTTAAATTTTATAATATAAAATTTATGAATTAATGAAGTTTAAATTACTTAAAATTGTTAACTAAGTATGTATGTATATCTTCGTTTTTGTTCATTAGCTATCTTTAGGGTTCGTATATTTTATGTGTGGCCCAATGCGGCCCACGGAAGCTGAAAGGTTGGCCACCCCTGCCCTAGATGAATGCCCGTATGAAATTTCGTATGTTCACCCATTTGAGCAATTTTGATTTTTGCAGTGGTTTTTCACATATATTTCTAGAATGGTTCGTCACACAGAAAAAATGATTATAACCAATTTTATATGATTTCATATTCTGAACATCTTGTTGGTGTAATAAAAATGTCTAGGACTGATCGTTTTCACAGTATCCGTAAAAAACCTAAATTTTTATATGGCAACAGAAAGGGTTGCCCGATTTATTCCATTTTTGAAATGTACCAAATTTCAGCTCTCTATGTCAACGCGTTCTCAGGCAATGTCCAAATATTCAATTCAATTCAATTTATTTATACTGGTTTACTGTACAACAAGACTTACAATCCTTTTTGTTTGCACAATTAATTTTAATAACTACAAAATAATAATTTTAATTGAGTTTAAATGTAACAAAAATATAATTAAAGCTAACTGACTACGTTACTAACTAATTTGCAAAAATATAACATTCAGAGGCGGATAACGAGAGCCGGAGGTGGAAGGAAGTAAAGAAACTGTGAAGAATAAGAGCAGCAACATACATGTAAACTAAAATCATTGGGATATATAGTATTTAAAAATATTTTTAAACTATTTCTGAATCGGCTGGCTGAGGTCGTTCGTTGAATGTCCGCAGGTAGAGAGTTCCAGATATTTGTTCCATGCACAAAGTAAGAACGCTGCTCAAGTACAGAGAGAAAGCGAGGAATTAGAAGCTGTCGGTGCCTTTCAGAACGGAGGAAGTTTAAATATTCATAAAGATACCTAGGTTCTTTCGAATAAATAATTTTATGCATGAAGATTAAACTCTTGTATGTGCGATAAGTTTGAATGGAACATCCAAATATTTTGTGCCGATACAGACTGATGTATTCAAAACGTCGCAGTCCATAGATGAAACGTAAATAATCATTATAAGCTACGTCCAGTTTGCGACTGCATACAGAGTCCAGTGACGGAAACATTAGACTACCATAACTAAAATGTGGCATAACTAAGGTTTTTATAAGCTTAAATCTGGTTTTTATGGATAATAACGCTGCAGTCAACCGTGACTGTCGAAGACAGCAGTAAACTTTTCTGATAAGAGCCTTGATAAAGTCGGAACAGGTCATATGATCATTCAGCATGACACCGAGATTCCTAACTGTTCTCATGTACGGTAAAGGAGAATCGTTTAGACTTATCGGAGGTACATCATTTACATCAATGTCATTTCTATATTGCAACATACAGCAAGATTTACTGGCATTGAGTACCAGATTTTTTTCAATTGTCCATGAGTAAATTCGTTGAAGATCGTCATTCATACGTTGTACCCCATCCGCGATGACACCAATCGGTCTATTAAGGTATATTTGGACGTCGTCAGCATACAGATGTACTTTTGAATCTTTAACAACACTAGGAGGGAGATCATTTGTATATAAGCTAAATAGCAATAGTCCCAGAATTGAGCCTTGTGGGACTCCACAGACCAATGGTAAAAGCTTAGAACAATCATTCTTTAGTTTTACTTGTTGGAACGTATTAGACAAAAAACTCTTTATACTTGCAATGGCTGACGAAGAGAAGTTATACAAAGATAAAACTTTGTTAGTAATTTAGAATGAGTCACACTGTCAAAAGCCTTCGAGAAGTCCAACAGGGACAGCAAACCAATTTCACCTTTGTCAAGTGCAAAACGAAGATCTGTAGTCACCTTTAACAAAGCTGTCTCGCAGCTATGTCCACGACGAAAGCCAGATTGGCAGCATGACAGGAAACATGAAGTTTCAAGATGACCAAGCATTTGTGATGTCATAAGCTTTTCCAGAGCCTTAAAAAAAAAGAGAAGACTGATAGGATGGAAGTGTGATGGTAATTCTGGCGAGTTCTTTTTTGCAACAGCAAGTATAGCAACTATACTTTGATGGAAAAAACCCAGAGGTCAGGCTGGTATTAAAAATATGGGTTACGAAAGGCAATATGATCGGGAGCAAGAGCTTCAAGAAGCAGGGAGAGAGATTATCGGGTCCAGTAGCATCAGAACTTATTTTGGATATGGCTCTTAGTACTTCATCTTGGTCGACGTTTCTGAAACTAAAGCCATCACCCTTTAGCATTGGGCGTACAACATTATCTACAGAAGATCCGCTGGTTGACGATAACTTATTACTAGCATTGATAAAATATTCATTTAACTCATCTGCATTGATGTTACAGGCATCTACTGCTTTGTCTCCTTTTATCTGAAGTTTACGCAAGCTAGCCCAGAAATGTTTAGGAGACAGATTGGGAGCAAGCTTTCATGATAGTTGTAATTTTCCAATTGACACTGTAAGATTTAAGCGACGCACATTGATGCAATTTCCTCGAATGTTTCAATCCGATTTTTCACAAATCTACCAAATGTGGTCCCGTCTTACCCAAACCAAGTATTTAGCTGGCTGGTGAACGCTGCTGGATCTTGCATCCAATTAGATTTTGGATGATAATCTGGTTGTTTGCGCAGGGTTTTTGCAGATTACTTTTTTAATAAAAACTTTGCTCGGATTCTTATAGATCTTTTTCTTTACTCGCTGCGGACGTCAACTTGTGTCTCTTACTCGTGATCAGACGGAAGAAAAAGAAATCAGCTGTTCGGTGTCATCCATTGAACTCGAAAAGATTATTTATACGGGGTTTAAGGAACGACCACAGGGACGACGTACTGAATTAGTGCTGGGTAATTAATCGGTTTGACAACTTAAGTCTTGCTGCTCATTTAAATTAATTATTACAAATCCAAGTAATTCCATTTTTATTTCGTCAATTATTATTATTTATTAATAAAGTTTTGTTTCATTATTAGTTCTGTCTTTTATTATTTTGACAGTTATTATTATTTATTAATAAAGTTTTGTTTCATTATTAGTTCTGTCTTTTATTATTTTGACAGTTATTATTATTTATTAATAAAGTTTTATTTCATTATTAGTTCTGTTTTTATTATTTCAACAATTATTTTTACTTATCAATAAGGGTTTATTTCATTGTTAGTTCTATTTTTATTTATTTTTACATAGGTGTACATGAAAATTAAATTCTGGACAAGCAAAAATCCTTGACCTTACGTTTTCGGGTCTTTACTTAGCAGAATCAAGAATTGCTGCAATTTCACAGGGCTCTTCCTGGACCGGTGCCTTGGGACGTTTTTCGACGGAATTTGCGCCTAATATTCTAGCTTTCTCGTAGATACGTTACAAGCCCACACAAGCAGCAAAATATCTAGGCGTAAGTTTCCATGAACTCCTAGGATTCAATAACCATGCTAAAGCAACCATTAGTAAAGCCAATAACGCGTACAGCCTTATAAGCCCTATTATCAGTGTTAGGAACGGACTCAAAACCCAGACAAAGCTACTCATGCACAAGCAACTAATTAGGCCTGTCGTCACTTATTTCTTTCCCATATGGCACACAATTTCCTCCACTTATAGGGACTATCCCTATCCCTATCCATTCAAACCCACTCATAAACAACTTGCCGCATCTTCTAATACCGGCAAACTTCAAATACCTGTCACCCTTGCTCTTGGTTCAACCGGATGCTAGAAACATCTACCTCCACGAAGGTAGAATAAGTTTCTATGATACTAAAGGAGATTACTACATGGGGTAATCCCAAATAACCCACTCAAGAACCAGGGAATGTGTCTCATAAAATCTGACAGTATAGGAACTCTCCAGTCCTTAACTACCTAAAGATCCCAAAACATATCCAATCCTTACTCCCTCCCAAATTTAATAACAAACTCTTGCGAGAAATTCATTAACTACAGCTGATGTGCCGCAGCTGCTGTAAGAAAAAGAACCAACAACAACACGAGAGATGATCAAAAAACAAATCAAGGATCAAAAAAAGAAAAGAGAAGACATCGAATCGAGCTGAGGGCCAAATATAAGCCCCAACACTCTAAAAAAGACAATCCGAAGGATGTGAAAAATCATCTAATAAAATCCAAAGAAGGAAGACAATGAAGAAAATTTGAAAGCGCACAAGCACTTGACTTGACTTGACTTAACTCGTTCTCTTTTCTACATCGATCAAGTTGGAAATTTTTATATCTCCTCACAATCTATTTCAAATTAACAAGCAACAGCTTTATTTAGTTTACTGCTTAAATAAAGATTTTTATTCTGGGTACTGACTGGATTAAAGATTTTATTTCGGCTAGCAACTGAAATAAAGGTTCTTCTTGTGAGTAACGACTGTAATAAGAATATATGTCTAACACAAAACACTTTATTGCGGATATCGACTGTAATAAATATTCTTTTTGTGGGTATCGACTACAGTAAGAATTACTAATCTGACTTTGTTCTGGTTATCAACTGCAATAAAGAATATCCCAAATCCAAACTTTAATAAAATGTAAAAGCCAATTTGATCGAGTGCCTATTACAGAACTGGTGAGTAGGTACATTGTCAGATATAACAAAATTGTTAACACATATTTAATTAGATCAATTTAAATTATATTTTGGTCCTCTAAAACTATTGTTATTTATAATATATATATTTTATATTAATCATAAATCATAACAATTATCAAGGGAACGCATTATTTTTGAGTGCAAGATATAGTGTAGCAAATTTGTTTGGCGAACCAGAGAATAAAATCAAGATAATCTTGACTTTGAATCAGGGTTATAACTTCCATCACACGATCTCGTCGTCATTAAATAATCATCTGTCGGATTTAAAAACATACATCAACGATATTGCACATTCGATTGAAAACATCGTTCAGGATACAGCTTCTAAATCCGAGTACAATTCCATTCTTGTAAAGCTTGCTGCTGAGGTATCTGTTGCAAAAATTTTAATTGGGGACATAGCTGATGAAATAAAGGTGCGGCCCGCTACCCAATATAATCTACCGCCTCCCACCACTTGCTGCTCTGATTTACGCAGTGAACTCAATGCAGTGCTTACTCCAAATAATGGGAATAATGGTAACTCGCCGGTTTCGCCCCTTAACGATATCATTGTGAATAATGATAACTCGCCGTCTACCTCTCTTAATAATGTTAATGATAATAATGCTCTAACTAATAATGCTGAATTGTTAAAGAATACAGCCTCCGATATAAGGACTTCTGCTCCAAATAGAGGAACTGATGTGCCACCTATCCTACCTCCTTCTAAGCCTCGTCACAAGCGCCAGTCGCGCCATGGAAAGCAACCTAATTTGCACCTTTCCGCTACCAATATCAGTCCGAGTACCTCGTCTGAAGTCGTCTCAGGAAACGCTGTGCATCAATTTTCGCTTGCACCTGCATCTAATTCTGCATCTAATTCCACAACTATGAATGTTGCTTCACCTGTGTCCTCGTTTAGAAGTGGTATTGGTCCCTCTTTGAAAACAGTACCAAAACCTTCGAGTATTTTCGTCGCCCGTTTCTCTCCTGAAACGTTGTGTGAGGACATATTGAAATATCTAAGGTCCAGAAATGTTGCAGCGGAGAGTATTTCGTGTCGTAAGATTAGTAAATCCTCTAAACCGGTTGCATCCTTTGTCCTAACTGTTTCAGTGGATCTGCGGGACCGGTTATTGGATCCCTTATTTTGGCCCTCCGGAGCCTTTACTAAATTATTTGCCTTCTGAGCGCCATCCCAGAAATACATCCAAGACAAGCAATGTTATTCAAAAAAACTGAAGTCGCTTTCCCTTTACTATCAAAATGTAAGGAGATTCGGACAAAAACTGTTAATATCTTCAAATCCTCTACTGCAACTTGTTTTGATATAGTTGCTTTCACTGAAACTTGGTTTCATCATGGCTTTCGCGATGCCGAAATCTTAGACAATTCTTACCAAATTTTTAGGAAAGATAGATATATTGACTCTGAAGCTCGCGGAGGTGGCGTACTCCTCGCATGTAAAAAGTATTTCAATTGCACCCAAATTGTGGTTCCCAGTTTTTCCAACTCTCTTGACACCGAACTTATAGTTCTTAAGCTGTCTCTCTTAAGACACGACTTATATATACTTTGTTGTTATATTCCTCCAGATTGTATAAATATTGTTGATGACAAAGGTCAAAATTTATACGACCTGCTCATTTCAACTTCTAATTTTATCCATGGTAAGATGGAGCCTCTTGACGAATTACTACTTATTGGTGACTTTAACTTACCAACTTACCCAATATACAATGGGTATTAAACGATGATAACGAAGACTATCTCCCACTTAATAACTTGACAATAAGAGAGAGAATCACTCTTTCTGGACACTATTTCATCTCTTGGTCTCAGCCAAATCAGTAATGTTAAGAATGACATGGGTAGGCAGTTAGACCTGGTATTTTCTACTGACACGGGTAACTTATTAGTTGAAACTAGCTCAGTTATAATGTCTACTCTTGACAAATATCACCCCCCCACTACTAATTACATATTGCTATGAAACCGAAAACTTTACAAATTGTGACGAAACAGAATACTTTTTCAATTTTAGAAAGGCTAACTTTTCGGAACTTTCCAGTACACTTACATCTATTGACTTTAACACATTACTCGCTAGCAATAATGTTGACGAAGACGTTTCTAAATTTTACATAATTCTTTTCGATTTGTTTTCCTCTCACGTTCCCCGCGAGCGTCAGCGGCTCTCTAAAACGTCTCCACCATGGTTCAATAAAGAACTGAAGCGTCTAAAAAATAAAAAGAATAAATTGTGGAAAAGTTATATGAGGAACAAGGACATTATAAGTCACAACAACTTCCTCACATCATATAATGAGTTCAAAAATCTTTCCTCTTCACTCTATGGCGAGTATATTCAAAGTATGCGTGCGAAATTATTTAGTGACCCACGTAACTTTTTTAAGTTTATTAACATGAAGAAAAAAACGCACAACTACCCCAATACCATGAGGTACAAGGATTCTGCTAGTGATGATTCGTCTGAAATTTGCGATATTTTTGCTTCTTTTTTTGACAATGCCTTTGTCTCGTCAAATTTTCAACTTCAAAGTAGCAACTTCAGTCATATGAACGACTCTCATAACGTTTCATTCACTATCCCTCCAATTTTAGAAGAGGATATACTTGATCATATTAATGGGCTTCCAAATGACTTTGCAACGGGTCCTTATGGGATCTCTCCAGCCTTTTTTAAGTCATGTTTCCTCTCCCTGGCAACCCCGCTGAGAATTATTTTCCAAAAATCGCTCGATAGTGGTTGTTTTCCTCAACTATGGAAAAATTCTTTTATCATACCTGTCTACAAAAAAGAAATCTCTAACTATAGGCCTATTGCAAAATTATTTTGCATGCCCAAGTTATTTGAATCTATCATCCACTCTCCGTTATCAATAATCTGCAAGAATTTGCTCTCTTCAAACCAACATGGGTTTGTTTCGAGTCGGTCTGCAACCACTAACTTATTGGAATTTGTCTCTGATACCATTCACGGGTTTGTAAAAGGCAACCAGACAGATTGTATTTATACAGACTTTAGTAAAGCTTTCGACAAGCTATCTCACTCCGTGATACTGTTCAAAATGGAAAAGTATGGGTTTCCCACAACGTTCCTAAAATGGACGGAGTCATATCTAGATAACAGAACATACCAAATCTATTTCCGCCATTCCATTTCTAGAGTCTTGAAAGCTTCGTCTGGCGTACCTCAAGGGAGTCATTTGGGCCCGTTGCTATTTCTTCTATCTATTGACGACATTGTCTTCGTAGTGAAGCACTGCAAAGTCTTAATTTATGCTGATGACAATAAACTATTCGCTCAGATTAAATCTTTTAATGATTGTCAACTGATACAGGATGACCTCCACAAATTTTATGATTGGTGCAAAAGCAATAATTTGGTACTCAATATCGACAAATGTGAGGTGATGACTTTCCACAGGAATCTGAATCCTATCTCTTATGTCTATGGTTTCTCGGCTTCCTCGATTCGCCGCGTTAGTTCTGTCTGTGACTTGGGTGTCAAATGTGAAATAAACCACATGGTATCTAAGAGTAGTTCTATGCTGGGCTTTATAAAACGTTGGTCCCGAGAGTTCTCGAATCCCTCCATAACATTACGTGTATATACTTGTTTTGTGAGACCACTTCTTGAATACGCTAGCCAGATCTGGTCTCCTTTTTACAGTACACACATCGTCCGTATCGAGTCTGTTCAGCGAAACTTCCTGCGCTTTGCTCTTAGAGACCTACCCTGGAATAACTCAATGATTCTTCCACCCTATGAGGATCGCTTGCAGCTCTTGAATATGCACTCGCTTGAAAAACGTCGCATGGTTGCCGATGTAATTTTTGTTCACCAACTCTTAAACGGCTGAGTATTTTCTTGTTGACGACTCTAAGCATGTCTTAAAAAAACGTCTATATAATATTTAATCTTTTGTTAAATTTAATTTAGTTTTTTAACTTTTTGTTCTACATATGTATGTCGCATTGCATGACATTTCATCTGGTGTTTGGTCTATGTTTAGTGTAACATACTAATACTAACACCGACTAAGTGATGAAACGCATGTATTGTTGACCGTTTATTTATTAAACGTGTCCATGCAGCGAGCTTGTGTTAAGCTGGTTCTGATAGTCATTTAAGTTGAATTACGATCAAAACTCTTTAGAAGAACTTAAAGAAGACAAGCGTCTGCGGTAAAGACAAGTCTAATTGTGATTAAACAGGATCCCTGCAACTCCCCCAAATAATTCATATAGTGTTGTAGGTACACAATCTTGAACATAGCCCACCAACTCGTGATAACTTTCACGAGGTTTTATCAAACTACTGCCTCCATATATCGGTTAGTATACTCAGCATATCTTTAACTCAATCGCAATATACGCATCACCCAAAGATATTTCTGTTTTTTGGCCAATCAGCATATTCTCCTTTCCGTCTAATAGCTTTGGAAAAAATTATGCGTAGTCAAATAATGAATTTTATCAATGCACATAAGGCGATATCCAAGTGGCAACCAGGTATCCGGCCTTTTCACAGCAGTGAAACTGCAATGTTAAAGGGATTGCGGATATAAGAATTGTTATGGATAATAGCGAACTGTGTTGACGTTATTGGACTTTTCTAAGGCTTTTTATAGTGTAAATTATAACAAGCTTCTCAATAAACTAACCACTTGTTTGTTTCGCGTTCTTGAACTGTTCCACTAGACTATTAAGATCAATCTTTACGAACGACTCCAGCAGGAGAAGATTAGTAATCAGCTCCCCAGCCTCTCACCAATCAATAGTTGGACACCCCAGGGCCCCATATTAGATCCTCTGCTCTTCATGCTATATATCGATGATCTTTGTTACATCATTAATATTCATTTAAATGCGGATGATGTAAAGCTGTATCTTGGTCGGCCAATATCTTACCAAGAGGATTGCATTGATCGTATCAATCAATCAAACCTTGCCAAAATATCTGTTTGCACTCGGCAAAAAGGTCAACGGTCGCGTAGAATCAGCAATTACTTGCTCTATAAGCGGGCGCTTGCCCCCAAAAACAATAACGCTAATTCTAGCGAATAATTCTTGCATTCAATGTGTCATTGCGAATATTTTTATGAATATGACACCCAGTCAAAGGTGCAAGAGAAGAATGCAAGAATTACTCGCCTGATTGTAATTTAAGTAGGTAAGCATTTTATATTTAAGTTATTTCGTTATTCGGTTTTTTTTTGTTATCACCTTGCATAGCCAAGCAATTTATTGCAATTTTAAATTATTAAGATGTATGTAGGTATTGATTTTCGCAATTAGTGGTAGGTAGGAACATATTAAGATTTGCTTAGTTAAGTGCAATTTTAATATAAATTGAATATAATTTGTAATAAACAGTCAGTCTTGTTTTTAGTAGCAAACAGTTGTTTTAATTTTGAGTTCACTTAATCAAAGCTTCCCTTTCAGATATCTAATTTTGGTGTAGTGGTACAAGAGCCGCTGCACTCTCATCAAAAGCCAAGGTGTAACACCTTGACTTATTGAAACTTCATAGAGAACAAAATAGTTCTTGAGCATTGGTGACCCCGACGTGATTCAGGTGAAACACTTGAATCGCAGTTCAACTATACTCAGAGCAATCATCTTGAAGCCGTAATGGAGAAGCTAGCGAAGGAGCAGGACACTGTAGGAACGGAACTGCAAAAGGTTTTGATAAACTACAAAAAAGACGGAGACGACAGAAAAACCAAGGAGTATTACGAAGAAAGACTGAGACGACTGGAATCATTCTGGTCCACCTTCGATTCAAATGACAGTAAAATTAGAGCCTTACCTAAAGTTCCTCTAGAGCATGGGTACTTTACAAAGGCGTACTACGAAGAAATACACGACATATACGAATCATGCAAGACCCACTTTGAAGAACAATCACAGTCCTTCCAAGAAGACGAAGCCAGCAACGATGATTATAATGCAACTCAATCTGAAGACAAGTCAACAGAAAATGCATCAAGGCCACTGATTACGTTAGCCAAGTCAAATTCACCAGAAGAACAGTCTACTCCGTTGTTGCCTGAAGCCTCAGCAGATATAACTAGAATCATTAGAAGGCAAAGAGGGATCATACAATCTTTACGCCGTCTTATTGATAACACGTACGAGTCAGATGATCATCCCGAACAGTACTACCGCATTAGACTCCAGACCTTAAATCAATACTGGTTCAAAATAGAGGAGTATAATCACTCCATTTGGGAGCTCGCAGATGAGCCAAGCACAGTGGGCTATAAGATTGAAGACTATATTCAGCTCGAAGAAGAGGTGCAAAAACAGCAAGTAAGTCTCTCTGCTAAAATCGCAAGGTTTGGTGCACCACAAGAGGCCGCAAGCTCCATAACAGCCAACACGACACTCAAGCTGCCACAAATATCACTTCCCAAGTTTGATGGAGACTCTTTAAAATGGCGTCAGTTCGCAGACCTATTTACTGAAATGGTACACAAACAGCAGATGGCAAATGTACAGAAAATGTGGTACCTGAAAATGAATTTGGTTGGTGAAGCTGAAAGACTCATTAGGCACTTGAGTTTATCTGAAGACAATTACACAGCTGCGTGGAAAATGCTCCATGAAAGATATGAAAATCGCAGACTGCTCGTATCTGCCCTGGTAAACAAACTATTATCACAGCCAAGTCATGCTACTGACGCTGCATCTGCGAACAATATAAAGAATTTGCATGACACAACGCAAGAATGTCTCATGGCGTTAGAGAACCTTAAAATCTCAACTGCTGACTGGGGCCCCTTATTATTGCATATCTTGATAAAAAGGCTAGATAGAGCCACATACCTTGTATGAACAATCATTGACCAACCCAAGGGAGATACAGTCCATGAAAGAATTCTTGAAATTTCTACAAACAAGATTTCAATCACTGGAAGCCCTGGGTAACAAACTAAGACATACAGAGGACATTCAGAGAAAATCCAACAGCGCCAAATCCTTGTCATCAGTTGTACACACCAACTCATCAATCAGGCAAGCTGCTTGTGTGGTATGCAAAGGAAATCATCCGTTATTCGCATGCAAGGACTTCTTGAAATTAACATCAGCAGCTAGATTAAATCTGCTCCGCAAACACGAACTGTGTGTCAATTGTCTAAGATCAGGACACAATGCCACAGGCTGCAATGCTCGAGGATGCACAAAGTGTAATAAACGGCATAACACCTTAGTGCATCTAACTACACCAGATCATTCATCATCAACACAAGTCAGAGATTCCAATACACTCCAGACACAAGTAGCTAGCAGACCATCTATATCACCAGGATTGGTGGATCAGGGTTCAACTGTAGCAACCATTACCAATCAGGGTCAAAGAAAATATACACTGCTCAGTACAGCTATAATAAAATTGATTAACAACCAAGGCAAATGTGTGGAAGGTCGAGCTGTATTAGATTCAGGTTCGCAAGTTAACCTAATTACTGACAGATTAGTCAAGAAGTTAAACTTGAATACATCAACTGATTCAATGTGTATACAAGGCATTGGCGACAAGAAACAGCGAACACAGAAAAGAGTGAGTGTACAAATGCAATCCGCATTAAATGGCTTCTCTGCGAGATTGGAGGCATTCGTCCTTCCACATATAATCTCATCTCAGCCGACGCAATTGATTAACACGTCAAAGTGGTCTATTCCACACAATATTCAGCTAGCAGACCCTGATTTCAACCAGCCAGAACGTATCGATATCTTACTAGGTGCTGAATTCTACCTCCAGCTACTGTCAATTGGCCAAATAAGATTGAAGAATGATGGACCAATCCTGCAAAATACATTGTTGGGATGGATAGTTTCAGGAAAGATCAATGTAACAAGGCCAGCGACAGCAACATGCAGCATCTGTAGTGAAGACGAGAGCATAGATCAAAGAATTGAAAAATTCTGGAAACTGGAAGAGCCTATGGAAGTCAAGTCCAATCGCACTCCATTAGAGAAGCGCTGTGAAGATCATTTCACTCAAACAACTAGAAGGAGTTCCGATGGGCGTTACATAGTAAAGCTACCATTCACTGACGTCCCAAGTAAGCTGGGAGAATCCAAAGACATAGCCATCAGACGATTCTTCGCACTAGAAAAAAGGTTAGCTAAGAATCCCACCTTACGATGTCAATATACAGAATTTATGAACGAGTATCTAAGGGCAGGACATATGGAACCCATCAATCTTGAGACTATTGAGCCACCATATTATTTCCTGCCTCACCACAGCGTATTGAAACCAGATAGTACGACGACACCACTGAGAGTCGTGTTTGATGCATCTGCAAAGACGTCTTCAAACATATCGCTAAACGAACTACTATGTGCAGGACCTACCATTCAAGATGAACTTTTCGCCATCCTGCTGCGTTTCAGAATGACACGATTTGTATTTACCGCTGATATTCAAAAAATGTATCGGCAGGTAATACTAGATGAGGAAGATAGAAAATACCACATCATAGTTTGGAGAAACCATCCAAATGAGGCTCTTAGATACTATCAACTATGCACAGTTACATATGGAACGACATCAGCTCCATATTTAGCAACAAAGTGCTTGCAAAGGTTGGCCCAAGAATGACCCGAAAACTATCCACTTGGATCTCAGGTTTTAAAAACTGACTTTTATGTTGACGATGTTATGACGGGATCCAACAGCATGGTGGAAATCCTCGAAATGCAAGAGCAACTTACAAAATTGCTTCGCGAAGGAGGCTTCACTTTGAGAAAATGGTGCGCCAACCATCCTAGACTCCTTCAAAACGTCAAACCAGAAGATCAAGAAGTGCAATTAGATTTTACAGATGAAACTGAAGAGCGGATCAAAACTCTAGGTTTGACATGGCTACCAAAGACCGATAATTTTTGTATAAAGGTCAATGAAGCCAATGAGCAAAGAGTGTCAAAGCGAATAGTAGCATCAGACATAGCAAAATTGTTTGATCCTCTCGGAATGATGGCTCCTGTTATAGTCACCGCCAAAATCTTTCTGCAAGAGTTATGGCAACTTCGACTTGATTGGGATGCGGCCCTACCTCAAGATTCACACACCAAATGGATGAAATTTCGTTACGACCTAAGGCATCTGAAAAACATACAGGTTCCTAGACATGTTTTTGGCCATGAAACCTCCAAACAAATGCAGATTCACGCTTTTTCCGATGCCTCCGAAAAGGCGTATGGGGCAGCGATCTACATGCGATCCATCAACCAAAGGGGATCAATTATAGTGCGCCTATTGTGCGCCAAATCCAGGGTAGCTCCACTAAAGAAGGCAACAATCCCGCGTCTAGAACTATGTGCTGCTAACCTAGCTGCACAACTTACCAACCGAGTAAAGGAAATTCTAGGAGCCAAAAACACACCCACATACTACTGGACAGATTCCGAGATTGTCCTAGCATGGATAAATGCAGAATCTTCATCCTTTCAGACGTTTGTGGCAAACAGGATATCATCCATCCAATCATTATCCATAGTTGAACAATGGCGTCATGTTGGTTCTAAGGAAAATCCAGCTGATGTTCTCTCCAGAGGAATTTCTCCAGAAAAATTGGCAACCTGCAATATCTGGTTCTACGGACCACCATTCTTACATGGAAGTGAATCAATATGGCCTCCATCATATGTAAAAGAGAGACAAGTTAGTCTGGAAAGAAAGGGCATAACTTTATCAGCAACAACAAATGATAAATCAAGGAACAATGTATTAGAGAAGCCTATTCTTGACATCAATCACGGAAATTCATTCCGTAAGTTGCAGCGCATCATCGCCTATATATTTCGATTTGTGAATAATACTAGAAGGCTAAATAGTCAAGGAATAAAGAGTCACACGTTAACGGCAGGAGAGTTGGACGAAGCCCTTTATTTTATAATAAAGAATATGCAAGCAGCAGAATTTAAAGAAGACATCAGCCATATTCGTCAATATAATGAAACGAACAAAAACAGTTCACTCAGCACTTTAACTCCATTCCTTGATGAGAAGGGCCTCGTTCGTGTTGGGGGAAGACTAGAAGCGTCCATGCTATCTTATGACGCACGCCATACGATGCTGCTGCCACACGCTCATCAATTCACTAAGCTGCTAATGAATGACATTCACAAAGAAAATTTACATGTGGGTCCGCAAGCATTGCTTAATATCACTAGACAACGCTTTTGGCCTATTAAGGGCAAGTCAATTGCACGATCAATAGTACAGCACTGCACTCGTTGTGTAAGGGCAAAACCGAAAATGTTTACACAACTAATGGGTAACCTCCCAGCTGCCAGAGTTCAACCTGCTCGGCCATTTGTCAACTCTGGAGTTGATTTTTGTGGACCAATAACAATCCATTATCGTTTAAGAGGCAAAAGACCCCACAAGGGATACGTTGCAGTATTCTGCTGTTTCGCTACAAAGGCCGTCCATCTCGAGGTAGTTAGTGACCTAACCACAGATGCCTTCATCGCTGCACTAAAACGCTTTATAGGCAGAAGAGGTCATTGTCTCAATCTTTATTGCGACAACGCAACGAACTTCGTGGGAGCGAAGAATCAACTGCAAGAACTTAAAGAAATCATCTATTCAGATCAGTCAAAAGAAAGAATTTCTACCAGTTGCAGTACAAGAGGCATTGACTTCCATTTTATACCACCAAGGGCTCCTCATTTCGGTGGACTTTGGGAATCCGCAGTCAAATCTGCTAAACATCTCTTACATAGAAGCATTGCATCAACGTCGTTAACCTATGAGGAGTTAGAAACTGTAATGATAGAGATAGAGGCGATATTGAATTCTAGGCCACTTACGCCAATGTCCAATGATCCGAATGACTTGACCGCCCTAACACCGGGCCACTTTCTTATTGGAGAGCCTCTAACATCCACAGTTGATGCTAGGTCAGAACCGATCAAGACAAATCTACAGAACAGGTGGAAAATGATCACACACCTAAAACAAGAATTCTGGATACGTTGGTCAAAGGAATACCTCAACGAATTGCAATACCGCCTCAATGGAATCGAATCTGTCACAATGTTAAACCAGGAAGCATAGTGATCTTGAAGGAAGATAATCTACCCGTCATGAAATGGCCTTTAGGTAGAATTTTAAAAACTTACCAGGGCAATGATGGATGTATCAGAGTAGCAGACGTAAAGACTGCGACCGGAATTCTTCGGCGACCTATACATAGGCTCTCCCCACTTCCATGCGAAGAAGAGTCATCAGACTGCGAACCAACACCATCTGTATCACACAAGGAAGACAACCAATCCCATGAAGGTCATAAACGTCAGCACGAATCATCTCAAACGGGGACGAATACAATCAACCAATCGAACGATATTACACCATCGAATCGAGACAGTAGACGCATTACAGAAGCTCCAAGGAAGAAAATGCGTCCTTCAATTGGATCTGCACTAATAAGTTTACTCTTAACTTGCATAATTCTTCCAATCACTGAAGCAAATCCAATCGAAAACACAAGGTTTCATAATCGCCCGGGTATCCGGTTTGACAAAATGGGAACAACAAGCTTAGTGTCATCTGAATGGGATCTGGTGGTATACTATGATCTGAAGTCATATTGGCTTGAATATGCGGCACTCATCAAGGGTACCACTGCAGTGCAGCATCTCTGTAACCAGATCGACACTAACAGTGGTTGCTTTGAGATACTTAAACAACTAGAACACATTAAGGATGAGATAGACAGAGACAATGAGCTGCTTTCGGCCGATTCATCAGCCCTTAGACAAAAACGGGGAGCACTCAATTTCGTGGGAAACATAGCTAACTCATTATTCGGAGTTCTCGACAACGAATACGCAGAGAAAATGTCTCAAATCATTCAGGATATCAAGGAAGATGACAATCACTTACTTTCTCTCTTAAAAAATCAAACCTCCATAGTGGATTCCACCATTAATATAATGAAACGAGATCAGCTAGCTACTCAAGAAAAATTCCACGCAATAAACAATCAGTTGAGTCAACTAAGCAACCAGATCGACACTACTGAAAAGGAAGTCTATCAACAAAAGGTACAGCACCTTGTGATGTCATTATCCCTCCAGTTAATATTGATTATCACAAGTGTACAGAGAATTCAGTCATCTCTCATAGACACGTTAACCGACATCCGTCACGGAAAAATCAGTCCACTGCTGCTTGCACCCCAACAACTAAGGGAAGCAATAGCAGTCATAAAAATAAACTTACCATCAACTTTGCGCTTGCCAATGAAACAAAATGAGATCTTACATCTATATCAACTAATGACAGTGAAAGGACGGGTAGTTGACAAACTCGCAATCTTCCAAATTAAACTACCACTCATAAATGCAGAAGAGTTCGAGTTATTGAAAGTACTTCCAATACCATTCCTGATAAATGGAACACTAATGTGCATAAGGCCGCATTCGACCTATTTAGCTATCAGCTCGCATCGTGACAACTATTACCCGCTGTCCGATCAAGAAATTTCGTCATGCGTGGCAACTGGATATGAGGAACATTATCTATGCAATCAGCATCATCCAATATACAACAGAGGGTCTCAAATCAGCAAGTGTGAGATCAGTTTCTTAAATGACGCACCCACTCCAAAGGAGTGTCAATTAAAGGAAATAAGAGACAACTCAGTATGGATTCAGACTCTCCATAAAAACAAATGGATATATGCACTTACGGAGGCCTTAACAATCAACGCGGTGTGTGAAAATAAGGCCTTTACTACAACATTGCAAGGATCTGGCCTCCTAACCATCCAACCCAATTGCATACTTAAGCATGATTCAGTTACTATCGAAGGGCAACATAAATATCCGAGTAATATAACAACATCATATGAGAAGCTGATTAATGATTTCAACACGTCAGTTTCATGGTCATCGGCGGTCCCAGGCTTGGTAGATTCACCCACTTACCATGCACAATGGAAGGAACTGAGCCTCTTACAGCAACAACTCTCATCTCAAAAGCTAGAGCTGCCGAAATTAATACACGAACGGACATCTCACACAACCATCATTGGATATATCAGTATCTGTCTTACAATAATTGTGTTCATATCATTAACTACAAAATTAATATTATCAAAAAGGCAGAAGCAGCAGTCTACAGTGCCAATACCCAAACCTAGGAATCACAAAGAGCCGGACTTTAGTGTCAGCATAGATTGAACATTCGTTCAACGTGGGGAAGAATGTTTGCACTCGGCAAAAAGGTCAACGGTCGCGTAGAATCAGCAATTACATGCTCTATAAGCGGGCGCTTGCCCCCAAAAACAATAACGCTAATTCTAGCGAATAATTCTTGCATTCAATGTGTTATTGCGAATATTTTTATGAATATGACACCCAGTCAAAGGTGCAAGAGAAGAATGCAAGAATTACTCGCCTGATTGTAATTTAAGTAGGTAAGCATTTTATATTTAAGTTATTTCGTTATTCGGTTTTTTTTTGTTATCACCTTGCATAGCCAAGCAATTTATTGCAATTTTAAATTATTAAGATGTATGTAGGTATTGATTTTCGCAATTAGTGGTAGGTAGGAACATATTAAGATTTGCTTAGTTAAGTGCAATTTTAATATAAATTGAATATAATTTGTAATAAACAGTCAGTCTTGTTTTTAGTAGCAAACAGTTGTTTTAATTTTGAGTTCACTTAATCAAAGCTTCCCTTTCAGATATCTAATTTTGGTGTAGTGGTACAAGAGCCGCTGCACTCTCATCAAAAGCCAAGGTGTAACACCTTGACTTATTGAAACTTCATAGAGAACAAAATAGTTCTTGAACAATATCCTTGTGGTTATTGTGTAATGGTCTTGTACTTAATCGGACTAAATGGCACTGTATAGCCTGATATATTGATCCTGTGTTTTTGGACTTACCGACAGTGAGGCTTAACGGCGCTTTATTACCCTACATGAATAACGTTAAAAGTCTGGGAATCTCAATCAATCCCCGCATGAAGTGCTGTTGTCATATCGCCGATTGTTTGAAGGAAATTTATTTTGGCCTTCGTAGACTGTGGTTGTCGGCATCTATTCCACCTACTAATACTCGGTTTAAACTGGTGAAAAGCTTATTATTGCCTCTCTTCACTTACGGAAATTAAATTTTACCGAAGCTGGACAGTATTTCCTCAAGAAGGCTGGAAATAGCTCTCAATGAGTGTGTTCGTTTCATATATGGGCTGCTTCGGTTTGATCATGTTTCATTTCTTAGGAATTCTCTTCTTCAACAATCACTGGATTCATATCTTAAACGGAGGGTATTTCTTTTCTTTTTAAACTTCTGCAGTCACATGAACCTTCTTGCCTATACGATTTCCTGCAATTCTTACAATCTCAATGGCCATCGTATGATACTGCTTCTTCATTACTCACGTGATATTTTTCAAAGTTCTTTCTTTATTCAAATACCCTTTTGGAACACCTTTCCTAACTGCTCAATTTTCTACCTCCGTGGGTGCTTTTAAGAGATTTATCAATATTAATTTGTGGCGCTTCTCATCGATTGCACAAAGTAGTTGCTTAGCCTGAATTTGTTTGTTCTTATTTCATTTTTTATTTTATTTTTTATTTATTTATCTAGTTTGTCTTATTCTGGTATATTTATCCTTTCCAGCGGCGTAGCAATTCTGGGGCGACTGGGGTGGTCAGCCTGGCGCACCATAACAAGGGGGTACCAACATTTTGCAGTATAATCATATATTTTGGTGAATTAAAAATGTTTGTCGACAAATCATTGTGAGTAGTTTTAATTCTAATCGAAAGATTGGGTAGCTTATCCAATCATCAATCCAATTTCAAATAGCCATAGTAGGCTTCTGGATTCACAAATCTGAGCATCAAACCATGCACGATCTTGAGGTGACGAAAACATGTCTAGCGGAAGCAAAAGCAGAAGATTCCTCACATAAGGACCGAACATCCCAGGTTCTTCGAAACGTCATGCGGGATGGATCTTCCGTTTCAGTTCATGAGTCATTTATTGATTTCATCGACATTATCGGCAAGGGAACAGAAGCCATCGCAAAAGTGATAATGGAGAAGTTCACAAGAGACGGTTTAGAAATCAAAAACTGTCAGGGCCAAACTTATGAACTTATGACAATGCTCTGGTGATGAAGGGCGAGCATTCTGGAATACAGTAGCATATTCTGGATATTTATCCGAAATCTAAGGTTGTTGCTTGCACAAACCATTCATTCAACCTTGCTGGCCTTCATGCGGCGAAAGCTGGAGTCAATTCCATCAGTTTCTCCGGGACAATTAGCTTTGGGATGTTTTGATGAAACAACTGTTTCCAGCTCGACCCACCTGTTTGAAATGAGATAGAACGCCTGAGGACATAGAGTAAAGTCAAGTCAAAGTATAGTCAAAACGAATTTTTCAAAAATTTTAAAATCTTTAAAGCAGCTTTCAGGAAAGAACCAGAACGCAAATACCAGGACTGACGCCGCTTCGCTTATCGTGGTCATTCTATGTTTTTCTTTTCTCAGTTTTATTGGATCTTGGGGACAAGTTCTAGTCGAAGTGAATAGCGTCCAAAGGTAGGCGTTGCAAACACGAAGCTTCAACTTGCAGAATTGTGCTCAGAGTCTAAAATCGCTGCAAAATTATCTAACGAAGAATCGAGAAGTCATTTCGCAAATCAGTGTAGATTTTGCTGAAGAGAAGTGTATTAAGGATGGCATTGGCGCAATCGAAGAAAGAAGAAGATATCCGGAGAAAATTGCGAAGACTCTGGGCTAGCTTTTACAAATAAGATATGTCACGAAATACTATCTTCACTTGGTCGAATCAACCAGCAACAACAAGTAAAAACAAGATTCCAAAAACTACATGAGCTTGGAAGCAGTTTTGAGTTTTCAGTTTCTTGACTCCAAGTAATCTTTTGGATCTCAGAATCAGCATCGATTCAAGCAAGCTGGATGGTGACAAAATCGACAGGAATGAGTTTTTTCTAGACGCACAAGATTGATTAAATTCGTTGAAGCTTCTCCAAAACATGAATCACTGAGGACGGAAGGGCCCTTACAACTTTTGCGTTTTATCCAAGAGTTCAGCCTGACTGATTCAGCTACAAATCTTCCTTAATGTGGCCATCAGCGTCGCGACTTGTTGAAGAGCTTTCTCTGGGTTGAAACTTATAAAGAATTATCTACGGTCAAAGATGGGTAATTCTAGATTGAACAATCTAGTGATTCTGTCCATTGAACGAGATCTGTCTGAATCAATTGGCTTCGAAAGTGTGATCAATGACTTTTCTAATTAGAAAGTTCGTAAGATTATTTTGGAAACATTCTTAACTTTCTCCTTTTACAAAGTTTAGTTAATTAGAATTTTTCACGCCAGTTCCTGCGTTGAAATATTTTTATGGCACGGTAAAAATTGGGGCATCTTTTTCACGGCCCGCCTTGGGCCCCGAAAGGCTTTGCTACGCCACTGCTTCTGCTTCCATACATCCAGCAATAAAGGTATTGTATTGTATTATTGTTCAGCCAATTTTCACTGAGACACATTGCGTGTATTTTTAAATTGCTAAATCGTTACGATGATACATGAAAAAAAATACACTAACAATTTTATTTATTGTTAATAATAATTTTACATAACATTCATTGAAATTTCAACTTGATCTTTTAAGGTACAGAATAAGTCTTCCGTCTTTGCCTAGTATTTCATAACATTCGGTACATACGCTTCAGGTGGAACATCTGGCAATGTTCGAATTAAATCAGAAATTTTACAGCAATAAGTAAATCCTTTAGTAAAATCTTCAAATCCCATATTTGGCCATTTAAAATCCTTACAAATATCTGGACAAATATAATGCTTGTCTGTTGCAAATGGGTCGTTCATAGTGATAAAAGCAATTCCTTCTTCCTTATATTTTAGTATCTTCCAATACCATTTCGGGACAGGTACTAGATTACTAAATGTACTGCCATACTTAAGATAAAGAGGAACTTTCTCTCCATTTTCATTTGGTAAACTCATTAAGCCAGACACACCAGTGTAAATTTCCAAGTCATCATTTAATTTAGCTGCTTTTCGTCGTGCAAGTTTTTCAACTACTACCCAATTTTCTCCGTTAACGCTCTATTCAATGAAGAATTAATATGGTTCTGATAGAAATACATTTCGAATTATTTTCTATAAAAATAAATACTTACTTGCCATTGGGGTGCAACATTGATATAAAAATAAGTAGCTAATTGCCAACTTTTAAGGACACCATCAGCATCTGGAGATAGATGACCACGAGATAAATAGGAAGACTCATTGAAATACTTCTTAACTTGTTTGGCACCTAGTACTTTGGTAAATGTCGAATTTTGTGATTTTCTTAAGTAAACTTTCCCAAGTTGAACCTTGTTAGGACCACCAACTGTGCTGAAATAAGGCCTTGAGTTCTTCTCTTGCCTGTCTAAGTATAGGAGACATTTTAGTAGATCAAAGTATAAAACCTAAGCAATTCTACTTACAATCAATTCCTTTGCCAGGAATTTTATGATGGCTATAGATTACAGTTGCATTATTCATATTATAACAGATTTCCAGGTATTTCACAAATTCTCCGGTATGTGATTTAAAACCGATATACTTTAGAGTTCCACCACGAATGCATGACTTTCGTGATTCAATTACTTCGGCAATATTTTCATGTGAGCATTTCAGAATTGGTGGGTTTTTTCCATTCTCAGTTAAGCCATTACGTCCACACTCCAAAATAATTGACCTTGTACGTGCTGTATAAGAAAATACTTAGAAGTTATTTAACAAATTTCATCTTTACAAATCGGTTTGAATATAACTATACTTGAAGTCAATTGATTTTTATTTCCACTGCAAATAACTTGTACCTGCTCGCCATCCTTAAATTGAAGATTTGGTCCTAAAGGTGATATCAACGTGTGGTTTTTGTTCACGAAAACTGGTGCATTAGATGGCAAATCTCTTCTAACATTAAGAGAACATCCTGATGATAATAATGAAAAATACATTTTGATTAATTTCGATTATTTTTTCTAATACAGTTTTTTTTTATTTTAGCATTGGCACTTTTGGATATCCGAACTTTGGAAGCGAAATTAAGAAGAACTTTTTATAGGATACTTTACTCAATGTCACAACTTAAGGCACTTTCACAACAAAAACAAGAACAGAAAAATGTAAACCGAAAAACTCAATATATTCCACTTTACAACAATATTTTTGTTCCAATGATTAATAAAATCCAGAGAAATAGGATAAACTATGAAATTTAGTGAGAAAATAGTTATATTTATTTCAGATTTTGAAGAAAAACACAACTCTTATGTTTTATCGGCCGAAAAACTTTTTCGGCGGAACAATTCGTCCGATAAATGATAAAAGTTGAGTTTTCTTAAAAATTCTAAGATACATATTTTATTTTATTAGTAAAATTATTAGTTTATCCTATTTCCCATGATTTTATTTATCATTGGAGCAAAAATCTTGTTTTAAAGTGGAATAAATTGAGTTTTTCGGTTTACATTTTTTCGATTCTTGTGTTTGATGTGAAAGTGCCTTTAAGGTCCTCAACAAGATATTAATTGTGACTGACTGTGAGTGCTCATTCTTGACGTTGGGCTTGATTTGAAACACACAGGAGGCTTCCCGCTGAGGGGTCCAAAGGGAACGAGATTATAATACTTACCTAGACAAATAATAAATTTTTTTTCAGAGGGAACAATCTCAACCGTTTCGGAGTTGTAGCGTGGTTAAGAAAATATGTATCTTTAAAACCACAATTTGTACGGTCACCGTTAATATCTCCTTGTACAATGGATCAATATGGCTAATAATTATTTAACGGCTACAGTTAGGACATATAGGTGTAATAAGTCAAATTAAACAGGAAAGTCCACACATTCCAGTTATTGTAAACAAAAGTTATGTTAATCCATTCTTTTTGAGGCCAGCCATTCCCTTTAACTCGTACACGAATTTGTCTATTTCTTTACTATTTTCGACACTCTCGTAGACCCACTTTTCGTCATCACAGCGAGCTGAAATTTGGCACACAGGTTCATGTCGCGTGACAATTGAATCTATCAAAATTAGAACCGGAAATTTCCATGGAAAACCCGGAAAATCGGGAAAAATCATTTGAAAACTTGGTACAAATTTGATTAGTGATAAATTTGTGTCAGGAAAAATGCAGTTTTCCGATTTTTCCGAAAAATTTTCCGGAATTTTCCGACTTTTCCGGAAAATTTTCCAAATTTTTCGAAAAAATTTCCGACTTTTCCGGAAAATTTTCCGGTAAAAAAGTTTTCTAAATTATGCAGGATCAAGTTCCCTATCAACTGGCATCATTACTTTCTCACCGACAATGGTGAAAACTTGCAGAAAAAATCGAGGAAAATTCATGCAAAACGCTTTTCCGGAGTTTTTCCGACGAAGGAAACGTTTGAGCGTTTTGCAACCTAAGGCAAAGTTGTAGAGCGAAATGAGTTGCATAATAATTTTTACTCGAATAAATTTTATGAAAAACTGGTAAATCAGTGTCTATTCAGCCGTCATAAAATTGTTTTAAAATATCTCCATGCAGCACGTAATAACAATTTAGTTAACGTGAAAAAGGCAGAAAATAAAATAAGTAGAAAACGAGTTTTCAAACAAAACTGAGGCCAAGCCGCATGAAAAAGTAGAAAATAAACTTTTTTTCACACACAGAGGTGGACTCAGATTTTATTCACTGACAATCACCGATATATTTCAGTAAGATCAATCAGAGGTAAGAAGTGATTTGATTCATGAAGAGAAAGAATATTCAAGAGAAATATCCCAATCAAAAAATCTGAGTCCACCTCTGTGTGTGAAAAAAGTTTATTTTCTACTTTTTCATGCGGCTTGGCCTCAGTTTTGTTTGAAAACTCGTTTCCTACTTATTTTATTAAAACCTAAACGATAAAAATCAAAAAAAATTAATCTAGAGTGCCATAACTTCGAAGAGGAGATGAGTACTCGGTTGGATGAGCACTGAGCAGTCGTTAGAAAGGTCATTAGTTTCTAGACACAATAAGATTTTAATAGTGCCCATATACCCTGTAATATTTAAAATACCAGGTGTTTCGTAAAAACCAACTTATTTTCTTAATCAACTTGTAGCTCCGAAACTGTTGAGATTCCCCACCCCGCATAAAATTAAATGTTTGCCTAGCTATGACCTACTTGATTTTGTATCTCTCACCGGGAAATATCCTGAATTCGGGTTGAGCTAATAAATGAACATTACCTTATCTTTTATAAAACAATATTTCAACAAATTAAACTGGTTTGATGATTATCCCTTTCCGGTATTGAAAAATAGCAAGAATTGTGACATTAAATGTGAAAGTTTGACTCCTAAGGGGACAGCGGATTTGGTAAGCCACATAGCACTTCCGTCGTGAAAATACTCAAAAAGTCACTGAAATGCAGTCTTAATAATTTTTAAAGAAATGTTGCTGACTGCATCGTCAATTCAACATAACTCACCTATCGAAAATTGTGGAACTGACATGAATAGCCTTGTCTAAATACGGCCGAACTAATTAGTCTGCCCTATACCTTAGCGGACACATTACTCTTACTCATGGACGATATGATTTTCTCACTACGAATATACAGCAATTTAACGCGGACATAAATATTTTGATTATTCCATAAATAATTTTGTTCGTCCAATAAAACTGCTAGAAAATCAAAGATAAGACGAACGACTGTACCAAGTTGTCATAAAGACAAGAATTAATTTAATTTTAATTTTATTCTAAGTATAATTTTTTGGCTAGAAAAGGAGTAGACTCTCCATTATCCTCATTTTATTTGGTGAATGTCAAGGCTCTTTTATACTATTGTTGTCCGATTTTATTGACTATTAAGTGTTAAGTTTCGATGATGTTATATTGTGGTAGTTTTGATATCTCTTATGACTTGCGCTTGGGATTTCATTATAATTTATAATGAATAATACAAAGGTACCTAATTGTAGCTGATTAGGCTTCCCTGCAAACATTTTAGCGAAGAGCTCGATTTCTCGAAGTAATCTAGAATTTGAGCAAGAAATGAGAATTTCGAACTTCGCCCGAGATTCCTTCGTTTCTCTGATTCTGTTACGAATAAAAGGAAAGTAGAGACCTCAGCATGACAATTGCGCTTTTTGCCCGAGATTTCTCCATTTCTCTGATTTCGAAATTACAATGAAATGAGAATACATGCGTCTATGTTTCGAATTTACTACAGGATTCCTTCGTTTCTCTGAGGACATGTACCGATACGTCTAGTGTTTATCTTAGAAAAAAGTGATATAATTAAAGGTGCACTGAAGTGACCAAAACAATAATGTTCAAGGACCTTATTTTCCACTTAAAATGCGTAAATGTCCATTTCCACGGCTCTAATTAAATATCCGTAAAATCTCGCTTTGCGCAAATCGCAGACGACACGAGAATAGCTCGCTTCTCTTAATATATAAGAAATATGTAACAGCACTAACACAAACACATTGTGCGCATAACTTCGTTTTAACACATCAATTTCGATTTGTTTTAAGATCTAAAGCAATTCGCTATCGAGAGACAATCTAGTCCAGTCAAATAAGCCGAAAAAATGCTAAAGATCGTATTTAATTCCTTTCAGGCTGCAATTTGAAGGGTTGGTGTAGGGTGGTCCTGGGAGTATTGTAACAAAAATGCGGCGTCCCAGGGCTAAAACAAAGGGGTGAAAGATAATAAAAACTCCTCGAACGCGCGATAATCTATTTGCCATGCGTGTGGACCGGAAGTGACGAAATTTTTAAAAAATTTAAAAATGCCATTTTATTCAAAATATGATTCTAAATAAAAAAGTCCATGGTGATCAACCTCTATCACATAAGGGCGCGACAGGAACAGTGAAAAAGCTAAGGGTGGACACATCGCTATATCCACTAACATGTGTCCGGTTATTTCAATTCTGCAACATTTTGGTTCAGGAGCTAGCAACCAAGAGAAGCGTGAATGTTTCGTTGACGGAGCAGAAAAACGGGTGGAGTGAAGAATGTTATCGGATTATATGTTGCACAATATTCGCGTTCATGTTTTACTGTCGTGACGTGTTTGGAACATTTTTGATTTTTTCAGAAGTATACAACTTTCACCCGAATTGTTAGGACTACTCCCCCCCCTCCCCTACCACCAAACCACCACACCACCTTTGCATTTCAATACTGCTTGTCTTACCGAGACCTGTCCATAGCTGGGCGGTTGACAACTATTCGTGGAACACCACTACCAATCACAAGTAAACTGTAAAACTAATTTTCTAAATACCCACATTTAATATCATTAATATATTACATCCCATTCCTCTCGTGTATCCCGCAATCCCATATCCTACCCTTTCCGTCTAGAAACATTACAAAAATTAAAAAAAAAAATGCACACAATCACATCACATTATTTTCTTCGCACGCTTACGCAATCGCAGTCACCTAAAACCCTAAAAACCATCGAATGCGCAAAACTGCAGCCATTTTGAACTAAAAAGAAAAAAATTTAAGGCAAAAATCATATATCTCGTCTCGCTTTGCACAACCAGCCAAAATTCCAAGAAAAAATCAAAAATGTTCCAAACACGTCACGAAAGTACAACATGAACGCAAATATTGTGCAACATATAATCCGATAACATTCTTCACTCCACCCGTTTTTCTGCTCCTACAACGAAACATTCACGCTTCTCTTGGTTGCTAGTTCCTGAACCAAAATGTTGCAGAATTGAAATAACCGGACACATGTTAGTGGATATAGCGATGTGTCCACCCTTAGCTTCTTTCACTGTTCCTGTCGCGCCCTTACGAGATAGAGGTTGGTCACCATGGACTTTTTTCTTTAGAATCATATTTTGAATAAAATGACATTTTCAAACTTTTTAAAAATTTTACCACTTCCAGTCCACACGCTTGGCAAATAGATTATCACGCGTTCGGGGGTGTTTTTATTATCTTTCATCCCTTTGTTTTGGCCCTGGGACGCCGAATTTTTGTGACAATACTCCCAGGACCACCCTACACTAACCCTCCAAATTGCAGCCTGAAAGGAATTAAATACGATCTTTAGCATTTTTTCGGCTTATTTGACTGGACTAATCTCGGGTTGATAAGTCGTGAATCATGTTCCTTTTACTTCTGTTTTTCGTTCGATATCGTGTTCGATTTCGAAGTTTAAGCCAGAGACAGTACTGAATGTATGAATTGCATTACATTACTCACGCCGGCGTGGTCGTCGACGCATCTCTAATCCTAAATTTCACGCTGGCGCTCCATTGCTGCCAATATGCCAGATCTAAATCTATTATAAAAAAACATGACAAAATGAAACGATATTTAAATTTCTGAAAATAAATGATATTATATTAAAAAGTGTGGACTTGAAGGAAAAGAAAATATCTTTTTTAATATTATTTAAAATTTAATTGCAAATCGGCGGAGATTAAAGCAAATAACTCAACTGTAAAATGTAAAGGAAATTAAGATATGGCGCTGCCGCCCAGCGTTAATGTAACTTCCCGGCGTTTTGTTCGGCGTTTGACGACGACGACCACGCCGACGACGGCACTTTTAATGTAATCCAGCTAATTGCGATTTGCTAGCAAATCGTCCAGCAAACAATTTCTCGAAGTTTTGATTTGCGAAGAATTCTCAAAGAAGTAAAGAGTAGGAAAGAAATAGTTTCGGAAGTAAATAAAATCCATCATTTGAGATTACTTCGCTTTGCCAAGATGAACTCGAACTGAAACTCGAACTCGACTTAAAACAATTTGCATGATCTGATTTTTCGATAATTTTTCGTTTTAACTAAATATGCTCGAAGTTTTACCTACTCCGAAGAGTCAAGTAGAACTGTAAGTTCTGAGGCCCAAAAAAATTCACGGCCTCAGGCCACGGGCCAGAAGCCACTTGAGGCTTGTGGCCCATTGCTGAAGCCAACTAAGTTACATTTACCGCCACTGGCCACAAGACGCCATTCTTCTAATTATGCATAAATGTATGTATTTTCACGTAATTAATAATTTTTTTGCAGAATTATTACAAAACAATATGAATTAATTCACGCAGGTAAACAACTTTCCTAACTGATAAATAAAATTCCAATTAATTACAAATCCCCCGCCATATTGAATAACCTACCATTTTTATACTTCAATGTTGGTAGTACCGGGCAACGAGCCACAGAATTTGAGATTTGCTCAAACTTGGCCACGGCCACAGCGTGGCTTGTGGACTGTGGCAGCCTTTGTTTAATTCTCATTTTCTTGTTCCTGTATTAATTTAAAAGGACAAACATTATTTTTGTGCTTTGATAGTAATTATTTCTGATTTTGTTTTTAATAGTTGTAACAGTATGTTTTTGAATTGACAATTCATTTACATTGGTACAGAGGTTTGCATCCTTAGAATATAGAGCAAACAGGAATGGTGATAAGCCAGATTTTGCGTAATGAATTTCTTGTTGTGTTTGAAGTCCATTTTTACATGAATTTACACGCCATCCCTATTCTAAACAACTTGTCAATTTGCAAAAAGTAAACAAAGGTTTTTAGCGAAGCATTTGTGTTGAAAAATGTTCTTTTCCGACGTTATTTTGAAATAATTCACATATTTAATTTACATAAATCTTTGCTTCTATTAACAAAAAAGATAATTTAGATAGTGCACTTGCTTGAAACACGATTTCCTTAGTTTATAATCCCATTTTTATTTGCAAGCACTGACCGAACACTTCATTTCTGTTTTTTTAATTGATGTGAAGATTTTAACAGGCACTAGTGGCACTATAAAACTTTACACTAAATAAACTTCAAAGATAAATAGTTTGAAAAGAATTGAGTCGGTACTTTTGTTAAATTTCACAAAAGAATTTTAGATTGTATAAACCTGTTCACAAAACAAAATCACAAAATCAATTTTACACGATTCAACCATTCCTGTTTGCTCTATATTCTAAGCTTGCATCCAGTGGCCTGTGGCTTGTGGCCGTGAATGTATTTTCGGCCTGAGAATTTATTCCGTTACGAAATTGATACGCATTTCAGAAAATTCTTGCATTTCTGACTGACTCTCTAGTTGAAGTAGTTATTCTTGGTAAGTCAAAACTTAAAATATAATTTTAATAATAATTTAATTATACGTATAGGGTGGGGTACACTAGTTGCCGAACAAGGTACCTACCAGTACCCGGGTATTCCATATTAATCTAAATAAATTATTTTTTAACTTCGGAGAGTAGTGATTGACGTCATCTCAGAAATTTAAAACAAAAAAAATTTAAAGGGATTCTGGTACCTGTCCGAAAACTAGTTCACTTACCTAACAAATTAACGATAACATTTTACATAACTAAATTTATCGTTTTAATTCTGATTCAAGAATCACAAGTGAAGCTTAGAAATTTATTTCAGTAGAGATGGATAGATCTAAATGAATTCGTAAAGAAGCTGAAGATACAGTAAAATCAGTAATTGATAACAGTGCAATATATGTGAAGTTCCTTCATCCCAGTCACACATTATCCCCAAACACCCCACCTCATGATAGTTATTCAGTCTGAAGTAATTCTTTTTCTTCATCCTCTAATAATTCATTTTCTCAGAATTCTCATGTTTGCTCTCCTGCATCTAGTTCCGATTCCGATATTACTTCTAAAAGAGCTACTGTATATTCTTTCTGGAAAAATCAGTGAGCTACCCAAAGACCCGAGAAGCTTAAAACAAACCCGAAAAGAGACTGTATCAATTCCGCTCGATAATGGCGAATATTTCCACTATGTAATAAACGATGGACTAACCGATTTTTTAATTTCAAACAGCTATGACAAGGTTAATATAGATTTCAATGTAGATGGTCTTCCAATTGCAAAAACTCACTTTCGCAGGTGTGGTCTATACTCGCGAATATCATTGGAACTGAATATGTTTTTTTAGTAGGATGCTATGGTGGGAATAGTAAACCACATAATTCGGATGAATTTTTAGGTCCTTTTGTGTCAGAATTAATTAATATTAGCGCAAATTATTTTATTCATAATAATAAAAAATACTGAGTAGTTATAGGAAGATTTATTTTTGACGCACCAGCTACTAGATCATTTGTTTTGAAGAGAATAGATCACATCACACGGATTATTATCCGTGCATTAAATGTATGCAAAAAGGCGCGCTTTTAGGTCGTAAAGTAACGTTCCCATATGAGGAAAGTGAGCTTAATCAGAACATCATCATCAAATGGAGCCAGTTGCATTAGAATCTTTAAATTTCGATTGCGTTACGCAAGTGACTTTTGATTATATGCATGTTGTCTGTTCGGGAGTTCTTGCAAGCTTGGACTAAATATTCCAGAAACTATTTTTCCCTTCCATCATGGAAAAAAGCACAGTTTAATAACTTACTACGTAATCTAAAATCTCATCTCATATTCCTTTTGAGTTTTGCATACATCCGAGGGATTTATGTGATTTAGTTTTAGATCATTGGAAAGCTACAGAACTCCACCAGTTTCTGCTTTACACAGGTCTATTTATTTTAAAATTTATTTTAAATCGTGACAGATATAAACATTTCTTACACTTATAAGTAATAGCAATGTGAATACTTCTCAGTAAAGAATACTGCCTTATACTATAGATGGTGAGGCGCGCAACCGTGGATCTTTAGAATATTTCAGCGCATTTAAATATGAAAACTTCATACAACACTTGAAGAAAGATGTTAAGAAGGGGACTTTTATCTGTAGTCATATTTATATCCACTTGGTTGAAAGAAGTCTCAGTAATAATTCTTCCATTAAAGAAACTAAATTACCAATATTTAAAAAATTCAATGGAACTTCCGTTGAAGTAGTTTTAACGGAAAAGTTCAAATTTAGCATACATACTCCAAACAATTTACAGAATACGAAAGATATCCGAGAAAAACACTGAGCCATTCTTTGAGAGTTACCTTATTGCGGAAAATATTTCTCCATTTTTCGAAGCACCAATTCAATACTATAGTCCAGTCAAATAAGCCGAAAAAATGCTAAAGATCGTATTTAATTCCTTTCAGGCTGCAATTTGGAGGGTTGGTGTAGGGTGGTCCTGGGAGTATTGTCACAAAAATGCGGCGTCCCAGGGCCAAAACAAAGGGATGAAAGATAATAAAAACACCCCCGAACGCGTGATAATCTATTTGCCAAGCGTGTGGACTGGAAGTGGTAAAATTTTTAAAAAAATTGAAAATGCCATTTTATTCAAAATATGATTCTAAAGAAAAAAGTCCATGGTGACTAACCTCTATCTCGTAAGGCCGCGACAGGAACAGTGAAAGAAGCTAAGGGTGGACACATCGCTATATCCACTACATGTGTCCGGTTATTTCAATTCTGCAACATTTTGGTTCAGGAACTAGCAACCAAGAGAAGCGTGAATGTTTCGTTGTAGGAGCAGAAAAACGGGTGGAGTGAAGAATGTTATCGGATTATATGTTGCACAATATTTGCGTTCATGTTGTACTTTCGTGACGTGTTTGGAACATTTTTGATTTTTTCTTGGAATTTTGGCTGGTTGTGCAAAGCGAGACGAGATATATGATTTTTGCCTTAGATTTTTTTCTTTTTAGTTCAAAATGGCTGCAGTTTTGCGCATTCGATGGTTTTTAGGGTTTTAGGTGACTGCGATTGCGTAAGCGTGCGAAGAAAATAATGTGATGTGATTGTGTGCATTTTTTTTTTTTAATTTTTGTAATGTTTCTAGACGGAAAGGGTAGGATATGGGATTGCGGGATAAACGGGAGGAATGGGATGTCATATATTAATGATATTAAATGTGGGTATTTAGAAAATTAGTTTTACAGTTTACTTGTGATTGGTAGTGGTGTTCCACGAATAGTTGTCAACCGCCCAGCTATGGACAGGTCTCGGTAGTAAGACAAGCAATATTGAAATGCAAAGGTGGTGTGGTGGTTTGGTGGTAGGGGAGGGGGGGGGGGGGGTAGTCCTAACAATTCGGGTGAAAGTTGTATACTTCTGAAAAAATCAAAAATGTTCCAAACACGTCACGACAGTAAAACATGAACGCGAATATTGTGCAACATATAATCCGATAACATTCTTCACTCCACCCGTTTTTCTGCTCCGTCAACGAAACATTCACGCTTCTCTTGGTTGCTAGCTCCTGAACCAAAATGTTGCAGAATTGAAATAACCGGACACATGTTAGTGGATATAGCGATGTGTCCACCCTTAGCTTCTTTCACTGTTCCTGTCGCGCCCTTACGAGATAGAGGTTGGTCACCATGGACTTTTTTATTTAGAATCATATTTTGAATAAAATGGCATTTTCAATTTTTTTAAAAAAATTACCACTTCCGGTCCACACGCATGGCAAATAGATTATCACGCGTTTGGGGGTGTTTTTATTATCTTTCACCCCTTTGTTTTGGCCCTGGGACGCCGCATTTTTGTGACAATACTCCCAGGACCACTCTACACCAACCCTCCAAATTGCAGCCTGAAAGGAATTAAATACGATCTTTTGCATTTTTTCGGCTTATTTGACTGGACTATTACTTTTTAGTTCATTATGTCTGCAGTTTTACAGACTCGATGTTTTTTAGGGTTTTAGATAACTGCGATTGCGTAAGCGTGGGAAAAAATAAGCAGATAGGATTGTGTGCATTTCTTGTTTGTTTTTAATTTTTGTAATGTTTCTTGACGGGAGGGGTAGGATATGGGATTGCAGGATAAACGGGAAGAATGGGATGTAATATATTAATGACATTAAATGTGAGTATTTAGAAATTTAATTTTACAGTTTACTTGTGGTTGTTAGTGGTGTTCCACGAATAGTTATCAACCGCCCAGCTATGGACAGGTCTCGGTTAGACAAGCAATATTGAAATGCAAAGAAATATAGGGATGGTAAGGTGGGGGGGGGGGGGTAGTCCTAACAATTCGGTTGTATACTTCAAATTTTATGAACTAATATAACTACTGAAGTATATAGTAAGCCGTTCAGACTTTCCAATTTCTAGCCACCTATCTAAGTCAGCTTCGACCACAATTAGAATAATTTTGAACGATTTTCACCCCAAAATACTTTCTTGCAATATTTGGAAACCTCAGAGTATTACAGGACATCAATTGTTCCTTACACGTACCTATAGTTGCTGCGGGGGATGTGGTTCAATATTTATTGGAACGCTTGGACGGTTTAGTCTGAGCTGAAAGGCATCTTAAGAGGATATATTGTTCAGAAGTTATAGTGTGATTGATTCATAACATTTGAAGGTACCCCCTCCTATCCCAAATATTTAGGATTTACTACCCCTTGCAAACAATTTTTTGCTTTTCTAACTGGGACGTATTCACAGCTTGTCAACAATTCATAGAACACCCTGAGTGCAGCTCAGAGTCTTAAATTGCTCTTAATATTATCTTATTTGCTCTTTAGTATGTATATGTATTCTACTTGTCTGATCTGGTTTCCACCCATTCATAATAATGAATGAAATGAGTTTATTGTTTACTTTTCTGATTTGCTAATCTTTAATATCATACTGCCCAACGTTCTACGTAGCTAAAAAATGCCTGGTACATGAAACAAATGCTTTTTAATTTGATTTGATTTTTTGATTTGAAAATGGTAAGAGACATTTATTGTAGTAAATCATATTGGGAATTCCTAAAAATTTTTTGTTATTTTTAAAAAAGAAAGCATCTGCAAATTTTACATTACTACTTTGATTTGTCAGTAATAAATTTTTAAATAATGTAACGCTTCCATTTTTAACCATATAAACATCCCAGATCCCACCCATCTAGTCTATACCATTAATATGTTACATCCCATTCCTCCCGTGTATCCCGCAATCCCATATCCTACCCTTTCCGTCTAGAAACATTACAAAAATTAAAAAAAAAGAAATGCACACAATCACATCACATTATTTTCTTTCCACGCTTACGCAATCGCAGTCACCTAAAACCCTAAAAACCATCGAATGCGCAAAACTGCAGCCATTTTGAACTAAAAAGAAAAAAATCTAAGGCAAAAATCATATATCTCGTCTCGCTTTGCACAACCAGCCAAAATTCCAAGAAAAAATCAAAAATGTTCCAAACACGTCACGAAAGTACAACATGAACGCAAATATTGTGCAACATATAATCCGATAACATTCTTCACTCCACCCGTTTTTCTGCTCCGTCAACGAAACATTCACGCTTCTCTTGGTTGCTAGTTCCTGAACCAAAATGTTGCAGAATTGAAATAACTGGACACATGTTAGTGGATATAGCGATGTGTCCACCCTTAGCTTCTTTCGCTGTCCCTGTCGCGGTCTTACGAGATAGGGGTTGGTCACCATGGACTTTTTTATTTAGAATCATATTTTGAATAAAATGGCATTTTCAAATTCTTTAAAAATTTTACCACTTCCGGTCCACACGCATGGCAAATAGATTATCACGCGTTCGGGGGTGTTTTTATTATCTTTCACCCCTTTGTTTTGGCCCTGGGGCGCCGCATTTTTGTGACAATACTCCCAGGACCACCCTACACCAACCCTCCAAATTGCAGCCTGAAAGGAATTAAATACGATCTTTTGCATTTTTTCGGCTTATTTGACTAGACTAAAAGTCGAGATAACATCAGTTCCTGTATCATATTATTACGTGCAACATAAAGACATCTACTGTCAATGGAGAGTAAACAACTTCAGGTTCGGAGAATCGATGATGGAATCTTCGGGAAGGTTCAGGAATAGAATGAATAGAATAGTCAAGAGATTCTGGAATAGAACACTCCAGAATAATCTGGAGAGGATCTAGGGTATAAATATAACAGTTGTCACCGCCAAAAAAAGAGTCTGGTATTAGACGTTGCAGTGTTAACAAGGGAAAGTAATAAACGGGCGAAAGTGTTGTAATTGGATTGCGATAATTGAAAGTACAGTAATAGCGATAATTAAAGTTTAGTTGATTAAAAGAAGGTTTATGAATTTTATATGATTAGAAGTGAAATATAGAACTCGTATATTAAATATTTAATATTGTGTTATAAATAACGAACCAAAGGCCACACTCGCAAAAATATCATTGATTCATTCCTAAAACTAACCCTATCAATATCAATTCTTAACTATTAGCTACATATTTTATAAAATGACAGAGGAAACACAAATAGATGATATTTGTACTTACAAAACAACAAGGTATTCAGGTAATAAAATGATTTATTAGTTATTTCTGCAGTATTTTAAGTACTTTAAGTTACAGAAATACAAAATGAAAACCGCGGAATATCTGAAACGCCTCCACATCCAGCAGCTGATGAGTCTACAAAGAACGTCCCAGTTTCTTAATTTGTATATAAATTTATACATGCATATGTACATATTTAAAAACACTTGGTTATAGCACCCGAAACCATAAACACCACTCCATAATCTTCACGCTCCAAGTACCAAGATGAAGTTTTCAAAGCCATTGAGGTATTAAAGAATAATTTTACTGAATTGGTGACCCAAATGACTCAAACTATTATTCAGGTAAGGAAGGAAGCTCGTGCGCTTAAAATTGAAAGGAGTCTTGAAGACCCCTTAGATAAAGAGCCCAAATTACCATTCACTTCCGTGCATGAATTTTTAAACTTTGAAAAGAAGATATCTGAAGATCTCAGTAATTTCTAAAAGTTGGTATGTATCATGTACTATATAATCTACAATTATAAACTGGTGTCTTATAAAAATATAATATTTCAGCAACAGGATTTTTTTCAAAGAGGATTCTCTGATCCCACCAAAATCGTAAAAAATTCTTTACGAATGATATTTTCCGATGAAGTTGCCAGAGAATTTTGTTGGCTTTGCAAGAAAAACAAAAAGTCAGCTTCGGGTTATTACAGCCCTTAAATGTAATATTTTAGATTTGTTATCTATCATATAGAATTATAGCGACCCGCTCAATCGAAGTTTAACTTCGATTTTGAAGTCGTTCTCGATTCAATCTCGAGCCGAAAATAAAGAAACAGGAACGCTAATTCGAATTGAAATAACAACTCGACATAGATTCGTCTTTTCGAGACTATTTCGAAGATTTTTCGTGCATTGGTGCTATATATAAGGGTCAGATGTATTCGAGATTTCTTCGTAAAACCTATTCGATCTCGAATTGGATAAACGAGTAAACTATGGTTTGTCAAAACTACTCGATATCCAATTGAAAATAAACAACCAAACTATGAGAAACATTTACCAAATGCAAATTTTAATTTCTCAGCACTCACTTCACTTTTTTTCGGCCGAATGCTTGAAAAGAATGCTGTTGGCACGCTTGCATTGTCATGCACAATCTGAAACATCATGTACCTACTGAGAATTCTTTTGAAAGACTTTATAATATTTCGAGGAGATTCGTAAAACCGAAAAATTATCGAATTGTTTGTTGCTCTTCGAGAATTTCTCGCAAATGCGAAAACCCGAGAAAATCTTTGCTGGGATATTATGGATTTTGAAGATCAATTATCGGTTTTATTATTGTAAACGTCTTTGGGAGTATGTATTTATTTCTGTTTTTGTATGTTTTTATTTTATATTTATCGATGTTATTAATCTAAAGTACTCCTTTGATTATTTATCTCTCTTTGTAATTAAATGTATTAGCTGTACAGTGTAGTTAAACTGACAGACTTGAAACAAGCTATCAACTGTAGTAAGCATTAGATCAGGCTATTGCCCGCACTTAAGTAGATGCTTAAGAAAATGGCCATAGAATATGCATAACACGTATTCAGCGAAATCGCAGGACTTGCTCGCCAAAGACTGATCCAATATCTGGGTAAATGATTCTGACTGACCCTAATGAGGTTACCTTACTTCCTGTAAAATACTTAGTACATTGGTATTTAAGTAGGTACTAGTACCAGTAGCAAGAGGTGGATTTAAAAGTTTTTTAAGTACAAGTTCCGGTACTGGTATTCAAAAAATGTTTAAGTACAATTCCCGATACTGGTATTTAAAAATTTTCTAATACAAGTCCTGGTACTCATAACTCCCATATATAAGCTTAAATAGCCTATAAGTACCAAAGTACGAACTTACTACAAATAAATTATTTAAATACGGCTTCTAATAATAGAGGTTTAGGAGCAGTAATGAACATAGGTCATAATTTTTCCCAAAAAAAAAAAACAGTGATTTTAAAATGGTCCAATGCCCTGAATAACACCCAATAAAGCCGTACTAAAGAGGAGATGGAAAATTTGTTACTACATTATGCTAAACAGAAGACGAGGGTTTATCTGCTTCATGATGATGAATGTATTGCAGAGAGCTCGGAGTTGAAAGCAACATTTATTGACTACATATAGCTACGATGATATGAGTTAGTGAAATAATTTTTACTCTTTAATGTTTCAGCATCTGCTTATGTGGACCTCGACAGTACCTCAAGATATCTTACCGCCATCAGTAAAATAGAAAGGCAATTTCCGCTATATACAGGGTGGCCAAGAAATAGTGTCAAATCCAGAGGTAAAGCACCCACAGGAGTACCCGAATCAACCCCGATTTTTTTTAGTTTACGAGTTATGATTTTTTTCGTGATTTTTCACCAAACTACAAATTCGGACACAATTTTGGTCATAGTGACTTGAAAAATTGAGATAAATTACTGTTTTTTTTTTTAATTTAGCTGAATGTTAGGCCCATCCAATGCAAAAAGATTTGATTTCGTAACTTATACCATTGAGTCAAAAGAAATTTTTACATTACATAAATTTCAAAATAATAAAATGTACCAAAACCTTTGAAGGCGATTTAAAAAAAGTCACATAACTTCCTTCATCCAAACCTATTTTAAAAACTTCCTCATTTCATTAGCTAGGTATTTACAGTGTAAAAAGATTTTTAAAGTGTTTTTACTACTTTTTTCAAACCTAAAAATGAAGTATCAATTTGGCATATTAAACTGTATAAATTTAGAAATGGGAGCAAAATGAGATAAATGTGAGAAATAATAACATTTCTGCTTAGTGTAAGACAGTGCCAACGATGACTGTAAAAATTTCCAGCTAAGAGCTATGTACATCACTCAAGACAGATCTAGTAAAAGAAGCTCCTACTATAACAGTTCAGAAACCATCCGAAAAGCTTAGACTTAATTATTCGACTATTCATCGACAACTACAGGAACATCGAAAAGGTCTTACAATTCCAAACGAAATGTTTGAGTTTAATCAGCAATAGTGATTGAATATGGTTTCTCCTCCCATAAAAAGATAGAAATAAAGCCTTTCTGGATCGAAGAGTGACTTGTGAAAAAGATAGGCTCTGTATGTAAAAACATTAAGCTCGAACAGATGTGAGTATATCAAAGAAAAACACCAGCGTCCAGGCTAAAAGAGGTCTTCAGTAACGTAAGGTGTGTTTTTGACTGTTGTTCGGTGCTATATCAGAATATTGTAATCCACTATGAACTACTTAAAGAGCACAAAACAATAAGACAGGAGATCTGCTATTACATGAACGGGCTGAGTTACCTCTAGAAGAAAAACACTCATTTCTGGTTTTTTGCTTTAGGAAAACGCACGACCACATATAGGGTGAAGAAGATGATATAAAAGTTGGAGTTGCTGGGAAACATTGTCACACCTACAATAGTAGCCAACCATTTAGACGGAGTTCTTTAGACAAAGTCAAAAGGGTTGAAGATGAGAACTTTGCATGGCAATCCACAAATCACAAATCCGTATAAATAAATCGAGCGACCACTGAGAAAACTCAGTGAAACATACCTTCAATTCAAGGTTAAAGAAGTTGAAAGTCTTTCCCGGACTTTTTGTATGAAAAATGAATTGCTGTAAACTGAAAGCTACCGCACAGAGCAGAGGTTAACGGACAACCATATTCCTAATTCCTTATTTTTCAATAGTAGTATTAGGATCATATTAATACAATCGTTGCCAGGGCTAATGCTACTCTGGGGTTTGTAAAGAGATGGTCAAAGGAGTTTAATGATCCATTCATAACGAAGGTCCTTTACTGCACATTCGTTAGGCCTATTTTGGAGTATGCCAGTCCGGTCTGGTCTCCTTTTTATGCTGTATACATAAATCGTATTGAGGCTGTGCAGCGAAGATTCGTTCGTTTGCTCTGCGTGGACTTCATTGGCATAACCCTATTATTTTACCTCCATATGTTGATAGGCTTAAACTTTTTCCATTGGATTCTCTTGAAAATAGGCGAATAACTTCCAGAGTTGTTTTTGCGTTTCAGAGTATACAGGGAGCGACAAATTCTCCTGAGCTCTTAAATACTTTCAATATATCTATTCCTGCGCGCGCCTTGAGGAACCACGACTTCCTCGTCGTTCCTCATCATAGTACGAACTATGGTTTTCACGAGCCGATTTCATCAATGTCTCGTCTCTTTAACAACCAGTTTGATTGCATTGACTTTCATCTTTCAAAAAGTCAATTAAGAGATCAGCTTAGTTAAAGTTACTTTTCATTTTATTATTATTGATTGTTCACTTTTGGTCATTATCATTGCTTACATATGTATAATTTTTTTTTCTTTTTGTAAACTTAGTAGTCAGATCTTTGATGAAGTTCTAAATAAATAAATAAATAAATAGAGGAGATAGTCGTTGATGAATATTGCCACCGAAATATATATTTCTACTTTAGAATGCATATCCAATGATAAAAAAATGACAAACGGAGCTTACCTGCATTTGCATATTGGCAACAGATGCTAACCATCAGAGCGATAATAAAACAATCGACTTCTCCCGACATTTTAAAGATTTTATCTGAACTGTTATTACTACCTCGTTTACATAATATATAAGGTGGCTAATTAGTATTTTGTTTATTGTTTTTTTTTTTTTAATTAACGTCAGCAATTTGTTTGCTCAAATGGTTTAAACTGATGATATGTTTTCGTAGAAAGTTTTTTGCTAAGGTGGGCGAGTCTTTGGAATCGTAACTAAATTATTACGTTTGTATAAGAAACACATATTGCAACTGTGGTTCTCGGTAAAAGGAAAAGAGAAAGTATGATAATAATAACAATAATAATACCTACATAGTTGAAGTGGGATGAAAACTACCTTCATCATGCTAACCAATTAGTCATTGAAAAATTGAAAATACATTTATTAGGGATTTCAAAATCTTATAGAGTACAATTAAGATGAAAATAAAAACATACCATAAGTGACATTTTAAAATAATAAAAAAATTAAATTAAAAGCAAAAAGGGCAAAAATAATAAAAGGAAGAAAAAAACTGAGCGCAAAGAAAAAAATAAAAATACAACAAATTAAAAAATTAAGACAGTTTACCAATAGCTAACATAAATGAATCAATTCTACCAATCAATCACAATTTAATAATTTAGCTTATCTTTGATTAGTTTAGATAAACTTAGGGCGGAAACTGAGCCTTCAACTATACTATTCGCCGTACATAGATGCACATCTCGGGATAAGCAATCGAAGACATCTATGCGAGTGCATTAACTGTAGATTGTCAGATAGATATACAGGACATTTAATATAAATTAACCTATGAAGAAGCATTAGCCTACGAATCAAAAGGACCTCGAAAGAGGTTCCGTGCAGGAATGTAATAAGAGTAGACACATAAACGCTCCGAGGGAGTCAAACGTATGAGACATCATTAAAGACTTCTTTGACAAATTGAATCCAATTTGCTAAAAATAAAACTCTGATAGTTAAAATTGGACACAGACAGCCAGTAAAATTTGTTTAGAATAATTGCAATTGTCTGTGTGTTGTAAATCATCTTTAATTCGTGGAATACAGTTACGGATCAGGCCTATGGGTGTGCTCTACTAAAGTACAGCTAAACATAATCGATATACAAGTGTAGAGAAGCGTTATTCACAACAGAAAGAAGGTCATTTATATAGAAAGATAAAAGAATAGGTTCTAGGACCGTACCTTGAGGTACACCAGCAAAAAGGGACAACCGAGCAGAAATAGACCTACATTTTTACAACTTGTTCGCAATTTGAAAGGAAAGCGCCAATAACTCCAACGCCCGACGGACGTAGAAAAGACATATTTAGTTATAAGTTCGAATATCAATATACAATATACTCTATACTCTCAATATACTCTCTGCGCTCACATACTCCACGATTTCTTTCAGTACATAATATTTCAAATATTTTGGCAAGGAAATCAAATATTTTGGCGGAAATCTCTAGGTAAGGATGGACCAGGTTTCTTTGGAATAGGAACGACTATTGCCTGCTCCCATTGAGAGGAAAATTTCTAAGTGGGAAGACATAAATTATAAATATACGTTAAAAAAGGACATGACAAGGTAATCTCCTAGAAACGTTACGTATTTATGTGGTAAAGCAGCAAGGGCAATTGAATTAGACTTAATAGAATGCAAAATCGAAAAACCTCCAGGCCATCAAGATAATAAAAGGATCAACCGTCATCAGAGAAGTACTTATGAAAGTTCTAAGCAGGCGTAGTTGTAGCCTCAGAACTAGCAAGAAAGTACTTGTTTAGGTCAATCATGATATACAATTTACTTGTGGTGGGTCGTGCCAATTAGTAGCGAGATCATAAACATTATTGCACAGCCTTTTCACAGGAAGTTTTGGATCTGGATTGGTCCCAAAACTGTTACGTTTAGATGATCGAATCAGAAAAATAGCTTTATTCGGCACTAATTTATATCTACCATAAACCATACTGCCTTGAGTCTGTTAAATCATGCTCAGCCATCACCTGACGGGTTTCGTCTGTAATCCAGCCGCATTGTTGTCATTGTTGAAGAGTGTACTTTTTGTAATGTGTGGGTTGGTTGCATTCCAGTCTGGTCTGTTGTTATAGTAGTATAGTTTGTCATGGTCGTAGCGTACTGCATATAGCAGCATGCTACACAGAGAATTACTGAAACATGTATGCCGGCCGACTGTAAACCGACCGCTCGCACGCACCCGAGAGAATTCATGCTTGTGGTTGAAAAGAAGAAGAAGACTAAACCTTGTATTGTAGGTTATTTCAATCAAGTGCGGCATGGAATTTTATTTCCGGGAAACGTAATAATTAGTTAAAAATTAAAGAAGTATTCTAGGGACTATAAATTTAATAATCTCAATTGTGTATCAAGAAATTTTATTAATTTATTATATAACAGAAGTCAGTAGTGTCTATATCTGACGAGCACACCACATCGCAAGTGCTAATTGATAAAGATTTCTCTCAGTAATCAAATAAAATCCGGAAAAATCTAGAGGAACGCAAATAAATCGAAAAGGGAAACCGTGAACTTTTAATCAAGGTGAGGATGATAATAATAAATCCTTCCCCATTGAAATTGCATGGGGAGAAAATTATCCAACAGAATTACCAAAAATTAATATGGATATTTTTTAATAGAAACTTAACCTCAAGTGTAAAGGGAAAAGAGCTTCTTCCGTGCTAACTCAAGAAGCTCATCAATGGCTGGGTTGCGGAGGACATATACAGTATGTGATCATTAAATTAAACGCACTCCTCGATTTCAGTAACTCACACCAAAATCATCTTTTAATTTTATGGTTTTTCTTTGTACAGATTTTTTTCTAATTATCATAGACGTATGTATTTGTCTGCAACCCTCCAGAGGTAGGAAAAGGTCATAAATAGTCTAAACAAAGTTTTTCAGGTATATAAATGCAATTCGATCCTTTATTATCTCACATTAGTCGTGTTGTTGCATTGGGAAAGTTGGATTTTATGTGGAAAAAGAAATACGATGAAAGAAATTAAAAGTGATTAGTTGTTATACAGTAGTTATTTGTTTTGTTTTTAAAATAAACTAAGTTCGTGAGGTTGTTGGTGCACTTATACAATAAGAAGAAGAAGTGGCACACTGTGTTTTGATTTTTAACGAAAATGGGGCGCGAAAAAGACATTTCTAGTGAAAAAAAAACTGTTATTATGACATTATTGCGTTCGCAAGATCTTTCAAATAGACAAATTGCTCGCCAAGAAAACGTGTCCGCATCAACAGTCGACAGAATATCGAAATCTTTAAAATTAAATGCTTCTTTGCCTGTTAGTAAGCGTGCAAATTGCGGAAAACCGAGGAAAACTTCTAAGAGGACAGACCGAAAAATTACTCGATGCGCACTTCTACAACGTCGGGCACCATATAGGACCATTTACCTCCAATTTCAGGAGCAAGGAGTGGACATATCATTGGTTACATTACGACGACGGCTGTACGAACAAAATTTTAAATGCAGGCGGCCAGAAAAAAAGCCCAAATTAACGGTATTAATGAAAAAAAGAAGAGTGCAATGGGCTAAACTTCATCAACACTTTTCAGTTGATGATTGGAAAAAGGTAAAGCGAAATTTAGTCATACAAAAATTGTTATAACCGAGCTTACAACACATTACATGAGATTAATGCATTTTTTAAATATTGTAGGTAATCTTTAGTGACGAGTGCCGTCTAGAGGCGGTAACGGAATCGGTGCGTTTTGTGCGCAGGCGTCCTGGGGAGCGGTACAATCCAGACTGTATAGAGCAAACCGTGAAACACCCACCTTCGGTGATGATATGGAGCTGCATTAGTGGAGAAGGTCCCGGTCCCATATATTTCGTCGAGGGAACTTTACGCCAGGACCAGTAAAAAACGATTTTGTCAGATGTCCTTTTACCACATGTAAATTCGTTTTCATACACAAGAAGCAATTTTATATTTATGCAAGATGGAGCGCCTTGTCACACCTCGAAATTAATTAAGGATTTCTTAAATCGTGAAGAAATTGAGGTTTTGCCATGGCCCGGCAATTCTCCGGATTTAAATCCGATTGAAAATTGCTGGGCATACCTCAGTCAAAGGTTTATAGCCGTCCGAATCCTACAATAAAAATACTAAATGAAAATATAACTCATATTTGGCATAATGATACAAATTTGCGAGCAATGATAAATGCATGTATAAATAGTATGCCACGAAGAATTAAGGAAGTAATTCAAACAAAAGGAAATGTAACGAAATATTGAACAATTTGCCGTTGAAGTTAATGTAAACTAAATACCCCATTGCACAATAAATTGTTTTCTTTTAAAAAAGTCTTTTAAGTTCTAGAATTTACGCCTTTATTAGAAAATTTCGTTTTTTGCAAGGTGCGTCTAATTTAATGATCACATACTGTACTTTATTTGAGTGCTTTCCGTTATCTGATATAAAGGGCGTTAAGTAATAAGGAGTTGCGGAACGTACCTACGCCTGGAATATGTAATATGAGAAGCGATTGGTAAGCGACTGCCAGTATGAGGAGAACCTATATGGAGACCATGGCCAAGTACAATTTTTATTTCATAACTACATATAATTCAAATTCCCCGAGTATTCATTAATAAGCCCCAGCTTGTATAATGTTGGGCCTGCCGCCATTAGAGATCGCGGAATAACAAAATCAAACTAGAAGACTATATTATATGTTCATAATTAAACTTAGAGTTTGTAAAGGAAGACGCCTTGCAACAATTACGATTTCTGTTTTTAATCCGGAACGTATGAATTTAATTGTCAAGAGGAATAATAAAACCGGAATAGACTACCATATTATATTTTCATAATTGAACGTAGAGATTGAGTATTTGCCTAATGCTATTTGTCAAAATGAATAATAAAATCAAAGTAGCAGACTATAATATATGCATAATTAAACATAGATGTTATGAAAGAAAACGCATTACACCAAGTATAATTCCTACTTTTAGTCCGTACCGTACAGGTTGAGGATTTACCTAATTTTTTTATTAAGACAATGTTACAAGACCAGAATCATTTCTATTATCTAATGCAGACATTTCACATATTTTTCTAATTAATTAGTTTATTAAATTTATTGAAAATTCAGTTTTTATGAATATTTATGGCGAAATTTTCATAATTGGTAATTAAAGTATATTTAAGGAATTATATAGGCACATATTAAGCATTTGGCTAAGTTTGAAATTTGAAAAGCATAGAAAAAAGAAAGAGAAATTTTTTTTAATCTTCCCTGCAGAAACAACTAACTTCACTTTATATATATAGTGAAGAGCATATAATATGGCATGAAGTCAAATTTTTAATTTAGCAAATAAATCCCGATGTAAGGGTTTAAGGTTTAAAAGGTATTACAAATGTTAATATGGAGATTTAATTTCTTCTTAAATGCTTCTAATTGTTTTCAATAAGTATCTTAATACATAAGTACTAACCTAGTAATAGATTGGTGAAGTTAGGTACCTAGTAGCAGAGGTAACGATTTAAGCTGTGAAAATCTAAACTTTTTGTATTTTTTTTATTTCCATTCGAAAAACATCAGCCTGATTTAGATTTCTCATGAGAAATAGAAACCAGTGAGCTAATTAACACTTAATTTCCTAAGTTGTAAACTAGACTGCATTATAAACAGTGTGGTCATTTATTTTATTTACTTGAGTAGTCTGCTATTAACTAAGTATTAATGTACTCACCTTATGTACAGTTAGATGATTAGCAAAGCCTTATAACGTAAAGATGGTGTAAAGTTTTTGATTTATCCTCTCACTATCCCGGCGCCCTCTCACATGAAGGTCGTCTAGGTCCACTAGTCTCTCTTTACAGGTCTGCAAGGGACTCTGAAAATATCTGCCCTCAGAGTCAGTTGGGTGGTTGGGGCGTGCAATGAAGGCATACCATCTGCGCCTTCGATTTGGATGTAGGTAAGTGACGTAAAGGTCCCTTCAGGACTGAATGTGTGCCGGCGTTTTGGTTAAAGGCACGAGATTTTTTTTTGATTATGGCAGACGGCAGCGGCAGGTTTTACGTGGAACCTCCCCACACTCTCCGCCAATAGCCGAGGCGAGCTAGCGTGCCGCGCTGCAGTCAACGCTGTCCACCGAGTGATCTGTCAGCTCATGCTGGCAGTCTGGACTTCACGTCCGATGTCAAGTCACTCCAACATACTACCATAACAAGTTGAGTTAGTCTAACTGGGCGTAAAGTCCTGACTATCAGCCAAAGTTGATAGCTCACGTGTCATATACAAAAAATTCCTACTTTATTAAAACGAGAAGAAGCAGTCTTAAAGGGACAGCTTCATATCATTTACCTTGTAGATTGCACAAGAACCTGGTGTAAGGTCCTCATGTGCCAATTCCCCAGCCAGCTAATGACATTGCCGTTACCTTGTTGTACAATGTTGACTTAACTAAAAAATCTTGGCGTTAGTGAACGTGTATCTTCTTTCCGCTCCGTAGATCGAACAGATTTTTTAGAACGCTCAGACCACTCTGGAAAAAAGATACAAGTCCGGAGTGCTCTGAGTGCTCTGGTAGTTTTTTTTTTATATTGGCGACACTTATGATGATTTGTGAAATATCTAATGAAAATACAAAATTCTTTATAAAAATAAATAAATAATAATAATAAAGTTATAAAAAAAAGTAAGGGGTGAAGGAACGGAAGGAATATGGAATTTAAAAAAGTATTCACATTTTCAATAGCATGGATTTTTTTGCGCTCTATTGGTATTACTGACGGATTGCTCCAAATGAGGTTTATCTACGATCAGTTAGAGCACTCTGAAGGCTGAAACAGATTACACTTTAGTGTGCGGCGCGTCAACGCGGCAAAATGTTAGAGAACATGTGTTTCGTATTGTGCATCACGCATTGAACGCGGCGCGACAGCGCGGAGTCATTTCTAATCCTAAATTTGCTGCTCACTTTCAGTGGTACCAACAAAAAAGTTATGTTTGGGGTAGGCAACTTCTCATGAAAGTC